>JAULKM010000009.1:3441900-3472380 GCA_032355605.1 Rubia tinctorum
CTTCTTTGTGGACGACCCCGACTTGCCAACTATCTATTTAGTTGTATTTAGTAAGCATATTGGGCTTAAAAATGGTACTTTTGAGAGGTACGGCGACGACCTCCCAGTTTCTGAGAATATCGGGAAGAAAAGAGGATGTTCATGAAAGAGAAAAGTGATGAGTATTTATAGTACAAAAATCCCAAAAAGTAAGTCTGGGCAGTTGGCCGTCGCAACTCGTGACGGATCTGTCGCGACTCGCGACGACCAGAACAATCGGCCCTTAATTGAATTTTTCTCTTTGGTCTTCATGTAGTCTTCTCTTCTTTCTTTCTTCTGGTCTTCACAAGTCTTCATGGTCTTCAAAATGGAGTCTCCGATGTCTTCAAATCTTTAACAATTGCCCCGTCTCACAGAATTCTTATTAAAAGTGACAAAAGCGATAAAGTCGCTCTCAACTTTAATAATAGAAATTCAAGGTAAAATAAAGTCTTCAGAGCCTAAAAGTCCACCAAAATGAGTATAAAAAGATCCCAAAATTACGGTATAAAATGGACGCATCAAAAACTGACTTCTAACTAATTTTATTAATTTTATGAAAAGTATATGCTATTTATACTAGCAGACAACTAACTAGAGAGGGAATAAAATTATTCTCCAAATTAAAATTTAGTTATTATATGAATACGAAAAGAAATATAATTTCTTTAATACATGACTTCTATCTAAAATACAAAATGGTACATACCTAATATGCACAATACAAGTCAGCAACGGCCAGCTTTCTCTGAGAATAGAAGAGAGCCCAACCAAGTCCGCTCGGAAACAATACGAAATGAAGAAGCACCAATACCGTAATGCACCCTTCTAAGTCCAAGTTCAAGCATGGGATGAGTAAATACCGCAAGCCACGATGGCACGATCAAGAAACCTACAAGAAGGGAAGAGAAACACGGACTAGGGGTAAGCCACTTAACACAATACAGTTTCTATATTCTTTTAAATCTGACATGGGCATCAAAGTAAGTCCCCGAGGAGTCTCTTGCATGTGCCCGATGGGTGGAGCATGTCTGCTGACCTGGAGGTTTGTTCCCATCTAGAAAGAATCCCCACAAAAGTGGAATCGTCCACTGGGATGATTTTTTATTTTCTTTCCAGATTTTGATAGACCCCATGGACAATTAAGAACCACTTTAGGACACCAGGCACAAAAAATATGACACAAGAAATGGCCTGAAGAAAACAATGACACACAGACACACAATTACAAAGAGGAAATAATCCATATCATGGTGAACTACTTAGCCAACAAGGGATCCTGACAAGAGAAAATGATGGAACGAGGATACCAGCCGGATGAAACAAGACAAAGAGTAAACCAGTAGCCTTTGGGAAGATACCAGGACAACAGCAAAGCTGAAGCCATGGAAAAACTGCGTCAGCAAATTTATAGGACGACACCGCTTTAACTAAGGTAAGTTCACACAAGGGTACGTAAAAGCACAACAACTATCTCGCACGATTCAGTAAATCACTCATGATTCACTCACATATTCAAGGATTTAGAAATAATACCTCTCTTAGACACGGAATTAGATTCGCCATACGCACCTAGAAATACACTTTACTGAAATTACACCAACATACTCAATAATAAAACAATAGAATTAGAGAAAAGACTTAACTCAAAAAGCCAATACAACATTCAATCTCCCCTAATAAACCTTGTAATTGCAACTAAACATCGCATAATACACCCGACTCATATCTAAAACACATATAAACCCCAACCATACTATAGTTAAGCCCCATATGACCTTAAAGGAAATAGGATATCTGTTTATTTCACCCCCCAAAAATAGTGCCCCTAACTAGGAAACAATGATTCCATATGCTAAGCGAAACACCAAGATTGCTTCACTTAAACGTCAACTCCTTATCCATATCTACAACTAGAACAACGCATCCCCCTTCTCCAGTTGTATTCCAAAGGAGGATTATGCCACAAATACCACATGAGTTCTTCCTTGTGCCCACTCAACGGGGTTCTGAGATGATGTAATAGAACTATTTTCCCCTTCCCTCCCACATTCACTAATCTCGCCAGAAGGCATATTAAATCTATATCATATTTTATAAACAAAAATTTGAACATAATAAATCCATATCATAAAAAACACACTTATGGTCTAACTTCATTGTCTTAACAAAAAACACAAGAGTAATACCCCCACTCACAGAGAAAACCCTCCAACCAACACCAACGACCACATAACCAGTGATGAGCCAAAGAATAGCTGAGTTGCACCTTTATGCATACCTAAGCTGATGCATTTGACACATTTATTATCATCACTTGTTTGGATGATTGCTAGCTTTAGTTATGTTTACATGACAAAGGGCATATACGGCCATTTTTTGTTTTCTTGTCTAAATCTCGAGTTTTGTAGGCTTTATTAAAGCTAATGGACACTTTGTATTCACGGGCACTAGATCTTCCTTTTTATCTCATTAGTAGATTGCCTGTGAGTACTTTTTCATCACCTATTTGTAGGAGGCCATCCGCCAGGGTGGTAGAAGATATTTGAAGACCATTCACAGGGATGGTAGAAGATATTGGAGTTCATTTGCAAGGATTGAAGTATATTGAAGGCCACAAACTCCATAGCTTGGTTGTAGATGGAATTGATCCCGAAAAATGTGGATTCAAAGATCAAGAAGGCCAGTGAAGAAGTAGAAAAGGTGTTGTCTGATATTGCACAGAGTTCTGGGAATGGTCCGAGAAGAATCATCCTTTGAAGGTGGCACCATTGGATTTGTCTTCTCTAGCGCAATAAAATACACTGCTAGAACTCTCAAATCGGATCAGTGGTTCTTCCGTACCAGAGCAAACAAGTCAGCTGGCCAGACCAGCCAAGGCCAGCACGAGAGTCATTCTAACTGGCACGAAAGGGGGCCTCACACGGCCATTCCAGCGCTCAGCACGGGCATTGCCAAGTAACATAGGTCGTTCCAAAGACCTCCGGCATGAACCGTTCCGATCACTACTTCCCGTGCCCATGTCTTCATTCCACTACAAAAATTTAGCTAAAAATGGGCACGGAACATTCCATTTCACACTGTCCGTGCCGTTTTAAGTCACCAATGTCAAGACCAACCCACGGGGTGTGAAGAATGACATGGCCCATGCCAAGATACCGAGCGAAATGAAGTTCCACCAGATGGGCCGTGCCAAACGACACGGGATGTGCATCAGAAGATAAAAATGGAGCTACGGTCGATGAACCGCGCCGGTTGACAGAAAATGTGATGGCACAAGGTACATGGTTTGTGACATAACCGACGTCTTGCGCTGGCATGAGGCCACAAGTCGGGCCACGACCGACGGCCTGTGTAAGCCCGGGGAGGCCTCAGTTGGCACGGATCGTGCCAGATACCAACCCCCATGCCTTTTGTGGCTGCTAGGGTTTTTGGCCAATTTTTTTCCTGCTACTGTATATATGAACCCTTGTCTACTAGGGTTTAAGTTTATGTCCACTTTTCATCTCTAAGAGTAGGTTAGAGAGAGAAAATACTCTTCCTTCTCTCTAGCTTATTTTTCTTTCTTCTCTTTGTTTTTCTTTTGCCCAAAAGTGTTTAATTCAATGCAATACTTGGGTTCAATGCTTAAGGAGTGGGGAATTAATTTGGGGATTATATTTATATTCATATAATAATGTTTATTTTGTGAGATTTCCTGTATTAACCTATTTCTATGTGATTTGTGATATTATGTTTGCTTGTTCTTAACTTTTATGAATTACATGATTGTCACACTTAGTTAGTACACACCAAAGTCTACTTTCATGTTGCTGCAATATTGATGCCCCTCAGGGAGGGAAACCTAGATATGCTTGGGATAACGATGGGTTTGGATCCACGTGGGTGTGTGCACATAGGTTGTCATTGGTAACGTTACGAACGAACATGCACTAGTAAGCCAAAGAGTTGGTCCAAAAGGTAGCGAGTAGAGAAAGATAGAGTAGCAAACTAGGGTTAGCTTTGCAACCTTAGAGCCATCGATAATGTGCTTCAACCCCTTTCCCTTTTTCAGCCTAGGGAGAACCATTCGTGGTGTAGTGTCGGAAACGTAATAGCACGGGGGAGACTTAGATCTGTATGCAGGCAAGGCTGTCGTTGCACTCCCCAAATTACGAAGGTGGTGCTGGTAGAAGAATACGTGTGCACCCTACGTGACATGTATATGGAAGTGTTCACCATCGACCATACCATATGTCATAAACACTAGAATAGGCTTAAAGTTGTATGTGATAAATCGATGATTTAAATGACATTAATCATGTTACGAAAATATTACCCGATTTCTAGTTTATATAGTTTATTCTTGTGATCATTTACATGCTAGTATTTTTAGTTATAAAACCCCTGCAGTGCTTGTTTTACCAACATTGATTGTTCATAACACATGGTCGAAGTAATGACCTGATCACGATTGTGTATAGTTGATTATTAAATTCCTAACATCTCTATGGAAAACCCCGGTACTTGCCACTATCTACCATTCTTGGTAGTGTAGTAGTAGGAATGGGAGCAACAATATAAATATCTATCTTGGACAGCCTCCTCTCGGTTTTTAGTTCGTGGATCTCCTATGGTTTTTCGATTGATATAGCGACGCCGGGAGGGGGTAGGTCAATAGCCAATATAAATCATTAAGCAAATAACTCCAACTAAAATTAGAAGACACCTCCCCAAAATGTTGATGTTCTGCATTAAAAGCGGGGATAGTAGCCCTTATATAAGCACAACTCAGCCCTGGAAATCAAACAACCAGCACAATTATAACATTTAATACAATGCACTACCTAAGAAATCAACTAGCCGAATAATCGGTATTGAAATACAAAACGTGAAACTATACCTGAAAAAACACATAACGTACTAAATGCACATGACATCCTTACCCAAAAACTAAGGCCCACGTTGTGTACACGACTGCAAGCCCATTAATGCCCCTAAAAGAACACCCCAACATAACCCTAAAATCACAAACGTACTACTATAAGGTTAAAAAGATACACTAAAGCTTTACATACACAAGAGAAATCCCCAGTCACCGACACAAGTGCCGATTCTTTTCTGCTTGACTCTTAGGTGTGCATAATACTTCACCATAGCTCCTTAATAAGAAACAATACACATGGTGGATGTGTACAGTGGTAACCCTATCGATAAATTTACAAGTGTAATTGTGGACGACTTTGCATACGCATAGAAAATCCCTAGCCAACAACACAAGTGCACGCCCACAAGTTGCCTAACCAAAAGGACCAGAAACACGCCTCAACAATATAACCCCTTCAAGTAAAACCTTACAAAACTCACAACCAATTTCTATATAACGTAAAAATATAAAACAAAGCAACATATACACATAATCATTATCTATCTGTACAAACCCCCCCTATTGGAAAATATTCCAAAACTACAAACAAAAACTATTAAACTACATAGGCATCATGGTTAGTAGCCTATGCATTACCCCCTTCTAGTACGAGGGCATAACCAAACATCCCAGCGGCTAGGTAGGCTATTGTAGGAGCTCCTGCACCATGTCAGCAGCCTCGTTTTCTTCTTCAGCATCATTCTTGTACTTATCAACCACGAACACCTCAAGATCGTTGAGCACAGGTAGTATCGACACACTCTCCAACTTCTCGAGAAAGGGAAAGAAGTGCGCATAATCTGCGAATTTCTGGCCATACACCTTATCCAATGCCCACCTGGCCTTAGGATCATCATGCTCTATAACACTAGCATCCAACACTACAAGAAACTGGATCTTTTTACTCATATTTTTTACCTTGGTTATTTGGTTTAGAAAAAATAACCGAGGTAAAAAATTCTTTTACCTCAGTTAATTTTTTTGAAGTAATTTTTTATTATTTTACCTCAGGTAAAAATAACCGAGGTACTTGATGATGGATTTTTCACCTCGATTATTTTCAACCGAAATAAAAGGTTGTAAAAATGAAATAATGTTGTTACTGAATGGCGTGCGATGTCGCATATATTGATTCATGAGAATGACCAACTTCACATATTATGGAATTTTTATCAACATATTGATGCAATGGATGACAGGCGTCGGTGTTATGTTACACTCTAAAATTTTTTAGAGTTTAAACTTGTTTGAAAATGATTGAATTTTGTCTACGAAAGTAATAAACAATAATTTTTTAAATGAGTGTAGAAAATATTTTTGAATGGTACAGTTTAAAATGGTTTTAAGATTCATGCACATATCGAATCGAACATATAGTTAATTATTGTTCAAATATGTCACTTGAATTATTCAAAATTCAGTAAGCATAAAAATATCATTACAGACATAGTACATAGATTCGAATAGAGTTGTTTTTGTTCCGACAAAACAAATATTTTAATAAAATCAAGAAGCTCTGATCATGATGACCTTGAAGACTAGGTCCTACACCTTTTATGAGCTCGAAGAACAATGTGTCCCCAGTGCATAGGTGGTTGCCGACAAGGAACTCAGCAAAACCCTTTGGGGACAAGGCATTGGTCTTCCTGTTCTCTGAGTAGTTCATGCACCACTCTCTCCTGCAGCACCTTAGCATAATTAGGGGTCTTGTCACTTGGTAGGAGTGGTACCACGTCGCTCGAGATGTGCTGAATCACAAACAATAAAAATACAGTGACTATATATATATATGCAATTAACAAATAATACTAATTGAAAATTAAATAATTACATACATTTAGCCAGCTAGGCCACACCAAAGTGGGGTTGGTCCCAAATTTATGCCGCTTCAGAGTGCAGTTGGATTTAGGATTATCTGAAGCCATCGTATAAGGAAGGTCGAACATGAGGGCTCTAGGGTGAACCGTAGAAAAACAATGAATTATTAAATGTGAGGAGAGTTGAAAATTTCTACATGGCTGATAAAAGGAATAAGGAGGCCTTGGGAGGTCACAGTCAGCGCAGGGCCGACAAGGATAGCTTCGAAGGAAGGACGAAGAAAGTGGGGGTTGATCGAATAGGCAGCAGGCAAATGCTTGCCAGGTTCAACAAGTCAGAAAGGATTTTCACCCCGCTAATCAAAACACCCAAAGAGATTTTTTTCCTATGCGCAGGAAAGGGCATCCTGGATGTGTCATCCAGGATGAAGATACCACTGAGAAAGAGGAGTAAGTCCTAATTTTGTAAGTACCATGATGACCATGGCCATGATACAAACGACTGTATTCACCTGAAGCACAACATTGAGAATGTGGTGCACACGAGGGCACTAGAGAATTTGGAAAAAAGTGTGAAGGATCACAAAAGGGCCACCTACCAGAACAAAAACAAGTATCGAGGATTCCACAGGCCGCAAGACAGTTGGGGCAAGGCAAGGATCCCTGACAGAGAGCGAGGGCGAGATAAGAGAAAGGAGGTGGCCAGAGCAGAGAAAGTTGACGAACACCGCAAAAGACAGAGAGAGAATACCCCCGGTGAAGGAGACAGAACAGCTACGGTAACGGATGTATATGCCATCATAGGTGGAAGCACAGGTGGAAGGACTGAGTCTCAGCGAAAGGTGCACCACAGACAGACACCGCAGCCAATGTCGGAGGAAAGGAAGCTGGGAGCAAACAAAGCAATAACATTTGAGGATAGTGACCCGATACTGAACAAGCCAGCAGGTGCAGATGTGGTGGTTATAATAGTCAGGGTGATGGATAATAGGATCTATCATACATATGTCAACGGAGGAAGCTTTTTCGGAAGTTATGTATTGGCATTGTTTCAAGAATTTGGATGAGAATACCAGGAGAAAGTTGGAACAGACGAGCACCCCACTAATGGACTTCGCAGATAGGATAGCATGGCTAGAAAGCACCGTACTCCTTCCAGTGATGGTGGAAGAAGAAAAGATAAGTTAAACTATAGACATTGAATTTATGGTTGTAAAGGAAAACTGCCTTACAACCTGATACTGGGCAGGTCGGCGCTAGCATTAATCAAGGGCACAGTGTCTACCATGCACCTGTTGTTGAAGTTCTCGACCATATGAGGGGTAGCAAAAGTAAAATGAGACCAGCAGAGAGCCAGCGAGTGCCACAGGATCACACTCAGCAAGAGGAAGTGAAAAGATGAAGGCAGGAGCTGTGAGACAAGGGTCAACAAAATAAAGCCCTGTCAGGGTAATCACGGACGAAAATGATCCATCGAAGTTGGGCGTGGAAGTGGAAATGGTGAGATTAAATGAAAGCTGGTCGGTGCAGGTAAGAACCAATCTCCCTGCTCAGGTGAAAAGCAAACAGATAAAGGTCCTGAAGGAGAACGGACGAGCCTTCTCCTGAAAGTCAGATGATAATACTAAGGTATCAAAGGATATCGGTTTTCATGAGCTGAAGGTGGACCCCTCGTAAAGGATTGTCAAGCAAAAGAGGAGGATGTTATGTAGGAAAAGAAATAAAGCAGTCAACAAGAAAGTTAGCCAGCTAGTCGCAGCTGGGATCGTGGGAGAAATCCCTTACCCAACCTGGCTGGCTAACCCAATACCCAATACTGGTGAAGAAAATCGATGGAAGCTGGAGGATGTGTGTAGACTATACGGACTTGAACTAGGCCTGCCCCAAGGACTGCTAACCCCTGACGGTCATAGAACAGAAGGTAGACGCTCTTACCAACTACCCAATTAAATGTTTTCTCAATGCATATAAGGGATATCAACATATTCCCATGCTGGAAAGTGATGTAGAGAAAATTTCTTTCATCACGGAGAAAGGGGCTTTTGGTTACCGGATGATGCCTTTTGGCTTGAGAAATGCTGGAGTAATATATCAAAAGGTGGTGGATAAAGTTTTCCAAAAACAGGTTAGGAGAAACCTGTAGGTGTACGTGGATGACATGGTGATAAAAAGCAGCCAATACGAGACTTTTATAGAGGACGTCAGGGAGACCTTAATGTAATTTAGGGAGACAGGGATGAAGCTGAACCCAGCAAAATGCCAATTTGGAGTGGGGGCGGGAAAATTCCTGGGGCACATGGTGTTAAATGAGGGTCTGCACGCGAACCCTAAAAAGATAAAGGAGATTTTAGAAATGAAATCACTATGCACGGTGAAGGAGGTGTAGAGCCTGAATGGAAAGCTTGCGGCTTTGAATCATTTCATGTCACGAGTAACTGAAAGGGCACTCTCATTTTTAAAAACACTAAAAGGATACGTGGACAAAGAGGGTATGGTTAAACGGGGGAAATTATGGGAGAAGGCACTTGAGATGCTGAAAACCTACCTGAAAGATCTTCCCACTTTAACCATCCCAAGGAAAGGAGAAACCCTATACTTGTACATGGAAGCAAGTGAAGAGGTTGCAAGCAGGGCCCTAGTTAAAGAAGAAAACAAAGTCCACCGACCAGTGTACTTTGTTAGACTGGCCATACAAGGTCCAGAGTGGAGATACACGAATCAGGGGAAACTGGTGGTGGACCTATTCCCCGTAGCAAGGAGGTTAACAGAGTATTTCCAAGCGCACCCTGTGGTGGTCTTGATGAATCATCCACTCAAAGCAATACTTACCAAGCCGGAAAGCATGGGGAAATTGATGAAATAGGCAATTGAGCTGGGAGAGCATGCCATCAAATATGCCCCGAGAATGGCAATTAAGGGGTAGGTGATGGCAGATTTTCTAGCATATATGCCAAAGGAGAAAAAGATGAAAGGAGCTATGGTAGAAGATGGGTACCAGCCTGTGATCTGGGACGAGAAAGTGGGTGCAGATGTATGGAAGTTGTACGTGAATGGAGCCTCCGGAGTGAAGGAAGCAGGCGAGAGCCTGGTAATATTAGAACTGGAAGGAGTGGAGTCAACCTATGCCCTACGCTTCAAGTTCCCAACCTCAAACAATGAAGCTGAATATGAGGCACTAATTACGGGCATGGAGATAACCAGGAAGCTGGGAGCAAAAAAGCTGCAGGCCTACAAAGACTCGATGTTGGTAGCCAACCAGTATAACAGACAGTATGCTATCAAAGAGCTTCCAATGATGAAATACGGGGACAAAGCCAGAAGTCTGGCAGCTGAGTTTGAAGAATTTGATATCACCAGGATCCCAAGGTCGCGGATCACAAGAGCGGACACGTTGAGCAAGTTGGCATCCTCAACTCACGCACACTTAACCAAGACTGTGCTAATTGAGTAGCTAGCATGCAGGTCAACAGACACGAGACAAGTAGCGGTGATATATGGATCAACGTCTGATTGGATGACACCCATTCGCAATTACCTGAAGCGTGAAGAACTGTCGGCCGAGGAAAAGGAGGAAAGAACAATAAAAAAATATGCTACAGTACACTTTCGGAAATGGGCTGCTGTACAAGAGGGGTTACACTGAGTGGTGGCTCTAATATGCAGGCCTAGAGTTTCTAGAAATAATCCCCAGGAATATTCATGAAGGAAGTTGCGGCAGCCACTAGGAAGCAAAGACGATGGCGCTGCGGGAAGTAAGGGTAGGATACTAATTGCAAACCATGAGAGAAGATTAAAAAAATGGCCAAAGAACGTCATAAGTGTTAGGAAAACGTAAAGGTGCAGATGCTTCCGGCAGAGCTAATGACCATCATAAGGTCAACCTGGCCTTTCGCAGAATGGGGGATTGACATCGCAGGACCATTCCCGCAGGCTGTAGGAAGAAAAAGGTTTCTACTTGTAGCAATAGATTAATTCACAAAATGGGTGGAAGCGAAGGCTGTAGCAAGCATAACATGTAGAAAAATCACAACCTTTGCTTGGAAGAGCATAGTGTGCAGGTTCGGCATCCCGCAAGTGATCGTAAGTGACAATGGAAACCAGTTCACCTATGAACCTTTCAGGTCGTGGTGCGTGAGATTGAACATAAGTCAGCAGTTCACCTCCGTAGCTCACCCGCATGAAAATGGGAAAATGGAGGTAACAAACAAGATGATTGTTCAGGGATTGAAAACGACGCTGGGATAAGCCAAAGGAGAATGGGAAGAAGAATTAGTGAGTATGATGTGGGCATACAGGACTATGCCAAGGGCCACTACGCCATACAAGCTATAGTTGCACCTAGAAGGAGAATAGTTGAACCAATGAGCCAGGAAGAAAATGAAGAAATCGTTAGGGAAAACTTAGATGCCTTAGATGAACTCAGGGAGAAGGTCACACTCAAGGAAGCCGCGTACAAGTCCTGGATGAAACAGCATTACAACACCAAGGTGCGAGTAAGATGCTTGAAAGTGGGGGAATTAGTACTAAGGAAGAATAAAGAAAGTCAGGCTTAGGGTTAGAAGAAGATGGACGCAGAATGGGAGGGCCCATACAAGGTGACTGAGGTACTAGGAAAAAGAATGTACAAAATGGAGATGATGGATTGAAGACCAATTCCCAGGACCTGTAATATAGCCAACCTGAGAAGGTACTATGCTTAAGTAATTGTAAATTTGTGCATGTGTGACAACTATTTTTGGGCTGTTTAGTAGGACGGGTAGGTGAGACGGGGTTCTTGAAAGGATCAAATCTGTTGAAAGCCTATGAAAGGGGTATGATCCTGAGGAAATCCCGATCTGCATCCCATTCCCCTTTTATATATCGCTTGTGACAAGTGCAAGATAAAAAGGAAAATAAATCTTCGGCCACAACTAGCGCCGCAAAAAGGCCTGATTCAGGCTAAAGTTTATGCTCTGCCTCAACAACCAGCGCAAAGTGCAGGCCAAATCTCAAAGGGGCTAAGGAAAATGAATTTCAAGCCATGGCCAACGCCAGAGAAAGGCCCAATTCAGGTTAATGTTGTCGTGCTGTCCCGAACAGCCAGTGCAAAGTGCGAGCTGAATCTCAAACGGGGTAAGGAAAATGAATCTCTGACCACAGCCAGCGTCGGAGACAGGCCCGATTCAGGCTAAATTTTCCGCGTTGGCCCCAACAGCCAACGCAAAGTGCAGGCCAAAATATGTCTTAACGACTAGCTCAACTGCAGGCCAAATCAAGAAAGGAAATAAGCATTAAAAGTTTTCTAAGAAAAATAACAACAGCACGCCAACAATTGTTTCATCCCTCAACAGGGGAATATAAAAGTCATAAAAAATAGAAGTTTTCTTCTTCAAGGATTCACCGCAGCATCTTCCTCCTCAGCCTCTCTAGTGATTGTGGCGCTAACCTCCCCAACTTCGCCGCCCTTCTTGGAGCTGTCAGCAGCTTGAGCTAATTCTTCCACAGGAACCGCCATGTCTTCAATGAGCTATTGAGTCCCGCTGGTGGAATGCTCATCAACCTCAGGGGGAATGTCTTCAGGGGTCCAATTGTCCAGCTCGGCCAATGACATTCCCGGGTGCAACTGCAAGAAGTACTCAGTGAAGCTGTATTCCCTGAAAGGAATAAAAGCATCACCAAGGCCAACCCGCAGTTGAGCCTCATCTTTAGTACGGGAGTAAAGGCCAATGGCCAACAACAGTGTGCCGCTCAGCACCACACTGGAATAAAGGCTCAGGATGCCCCGAGTGAAGGTCCAAACCTGGAAGGATTTCAAGTGGACAACCCTGGCCTTGGTACGGGTCAGTGAACTCTACACAGAGCAGGTGACACCCTTTTCCAGCTCCAGTTCTGTGGCTCGACGAGCTGGAGCATGAAGAGAGGACAGGCCCCGTTTCAGCTCGGCGTTTTCCACCCGCAAGCTGTCATATTCCTCTTGCATGGCCTTGGCAAAGCAGAGATTCCAGGAAAAGAAAAGGGAAACGAGTAAGCACAGGAAAAAATAAATGAAAAAGGAAAAGTAAATATGGAGAGAAAACAAACCTCAAGAACGTCCACAACTTTCCAGTTGGCCAAAGAATTGGTGTCGGTGACATTCAGAGAGCGTTCACACAGCCAGGCATTAAAGTGAGGAATTGGCAGGGCCTGGGAAACAAGCTCCATCCAAGCTGAGACGCTGCGCAAAGGACCCGGTGCAGATCCCCGGGAGGAAGAGTCGTGCTCAAAGGGAGGCGTAAAAGAATCGCAGAAACAGGCTCGGTTTCCAAAGGACTCTGCTAGCTAAGGGCTGGTTTCTCAGGAGCCTCCTTCGAGATAATGGCACGGGGAGGTATGCTGGGACCTGCTCCATTTATCTTCCCTTCTTCTCTGGAGCCCGCGACGAGCCCTTTTTAAGATAGTCACGTCCTCGTAGACTTCAGTGCCTGAGACATTGATGGCCTCAACCTGCTGGTCAATGATGCCAGCCGCAACATTAGTGTGGGAGACTGGATGGTTGCTTTCAGCCCTACGAGGAAACCTTGATAGATCCTCGAGAAAAGCAACCACAGACATTTCTGCAATAGGGAGAATGATTAACAGGTTTTGTAATATATATATATAATGATGATGATGAGTAATGTGAATAAGTTGGCAGAGTCAATAACCCAGCTAAAACAGTGAAGAAGACACAATGAATACCGCTCAGATCGGTGACACCCTCGTCGGGAAAAATACCGCCAGGGAAATATGGCAGGCGGACGATGTGAATGGTGGAATCACGCAGGAGGTGGTGTCACCAAACACTCATGACCTCAAGACGTGAGATGAATGTTTGTAGGGGGAAAGTTTCAACAGCAGTAGTACGAGATTCCCGCCCTTTTTCCGGGCCGGAGGGAAAGTAACCCTCTCATCCTCACTAGGGCCTAGGATGAGGTCCTCGTCCACAAAAATGAACCATCTCTTCCACTCAACATGGGTGGGGAGATCAGTCAGCAATTTAGCCCCATCCTGCCGGAACTTCAGGAAAGTCCAGTCTGGGAGCATCCTGGCAGAGTGACAAAAAAACACGAAACAGGGTGACGGAGGGTTGAATACGAAGGAGGTGGCATAAGACCTCAAAGCCTAAGATGACCCGAATATATTTTGGGGAAGATCAATTAAGCCTAGCTCGTAGAAGGACAAAATGGCCTGAAAGAAGGGGGAAAGAGGAAACGGGAGGCAACACTGTTCGACAGTCTTGAGATAGACTGCACATATGCCCGCAGGCACGTCTAGTACTGTCTAGCTTACTCCAGGAAGTAGAATATGGTCACAGATGTCGTTAAAAGTGGTGTTTTGAATGTTGAAGGTGGCCTCAATGACATGAAGAGCCGCCCAAAATTTAGGATTGGTCGTGTCGTAGTATGATTCTGCCTTGGGAGGACCAACAGTGGAAACCATAGTAACAAAATAAAATGACAGAAAGAAGGATGATAAGGAAAAGCAGAAAGGGTAACTGGAAGAAAGTTAAAAGTCACCGGAGAACCAAAATCCTAGGCGGAAGTACACAGACGGAATCATAGAGAGAAAGCATAAAAAAGAAAACGATAAAATATTGAATGGGTGAAAAAAGAAAAAATATATATAATGCAGACAGGGACAACTAATTTCCTCGAAGGATAGGGCGACAAAAAAGTAATAATAACCGCCTTGGGTGAGATAAAAAATTATAACCGTCAGAAAGGAACACGTGGTAGACATCCAGACAGGTAGCATAACCGCCAAAGGGGCGCATTAATGAAAAGGAGATCGTGTGTTAGTGGGCAGATTCAAATACCAAAAAATACCTCCAAAATGCCAAAGAAAGGTAGGAAGCAACTCCCAGGGACGCTACCTGGTCCCTAAGCAGGTCAGAGTTAATTGCGAGGAAAACTCAGGCTCCATCTCAGCCACTGGCCTACTGGTTAACTTATCCAATCATGCCATTGGTTTAGGCAACGTGATAATGTATGGTCCTGACAGCCCAATAAGGAGAAAATGGAAAAAGGTGAAGCTTCCTTGCCCAGGGATGCTATATGGGCGCGGAGGCAGACAGGAAGAAAATTGACGGGCGCTGATGGGACAACTGTAGTCCCATCAGCCACCAAACCACATATAACGATGAAAAGTGTGTGACACAAGGTAATATTTTCCTATCAGCTCACTCTTACCACATATAACAAGGAAAAGTGTGTGACACAAGGTAAGATTTTGCTCTGATGAAGTGCTTTTGATCCTATACTCTTAACCAGGTTTCGAGGGAGAAAAATTATAAAACTGATGCTCTGAGTAAATTAGCCTCCTCAGACTTGGGAGGATTGGCGCAGAAATGGGTGCTCTTCGAAACTTTGTACCATCGAAGCTTCAAAGAACTCATAGTAATATGGATGAACCCTATTGTCAGATACTTGCAGGATGAAATGCTCCCTAAAAAAACTATCGAAGCCAGGAATATCTGGCTTAAGGCACCAAAGTATGTGATACAAGATGATGCCTTATATCGAAGGGGGCATTTACCTTCTTTTCTTCGATGAGTGACACCCTGTGACTCGCACTATCTAAACTGAGAGGACCATGAAGGATTTTGCGGTAGTCACCAAGGAGCTCGTTCTATTTCTAAGAGGATACTTCGAGCGGGGTATTACTGGCCAACAATGTTTGATGATGCTAACCGGTATATCTAAGCTTGTCACCAATGCAAAAATACGCTCATATGACACATGCCCCTCAGACGGAGATGATCAACATACATAGCTCCTCGCCCTTCGATAAGGGGGGATCGATCTGGTAGGACCCTTTCTGAAAGCCCCAAGAAGACTCAAATATTTGATAATAGTCGTGGACTCTTCACCAAATGGGTCAAAGCAGATCCAATGGTGAACGTCGAGGGAAATCTATCATCTCATTCTGTTGGAGGAACATCATCTGTCCCTTTGGCATACCGAAGACATTCATAATGGACAATGGGACACAGCTCACAATGATCCCTTCAAAAGTTGGTGCGAGGAGTTCAAGATCTATCTAAAAGTCACATCCATGTATCATCCCCAAGAAAATGGAACGGTCAAAGTAACCAAGGTACCTCGAAGAATGGAATTCAGAGGGGATCGAAAGGGGCAACAGGAAATTGGGTTCTAGAGTTTCCTATTATGCTATGGTCCTACCGAAAAATGGAATCCTCCACCATGGGGGACATGCCCTACGGCCTAGTCTATGGATTAGAGGCTCTAATCCCTGAAGAAATTGGAGTACCAAGTCCTAGGATGATGGCATTGGCAGCTGACGATGGTGCTAACAAAGATGATAGTTGCCAAGACCTTGATCTGATTAAGGAGAGGCAGAATCAAGCATCAATCCGGGAAACTAAGTTGAAGGAAAAGGTTAAACGTTACCATGATCGAAAGGTGAAAATATCGCAGTTCATGGTGGGGAACCTGATAAAGCGAGACAACGAGAAAAGTCACCAAGAACCAAAATAAAGTTAGCCCCAAACCGAGAAGGGCCATATAGGGTCATCGAAGTTTACCCAACAGAAAGTTGCACGTTGAGCACAATTGATTGAGAACGCATACCGAGGAGTTGGAACATAGTTAACCTTTTAAAGTATCACCATATTTGAAGAGGAACGGCCAGGTCCTATTATACGTAATCATTCCCAGACCTGTATGCCATGCGCTACATTTGGTTGACCAATGAATGAAAATTTTGATACGGTTACCCCATTAATATCTTCAAATTTTGCTCCTAAGCGACCCTCGCTCCTAAGCGACCCTCGCTCCTAAGCGACCCTCGCTCCTAAGCGACCCTCGCTCCTAAGTGACCCTCGCTCCTAAGAGACCATCTTTCTTAAGTATCCAACTTTCACTATTAAGCAATCTTCGCTCTTAAGCGACCATCTTTCTTAAGTGTCCAACTTTCACTATTAAGCAATCTTCACTCTTAAGCGACCACTTTTGCTCTTAAGCGACCAACTTTCATTCTTAAACGACCAATCATCGCTCTTAACCGACCAACTTTCGCTCCTAAACGACCTTTGCTCTTAAGAGACCTTCGCTCCTAAGTGACCTTCGCTCCTAAAAAACCTTCGCTCCTAAGCGACCTTCGCTCCTAAGCGACCTTCGCTCCTAAGCGACCTTCGCTCCTAAGCGACCTTCACTCCTTAGCGACATTCGCTCCTAAGTGACCTTCGATCTTAAGCGACCAAATTCTGCTCTTAAGCGACCAACTTTCACTCTTAAGAGACCCTTTTTCTCTTAAGCGACCAACTTTTGCTCTTAAGAGACCCTTGATCTTAAGCGACCTTCGCTCTTAAGCGATCAATCATCGCTCTTAAGTGACCAACTTTTGTTCCTAAGCGACCTTCGCTCCTAAGCGACCGACCTTCGCTCTTAAGCGACCAACTTTCTCTCTTAAGCAATCTTCGTTCTTAAGCGACCTTCGCTCTTAAGTGACCAATCTTCGCTCCTAAGAGACCTTCGCTTTTAAGCGACCAAGTTTTGCTCTTAAGCGATCTTCGCTCTTAAGAGAACCCCCCCTTTTAATCGACCTTCGCTCTTAATTGACCATCACTCTTAATCAACCTTCGCTCCTAAGCGACCTTCGATCTTAAGAGACCTACCTTCACTCTTAAGCAATCAACTTTTACTCCTAATCGACCTTGGTTCTTAAGTGATCAAGTTGTTCTTTCAAGTGACCTTCGCTCCTAAGTGATTGATGCTCCCTCAAGAGCATTCGACACCCGCTCTTAGGCTATCCATTATGTTTGCCTTTTAATACCAACTAATAGAACGTCTATCCATGTGGCCCTATCATTAAAGCATCCCAAATTTATTAAAACCTAAAAAATACACCATTTTGCTAAACGAAGGGAATTATTTCAACCAACAAAATACTACATTGTATTTTGCCAATGAAGGGAATTATTTTGTCTTACAAAATACAACATTGTGTACACAAACTGAATCAAATACAAGTGAATTGATTAAATCCATTGCCCTTCCTCAGGCTTCAATCCAGTAGCAATTGTGAATAGGCGATTTATCTCACCTACTGAACCGTTGGGGGAACTAGTGGTACACCACCTTCGATGAGGTATTAAGCCTTCAGAAGGTGAGATAGACCTCGCAACATTATGACTTTATACTTTCACCACATGTTCCTTGTCACAACTAGGAATTACCAGTGGAGCACCCTTAGACACCTCTTCTTCGAAGGACCTGCCCTCTAGGAGGAGCTTCTTTTCCTACTAAGACCTGCCTCTCAAGAAAGGAAATTAGCCTTCAGACGAATGCACTCCAGCCACTCATGGACAACATCGAATACTGCATACTGGGTAGGATCTATGTGCAAGCCTTTGTCCATCATATCCTGCTCAATGTCATATAAGAACTTGGGCATATCATTGATAAGACCAAAATCAAAGACCCCATGAGATAACCTGTATGCTTGAAGGCTGTCAGATAAGGCCTTGATGGTAGTAGTTTGCTCTGATACTTAGCCCAAGAGCTGGGAGTTTTGAATAGCAAGCTCCTTGCAGATCCTAACCTTGTCATCAATAGCTTTTTGCGATGAAGATATCTCCCCTCTAAGGCGCTTATTTTTCTCAACTATCTAGCCAACTTGATATTTGAGTTTCCTAACCTCATCTTGATAATACTTGATATCTATTCTTTGACTTAAGGTATGGTACAATCGGGCATCGATAAGGCAGCTATATAAAGAGGGATGCTTATTCATCATCTCTCGAAGCGCCTCTTAGTTGTCCATCTAGGTAGCACCGCAAGCTTCATCCACTACAGCGAGGGAAACAGATGTTCCACCAATCTTTGGATCTTTTGGCAAATTGCTTCAAAGATCCTTGAGATGAGGATGACTACCATCATGCCACAATGATAACTCCTAGTTGGCTTTAGGTAAATCTTTGGTTAACTGAGTTAACTCATTAAGGGTTTTCGAAAACTCTGACCTAACCTTAGCCATTTCACAAGTGGATCTCTCCAGCTATTCTATCACTGACGGATTCTATGAAAAATAAAGAGAAATTGTCAAAACTAAAGATAAGAAGCTCATACAATAATTTCCAGAATATGTCCATCAGGCGAATATCCAAAATACAAAACAAAGAAGAGAAAAGACTCATACATCTCTTTCCTCCCCATGACCTAAACTATGGTTAAAATTCTCCTCCATCGAAGCATTATAGGTCTCCTGAACCTCCTGGCCACCATTGGCATGATCATCGTTGCTCTTCGAAGAGTTGGCATGTTGAGTGCTTCAGGACTTCGTCATGGCAGTGGGGAGTTTGATCATCTGGAGCTCTTCAGCAGTGTAGAACTTCTTTTACTTCTTGATGTGGTCGATTAGCTGAGGTTTGAAGCCTCATGGATGAGTAACTTCATCTCACTTTGCTCGAATCCTCTCCTTGGCATCGTCTACAACATACTTTCGAAGGGTCCCTGCATACTCCACATATAGATGCTCAGACACCCAGCTAATTACCTCTGTTATGACCCCAACTCTCTGATGTCTTGAGGATATAAATGAAGAGGTCATGCAGGTTTTAAGAGACCATTAGCTTGTCGAGGAAGCTCGTAAACAAGGCTTGTTGGGACTCATGCGAGAATTTTCTAGAAAGGTGCCTCTCCCTATCATTTGACTTCTTCAAGCTTTCTTGCAACTTTTCCATCTCTGCTTTCATCTCCAGGCGCTCATCTTCGCGAGAATCTTTGACGGCCGCCTCGATCGGGCCTTGCATGAGGGAAAATACGCTATTAAGAAGACACCAGCAGACCGTAGAGACGATTGCATTGTCGCCAAGACCTAAAATAGAGTTATTGATAAATACATGTAAAAAGAGAGAAGAATGATCATAGGAAATGAACATAAGAATGAGGGAACGTAACGAGAGATCATTGCCCAGATCTCTAAGATACTCCAAAGATAGGCCGTTATGAACATTTTCTTTGCAAAAGCCATCGTGGGTTGGCTCAGCAAGGGTTTCAGCATTCTCGGGTGGAATAATTTTTGGGGAACTCTCTCCTACGAAAGCCTCGATCGAGTTTGTAGTGGAGTTGGTTACAGCACATTCACCCTCGGTTGATGAATTAGCCTCTGGATGAGCTCATAAACGAAGTTATCTGCGCTGCTCACTGTACAAAATGAAAATGAGTTACTAGAGTTGAAAAAAGAAGAAAGGAAAACAAATATATCAAATGGAGTCCTGAGAAAACCTTTGGAGGTATCCGAAGAGGGTATTCCTTTGATTCGCACTCCCCCCGTAGGGACTTGTGATTGAGAATGCCCCAGACCTGATGAGTTATCATCACTCTTTTTCCTCTTATTCTGTAGAACCGCTCTGAGAGAGGATACGCCCTGATGAGTGGTCGGAGTGTAAATGTCCTCATAGACCCACTCAGGGCAAACAAATGGTTTACCCCGCTTGGTTTCAGGATGATAGGATTTGAAGTCCAAGGGATCGACGCTTCGAAGGAGCTCCATATACCCACACATCCTCTCGGGGATCGCATGCTTCCCTTTCCTGATTTTGACAATAACGTTTGGATTCCATAGAGGGGTTCGATAGGCTCCAGAACGATCGAAAGATAAAGCCTTATCCTTCCACCCTGCATTATTCGAAAGGGGGATAATGAACCTACGTCCCAAAATCCTATTAGCTAGGGTATAGGTCCCCCTGACATCCTGGTTGCTAACCAAAGAATACATTGTTCTAAAAAACTCATATCGAGGGTTCATCCCTAATCCTTTGAAGCGGACTAGAAATGCCATAATAATTACTATAACATTAGCGTGAAGTTAGGATAAGCTGACACTAAATTCTTCCGTTAGACTTGACAGATGGGGGGAAAGGAAAGCTCGGTCCTTACCTAATATGTTTACTATTGGTAATAGACCTTCCATTAGGAACAACACTATGAGGCTTGCCTCCTTTGAAGACTCTTAGACGAGCATCCAAAGGAATACGCTGATATACGGGGGACTTCTTCGATGATTTTTTTACTCCGTCATTATACCTATACTCATCCTCAGTCAACGAAAGTTCGTTACTCGCATTCATCACAGTGAATTTCCTTCGCGAAGGAACATACGAAACCACGTTTTTGAGTCTTTTTGCCTTAGAACCATAAATGGGTCCAGGATCATCGCTCAATTGACCAACAAGGCCTTCGCCCATGCTATCTCCTAACCTATAAGGCCCAACCCTAACAAAGTCCTCATCGATAAGAGAATCTAGAAACTTACTAGAATCAGGCACGTCATTGGCCGACTTTCTACCCCCTAAATTCCTGAAAAACTATCAAATTGAGGAGAAGCCCTACCGGAGAGACGAGAATTGAGGTCCTCTGAGACGGTGTTCTCCAACGAACTTGTTTCCTCACTGGTGACCCTCTCGGAATACCTCACGGATGGGGATTGAGGGGGAGTAGTTGTGTTATCAGAATTCGAGGAACTAGAAGGAGCCATAAGATCTTACTTGTGGAGGAAGAGAGTGAGAAAATATTTGAGAAAGAAAAGAGCTTTGAGCAGAGAAACCTTTAAGGAACAACCTGCAAAAGAGAGAAGTTAGAGAAAATAAATGGAAGGCAAGAAAGGGTTTCCGGATTATTAAAAGTGGAAGGAAGAATAGTAGGAGGGTAATGATTACCTAGAGAAGAGGGGGGGTATGGAAAGACGTGAAAAGGGGGAATCTTATTCATGGTTCCCCCACGTGCGCCTCCTTCCTGCTATTTCTTCCTCCACGCGAGCTATCAATAATTTCAAAATTCAAATTTCTTGAGAAAATCTAAGCACTCACGAAACAACCATTACGAACCAAATCAACCCTATAGAAGGTTAAAACCTTCGATATTCTAGATTTGGCCTTCGATATTCTAGATTTGGCCTTCATGGTGTGTATCTTTGATAAGGAGAGATCACTTAGTTTTTCTGGGGGGTTTTGATGACATATTAGGTTGTGACCCCCTTTGGGCCGGTATGCCAAATACCCTCTAGAAAGGCCCAGAGTCCAAAAAAGAGTTTTCGAGGCCCACGAGACCATGGATGACCTTTGGGCCTTGAGGAAAGAGGAAGAAAGTTAGGTTCAGAGCTAAAGGAACTAGGATTTTATAAAGGTGTAAATAGGAAGGCATATCTTCTATTTTTAGATATTCGGTCTATTGCTTATGTTCTACAAGCTAGCTCACTTGCCCAAAAACTGACTTGACCGTCGGAGAATCTCCCCCCGGAGACTCCGGGGTTTGTTTCCTTTGCAGATTGTGGACTGGATCGAGGTTATCAAGATCTGGGGCCTTGGGTCGAGTTCGAGATGCATCACTCATCTTGGAGGAGAAGACTTTGATAACAGAATGGTAAGCCACTTTGTTACAGACTTCCAAAGAAAGCACAATAAAGACCTCAGCGGCAATCCAAAAGCTCTTAGGAGATTGAGGACTGCTTATGAGAGGGCAAAGAGGAGCCTTTCTTCTTCAACACAGATGAAAATTTAGGTTGATTCCTTTTTTGAAGGTATTAACTATTACTCGAGCATTAGTCGAGCCAAATTTGAGGAAATGAACATGGATTTGTTCAAGAGGTGCATGTAGATAGTTAAGTGTTTGGTTGATGCTAAGATGGATAAGAATCAGCTTGATGAGGTTTCCTTGTGGGAGGTTCAAGTAGGATCCCAAAGGTTCAATAATTGCTGCAAGAGTTGTTCAACGGGAAACAGCTGTGCAGAAGAATAAATCCTGATGCTGCTGTTGCATATGGTGCATCTGTTCAGGCTGCAGTATTAGATGGCAATATGGATCAGGAAGTGGTATTGGTGGATGTGACCTCATTGTCTCTGGGTACCAGAAAGGAGAGCTTATTCACAACAAACCATAAATATCAAACTAATGTGAGGATTTCAGTTTCCGAGGATGAAAATCAAAATCGCGAGATAACAATTTGTGCTCAATGATATCCAGATTGCGCGCGCTCGAGTGCCTAAAATTCTGGTCAATTTTGATATGGATTCCAATGGCATTTTACTTGTCACTGCTGTGGATAAAGCAACCACCTCAAAGAATCAAATCAGGATCACCAATGAAAGCGGAAGATTGCCGGCTGCAGAGATCGAGAAGATGGTAAAGGAAGCCCAGAAATTGAAGTCCGAGGAAGAGGCACACAACAAAAGGGCTGCTACTAAGAGAGCTCTGGAGAACTATGTCAACAAAATGAGAATGATCATCCACAGTAATAACATAGCGAGCCGTGTGGTGCCGATTGAGGACAAGCTGAGGGTTGAGCATACAGTGAATCAGGCCAATCAGTGGATGGCTGAAAATCCGGATGCTGGGGCAGATGAATATCGGGAAAATATGGAGGAGCTTGTTAAGTTTTTCCGACCGTTACTCGACAAAGCAGGTACCGGAGAAGCCATCAAGAACAACGGTGGTTCTTCTAAGAGGCCAAAAATCGAGATTGTGATTGATTGAAGGCTGAATTGGTACAACTCTT
The DNA here is from genome assembly GCA_032355605.1 of Rubia tinctorum. Classification (NCBI taxonomy): domain Eukaryota; kingdom Viridiplantae; phylum Streptophyta; class Magnoliopsida; order Gentianales; family Rubiaceae; genus Rubia; species Rubia tinctorum. The sequence continues at coordinate 3,465,154 of JAULKM010000009.1, forward strand.
TTGGCTTTGTTAATGACTTGCTAGGTTTGTGGTTTGGACATGGAAAATTAGTTGAGCCACAATATTTTGTATTAGGTTGCATATCAGGTCGCCTGGCTAACGGGTTATTTTATTATTAATATAGCTAATGGATTAATGTTTGCTTTCAATTATTACAATGAGACCCATGAGATTTTAAGTACGTTTTGAAATGGAGTTCGTCTCCTGCGAAATTGTCTCTCCTTAAAACCAAGAAGTATAATTAAATATTGTGGATCATATAATGGGAGCTGATTAAATTTGGAGGTCAAAATATATAACTTTATTTTAGGGGTTAATATTTAACAAACTACATAAACTCGGGGGGTCAAAATTGCAATTACACAACAAATTATCAATCATCGATCTGAACCCGCCACCGTCTTCGTTGAACCCACTGAGCTTTGGATCGCAGCAGTTTCCACCACCTTCCCCGGGCGAATTCTATTGCTCTAGCGGTGATTTTCCGCCGCACCAATCCTGCAACTTTCATGCTTCATCCAATTTCGTTTTCTAATTAACAAGCTTTGATTTCTCAATGTGTTCTAGCTCAGGGTTCTTTGTGATTAGTTCGATGGCAGTTTGCTGATTCACGTTGTTTACATGTTCGATGCTCTCGTTTCGTAAATTATTATTCCCAAGTTTGTTTTTCCCTAAATTTCCACTGACCAAGGCCAGTTTCCTATTTTGGCATTTTGTTTCTTTGCTACGATGCTTATCCCTGGGGAGTATTATTTCGATTTCGAATCGTTTCACCATAAAATTCAACACTTGTTTTCTGATTAGCATCATTTCCTGCAGATTTCACTGTTAACTTTGACGCTCGATTTGTCATTCTTGAGAAATATAAGAGGGTGGAAAAGACGACCACCGAGATCTGGGCTTGGATTCGGGCTTCCACCTGATCCAATCCACATTTAATCTATTTCAGGCTTTTAATAAATTAAATATAATAAATCATATTAAAGTATTAAAAGATCATATTGAAATAATAAAATATCAATAAAATAAATTATTTAAGAATCAATTTAAAATTTAAAAACATCAAATAAAGCACTACACATATAAATTATAAATAATTAAACATCAATTAAAATACTAAATATAAAAATTAAATTAAAATGTTTAAACATCAAATTAAAACACTAAAATTACACACCAAAATCAAAATAGTTAAACATCAAATTAAAATGATAAAAATATACATCAAAAACGAGATTGTTAAACATCAAATTATAATGTTTAAACATCAAATAAAAATGCTAAAAATACACATTAAAATTGAAATAATTGAACATCAAATAAAACACTATAAAAAATTAAAATAGTTAAATATCAATTAAAAATACATAATATAAACATCAATTTATAATGTTTAAACGTCAAATTAAAATACTAAAAATACACATCAAAATTGAATTAGTTAAATATCAAATAAAACCATAAAATAAAATTTAAATAAATATAGTTTAACATCTAGTAAAAACACTGGAAAAACACATCAAAATTTAAGAATACACATGAATTTTAAAGTATCAAAGTATGCAAAAAAATGTGACACTAATATCAGTACTAGAAATTATAAAAATATTTCATACTATTTAAACATCAAGAACACATTAAAAAAAATATATTATTCAGAAAAATAGAAAATCAATATTAATTTTTAATACAACACTATAAAAAAATCAAAACATTAGTCAAAATGAAAATATGGATTGCAAATTAAAAATTAAGATAAAATATCTTAACATGTAAACACAATATTTAACTTTAATATATATGATTATAGTGGAATATTCTGAAAAAATATCATTATGTTTGGTTGAAATATCAATTACTGAAAATAAAACATCAAGTCCGGCAATAAAAAGTCGTGCATTGTGCGAAAATGGGGAGTAAAATTGACCCGCAATATTTTCGACTCGAATTCTTGACCCGCTGGATTCTTATGACCCAGAATCATTAATTCGCCAATTATTTATGTTCATCAACCCAAAATGTGATATTTATACCCAAATCCCTCCTTCCTCTCCCAGACTTTCTTAAATTATATTTAGAACACAATTTCTAATTAAACTTCATGATATTGCACATTAATCCTTGGTGTTACTGTGAGACTTTCCCGCACAACACTTTGTCTTTAAAATATATACCGAAATATAAATAATTATAATCTGGCGTAATATTAAGGAAATGGGATTTGCCATGACGTGAGGTTGTTTCAGATGAGAATCCCTCAAGATAAAGCTGATTCACCTGAAATAAAAGTTTGTAGATAAAAGGAGAAAACAAAAATGTGAAAATTTTAATGTAATAAAACAAGAAGCAATTTATCCAGGATCCATTATTATTATTTTTACATAGAAAAGAAATTTGGAGAGATAATATTCCAACAAACTTTAAAAAATACACCATTAAACCACCTGGTTTAGGTTATGATTCTTGATCCATTGATAATCAATCTTATGAAATTCTTCCATTGAACAATTTACAGAGAGATTGGAGGGAACTAAATTTTTACTCCGACAATCTTTTGGCCAACACGGATTACCCCCATTCCGCCCTAATTCTAATTTTTAGTTCTTTCAAATTTCTCATCTGACTCCCAGTTGAATGTTCCAACTACGTACCCCTGAGATGACAGAGATCTTATTTTACAAAAAGAGGCACCACGTTCAACCAGGCACAAGGTGGCATTGCCCCTTGCCAACTATCCGACGAGAAAGATGAATATCATCCTAACACAGCCGCACAAAATAATGGGTTCCAAACCCCATTTACCATACCACAAGACATTCCAAGCAGTCGTTGATCATATCCAAAGCCTTGTCAAGACAATATCAGCAGAAAGTAACAAGACCCCTTGCATTTACAAACACTGGCAGTAAAAAACACTGTAATAAATTATGAAGTGAAATTCACCAAAGAGACCCGCTCAACACATCTCACAACATTTAATGGACAAATTTTAGTTCTGTGCAGGATGAACTTCCACACCAAGAAAGCATGTGTGGGGATAAAACAGACAAGAAAACATGTGTGGGAATTAAACAGACAAAAAAACCAAGCAGACAAGAAAGAACAAAAAATCCCCAGGAGGACTACTAGTTGATCCAGACAATTTAACAGATTAAAAAAGAAGCTTTATGTTGCTTAAATTTGAACATCTCTTCATTTAAAGCACAAAATTCCATCTAGTTTGCCCTAAAAAGAGGAATCCATTAGAATGTCAAAATCAACCAGATGACACAAGAAGATCGTGACCAGCCAAAAACATACCCATCTCTGTTCTTCAATGTGTAAGACCAGATATGCGCCTATAGACTGCTTGATATGTTTGTCCGCCATTTCGAGCGACCTTCTGGCCTTCCTCAGTGGCAGACGTCAATAGCTTCACAACAGGATCATCTTCTAATTCTTGCAATGTCAAAGATTCAAACAATGGATGACTCCCCAAACAAGATTTCATCCACTCCCCAAGTTCCTCCACATCTGTGATTGTGTATATAATCCCGCCAACTGCAAGAGCATAAGCATACTCATCCAGCAAATGTGCGCTGATCACACGTCGCCGATGATTCTTTTCTTTGAAGTGAGGGTCCGGGAACAGGAAAAACATCTTCTTAAGCTGTCCCTTGTCAAAGTAATTGGGAATGTACTTCATAGAATTAGTCCGTACAACCGATATATTCTGATACTGACTGGGGTTACCAGTTCTTAAAGCTAGTATCCTTTCCTTCACATACTCTGTCACCTTATCCCTCAATTCCATCCCAATCATAAGGGTTTCAGGAAAATGAGTCGCAAGGCTGATTAACAGGCCTCCGAAACCACAACCAATATCTGCAAACTCAATCTTTTTTGAACTGGGGAAAATCTGAGGATAATGAATAGCATAGTCAAACTCAGAAGGGGTTGTAGGAACAGGGAAATGGGAATCACTCAGTGGATTACTGTGTGCCCGCGCACGATAAAATCTCTTTCGTGGCAGACCAGTACTCTTACTATGAGTAGGATTTACATTCCGCTCATGTTCCATCATATTTCCCTCTTCTCCAGCTGAATCTGACAGCAAAGGACAAAAAACAAATTACAAACAAAAAGCAACACCACGGTGTCCACTATGTAAATCAAATCTTTCCATCGTATTTAGTAGACGTATAATTAAAAATGCAGCATGTCTTCAGGTTCAGTCCAGCCCCATTTTCTACACTTGCTACTGGGCATCTTGAGTTTAGTACATTGATGCCCGAAAAAGCTGGTGTTGAACAATTAAAGTGAAGACAAATTATTCTGCTCCACATAAGACTTACAACCAAAAGTAGGGGTGTTAAACGGGCGGGTCAGATCAACCCGTTACCCAAACCAATATATGATCCGTATAATTGGTTAATGATCCAACCTGGCCTAATGGGTTGAATCACTAATTGATTGGATCATTAACCACCTACCGTGGATTAACTCGTATGATCCAATGAGATTAAAATTCATGGATCCAATGGATCAATGATCTAATAAGTCATTACCCAATTGGTCCATTAAGCCACATATACTAATTAATTAAGAAATGCTAGTTTTCCTTTGCCTATAAATCTACTGAGATCCCCCCTCATAATATGTTGTTACTTGTCAGTTGATGATATGAACAGAGGTGTTTTAGCTTGTAAACTGACTTCAGTCACATGTCAAAATGAGTCAGTTGCTTTTTCTTTTTTATAATTCAGATCAAACAAAGCAATGTAAATTTTCATGTCAGAAGTCATGTAATTCTCTGCTGTATTAGTTATTACATATTGACAAATACAAATACTTGCCCAGGCACATCTGAATCTATATATTTATAGCATAGTTCAAAGTACTGAAAGATTGGTAGCCAATGGCTTTCTCTTGCAAGACATAAACATTTTCCCAAACATTAAAAGTGTGATATAGTCAATCGGATGCATCTTACAATGTACTGTAATGTATTTAATAATAAACCATCAAAAATGAAATGGTCCATCAGAGGTATCTTTCTGTGCTATAGTATTTTTTTTCCAAGAGGAAGCTCTCAAACTCAGAAGATCCCATCACTAAGAGTTTGCAAAACCAAAAGTTCAAGGGATCAAGGCTTTATCAAACAGTTAATAAGCAGATCTTTCAGGAAATCTAAGATTGACATAATTCAGTGAAGCCCAGCCTCCATCAAGTGTTCATCATGCAAGACTAGAAGGTACTAACCAAAAGGTAAAGCAACGCATGAACATATTGGAAATGCATATACTACACTTAAGAACTGAATTCATACTCTTCAAGAAACTTATATACATACTTGGTAATCCTCTTCAACTTAATTAGCTTTCTATGAAAACATAATTCCTTTCTTCTTCCATTTTGGGGGGCAAAAGACTCAATAAATTTCGTTCCATGCCAGTGTAATCTTGTAGCTTGTGAATTCTCAGGTCTTATTAACATAGAAAGGATACACTAAAAGTATGCAACGACAATTAATACAAAAGAAAGAGAAGCAGATACTATACTTGAAAAATAGATTGCAGTTATAAAGAGACTTGTATTTTCCATTTGTGAGACAGATCTGGCATCCGTCTAACTGCAAACTAACTCAAGATAATTTAATTAACAAGAAAATTTGACACAAAAGGATTAAACTCGTGATTAAGAAAGAGAGGGGAAAAGGGTAAGCTTGTTTAAGGGATATAAACAAGTCTAATAAAAAACATACTTGGAGCTTCTATAAAACTGGTAGAAAGTAAAAGATTGGTAAGTAAGCGTCAAACAAAAGATAAATGTCGGTGATGTCCTCAAACGTAAACTTTGGGGAACACTAATTTAACTACAACACACATATGTAAACAGTACCAAGAAAAGAGAAGCTTCAACATAATAACTGTATTTCACATCAGAAAATTAATGCAACATGCCTCATGTATATGTTTCTTCTTAGCCTATTGACATCACCGAGTTGTACAGATTCACAAACCAAACACGGAAAACACGCACGGCTACCGAATAACTTGACAGAAAACACAGTTCCTGTGAAAAAATCTTATAAATTGACCAAAACCTATTTCATGGGAGTGAAAATCCACAGTGAAAAAGATTTACACAAAATGTAAAGCCAAAATCGTTAGCACCTGTATAGAAAAGATATTCGTTACCAGAAATTGAGCTTAGAACAGGGACTGAAATTTACAACTTGGAGCAGGGCTTCGTCTCCGACTTAGATTGAGAATCTACTTTACTGAGCGTCGCCCATTCACAGCCGATTCAGTCTGAACCTTGGCGCTCAGAACAGGGAGTCGTCGCCACCGTTGCCGTTTCACTGAAAGTCAGTAGATACTCTTTTTATTTTTATTTTTTTGAGTGAAGCCCTAAAAAATAACTCTAATTTTAGGTTGTCAATCGAACCCTTCAAAATGTTAAAGTTCTAAAAATAACTCTAACTTTTAAATGATCGAAATGTAATGAAATAATTATTTTACCATTAAATTTAAAAAAGATATAGAGAAAAACTATAAAGGTGGAAATGTCATTGTTTCCCCCATTTTCTTCTTCCCTTTTCTAGTTCTTTCTTTCCCGCCACCTGATTCTGCTTTCTTGTCATCTTTCTTGTCACCAGATTCTTCTTTCTTTTCGTCTTTCTTGTTACGTGATTTTTCTTTCTTCTTCCCTTTCTAGTGATCTCTGTCACCTGATTCTTCTTTCTTCTCGTCTTTCCCATCACGACGAGAGCAAGAAAGCACTGATAAGCGAGGAGAGATTGTGTGGGCATACGACGTAGAGTCCAGCCTCTGGTGGGAGATCGCTCTGGTGAGTGGAGAGAGACGATTTTTCCGCGCCGCTACCCCAAACTCTTGTGATCGCGCTGACTAAATGCACGACACCGCTACCGCGCGAAGTCAGTCATGCCAGAGCCGAACAACGGTGCGTCAGAAGACATGCTTAAGAGATTAACGCAGTACAAACCCAATCAGGTGAGATTGGGGTGGTTTCTGAGGTGGCGATGGCAAGAAGAAGAATAAGAAGAAGGGTAGGCGATGGGGAGGGGGATGGTGGCGGGTTGGGTGGTGGCGAGCTAGTGCGTGGTTGGGAAAACGAGCTGAGATGATGGTGGTGTCGGGCGGGAGAGAGGAATGGTGGTGGACGGGAGTGCTGGTGTGGTGGCGGACGGGTGGGAGCGGGGTGGATGGTGGCTGGCTGGGGTGA
>JAULKM010000009.1:3479944-3492517 GCA_032355605.1 Rubia tinctorum
AGACAAATGTTATTTGTTGGAACAAGAAGTGAACTACTTGAGTGTTGAATATGATGAGCTCAAAATGTCAATGGCTGGCCATGTTCCAACATCGGATGATTTCTTAGACCAGGTATGTAATGATGTTGGAACATTTGACGAGGTAAATCTTACAGATGAAGCTGATGACTCTCATAACTTCAGCAATGTTGGAACACTGTCCTTCCCAGAACTCTCCAATATTCCAACATTAGTGCAGACTGAATCAAGCAGAAGAATGATTCGATCGATCCCTTGGGCTAACTATAAGGAACATGCTGGTCTACAGTGTTTTTTCTCCCTCATTGAACACAAGAATTACAAAGAGTCTTTACTTGATGTGTATTGGATTGCGGCAATGCAAAAAGAACTTGGGCGATTTGAATGCAATGATAATAAAGCAAGTTGCCAGGGTGTATATCATCAACTCAAAAGGCTTTGTATGGATCAAAAGAAGTACAAAGAGAATAATTTGAGCGACTCACTACCTTTCCTATTCAGAAATGTTTTCGTCTAGGGGGAGAAGATCTAAGGTACTTTTGTTAGTTTTTTATTCAGTTTTGAGTATTTTCATTTGTGTATATAAATTTTAAAAACATTAAAAATGAAAAAAGAGAAAAAATAGAGGTGTAGTTAGACATGTTGGAAGTTGGTGTTGAAGACATTATGGTGATTGATGTGAGGGCTAGTTGGTGAAAAGGAGAATTTTTTTTTGACATGATTATGAAATGGTCAAGTTTGATCATGAGATGCATATTATGGTCGAATATATCACAGACATGTCTCATCGTGGTATTTCAATTTTGAATGATGGGGAGTTGGAAAACAGTGATGTTGGTCACGTTCCAACACATAATATGAAGACAGGGGGAGAAGATGTGGATATGGAAATTGATGAACCTGAATTGTTTGAGGCTGATTATATTTCAAAATGACATGGGAACACTGATCAAGATTATGATTTTTGGTAGAAGATTTTCACATGTTCTAACACATGAGGAAGAACAGTTTATCGAGTAGGTTGAAGAGACTAAGGAATCTTATGTTCCAACACAGCGGCATGAACTGAAAACTGAGAGCAACCATGTTGCAACACCGATACAGACTGAGGGTGTTGACTCTGAAGCAATGAAAGGATCTCATGTTCCAACATCAAAAAAATGGGTGAAACTGAGAGCTGCTATGTTCCAACATTAGGTGACTGATGTTCCATCTCAAGTTAAGCAGATTATTGAAGGCACTACTGATCGGACTGCCATGATAAATATGATATTTAGCTGAGAGGACAACTGATCTGGGTGCATATAGGAGTGTGGATTTACAGCGTACCTGGACTATTTGGGTTTCAAGACTGTTGCCTCAATCTACAAGGAATACAATCGGGAAATTGTACAAGAATTTTTTAGAGGCATCATTGATCCAGATTTTGAGTTGTACAACAAAGTTTATATCAAAGGCAAGGTAGTGAGATTTTCTGGAAGACTGATCAATCAGTGACTTGGATTACCTATCCTTAAGGATTTAGAGACGATTCTATGTTGAGTGCTCTATAGTGACAGATTATCAGACTTTATTAGAAATTACTGGAAGATTTCAGTCCCTGTGGCCACTCAAGGGAACACTACTGCATCTATCTTGACTACCATAAGAGACGCACAGATAGTTGCTCCTGAAGAGGTTTGAAGGTACAGCTATGACTATATTCCAACATAGGCCAGATGTTTGCTTCAAGGGGGTTGCATTAATTGGATATGTTTCTCTGATTTTCTATGTCTACTACGTTTGGCATGTTTATGTTCCCAGGGGGATTGTTTTGGATTTCTTGGATGAATTTATTGGCTCCATTGGTTTGATGTTCCAACATGCTTATTATTCTTGGATGTTGAGGAAGTTCTTAAATTCAGTGGGAGATGTTATGTTCCAACACCCAGAATGATTTTCAAAGATGATGTCTGTATTTGCATAAGTTCGTTTGATGAAATGTCAATAGGTTGTTGGGTCCACAAAATGCCAAAGGGAGATATTGTAAAGTCCAGATTTATTTAATTGGCAATTTATGAAAATTATGCAAATATGGAATAGTTTATGTTGAAACATCAAAGAAGGAAATTTCGGTGGAATAAGGAATGAGAGAAGTAATATTTCATCCAACTGGTTTTTGTTTGGAGAATATATCAATTCTTATATTTATGAAATTGTATTAGATTTATGGAATTTAAATATTCGGCTATTAAAAAAAGACATGGACGATATATTCTAATTTCTTACTTCAAAATATTATATTTGGTAATTCTTATCTCCAAGTGATTTGATTAAAATCATAATTTGAAATTGAGAAGGAAGTATACACGCACAAGACTTCGGAATTTCTATGTTGGAACATACGGAAAGCTGAGATTTTGATTGATGGTGAAATATTGCGTAATATTGATTTATGAAATTATGGAGATTATGCAATATTTGAATCATACATGTATGAAGCATAATGTATTCATGGAAAACCCCTATAATCATGGAATTTGATTAATGGAATATTATGAGATAGTTGAGATAAGGAAAATTCCTTTATTTATGAAATTTGGATATGCTTTAGAAGCATATGAGAAATAGGAATACTATGGAGATAATTATGGAGTATTCCGATCTGCTTATGGGACTATTTATAGTGGACATCATGGCTGCAATACTCACGGATTTAATTGAAGAAAATCTGCATCCAGATTTTCATATCTTTCGATAAGTACGCAAGAGTCAGCAGACAAATGTTCCAACATACCGCAACCTGTTGATTAAGTTCAGAGTCGTATATCTTAATTCCCCGAGTCATATACCTTAATTCCTCGGGAGGAGAAGATCCAGCGTCGACCAGTTTCGAGGTCAGAGGAAGTCTGATCAAGGTGGATTGGTAGCAAGGGGAGCTTACAAAATCCACACGTTGTAATTAGAAAAGATAAGTGTAGTTGTATGATGTACTTTGTACCGTATATTTTTATTACTGAATTTATTCTGACCTGGATTAGGGTCCGCAGATGTAGGTGGATTTCACCGAACTGTGTAACCAAGTGTGTCTCATTCATTATTTACTTTATATACTAGGTTAGATACGCTTTGTTGGAACATATGGCTTATAGTTAAAGTAAAACTGTAAAACCAATATTTCACCGCTCCGGCTTAATCAAGGGTGAGCTTTCAAGGTTGGAAGACAAGTATACGAGCCGCCTTTCTTGTTTTGTGAACCTCTTGAGAACCTCTTCACGTTTTGCTCGCTCCGTCAAAAGCCCGTCTTTAACCCCCCGGAGCGCATCCATCTTCACCTCCAACCGCCTTGCACAACGTGATTCTCCCGGAGAAGAGCCCACCTCCGGCCAAACCGGAAATCGTATCTCCACATCCCTGTCGATAACACAACATGAGTGTTTATAAGTAAAACTAAATTATTTTGAAAGCGGGAAAAAGAGCAGTTTCTGTTATCCCTCAATAGTGTTTATTAAATAGATATAGGTTGTGTTCAGCAGAGACCCATGCTAATAAGCAAAATTAATTTATTTTTAAAGCGGAAAAGAGCATCCAAAATTGATTAGCTTATAAGGCCGACAAAACATAAATAAAGTTTTTAGCTTACAAGCATAACAACTTATTTTACCTGTGTCCGAGGGATAGGGCTCCGTTTCCTCTCAGAATGGCTCCATCGAGCGACACAGCACCATCCCCCATGATGCAAGCTCTTGCCTGCCTCATGTGATCCCTAGTTTCGTACACCTGCAGCTTGCCAAACAGGCGATGCAGCAGCGTCTCCCGGAGGCCGTGGCCTGAAGCGGTCCTAAACAGCCGGAGCTTAGCATCAAGCTCGATCAAGTTCACCGCGAATCCGAGAAACCCTGGAGGGCACTCTCCAGTTGGCAAGGTGGGACTTGGCAGCAGAAGCTCCCTCCGAAAATCAGTGGAAATTGGACCTGTGTAAGGGCTGCAAGAAAAACCAGAAGAAAACATAAGAAATTGCACAAAGTCATGTTTTAGATCGTCTAACCATTTTATGAAATATAAATAATTATAATCTGTCCTGAAAAGTTGAATGATGTTTGACATGGTTGGTCTAACGCTAACTGTCAGGCGGTAATAACGGGAGAAGCTCTTGTTCAGGAAGAAAAGCAAAATTATATTACCTCATGTTTTCCACGCAGTATATATGGTAATCCTTGGGTAGCGGCATCCCAAGTTTATGTGCCAGTTCACTGACACTCTCATCGTTCTCCAGAAGGAAATCTTCTTCAAGTGACTTGCATACAATTCCCAGCATTTGCTGCTCGCCCAGATAATGTGCGAGTATCCTAAGACAGACAAAACATTAGAGTCTCAAAACTTAATGTTAGAATAGAAGGTTCTAGTGATTAGATTAGCGTTCATATATTTACCTGCTAAGAGCATCAGTGCGCAATGATCCAATACATGCAACTGTTCCAAGGATATTATTCGCGAATTCCGAATGAATCTCATCAGATGATTCAGAAAATCGGCACATTACAGCCGCGGCTGAGTTAGTCTTCAAAGCAATCTGTCGTGTAACTAATTTTCGCTCGGACGCGAAGCTGAGAGCATTGCGCTCAGCATGATCCACATATTCTGCAAATTAATAGTCAAAAGACTTAAAACCCGCATTCTTTTCTTAAGCAAAAAAGCAACCAAACCTAACAAAAGTGTAAAAAATGCAAATCACATGTCACTTAATCTGGCCTCTTTGATATTTCAAAACCACCTACTAAACCTTGTAAACATAGTAGAATGCACTCAGAATATTTCAACATACTTTGAAATCGTTGCATGCATGTATGCATGTTACTGCATACACTAAAAAGGATGGTACAGAATAATGAGAATAATTGTGCCTTGTCCCGTTGTTAGCTCTGGCAATCTATGTATAAATTGTATTTCCATAGAAAAGTAGCAAAAACTCCAGAAGTAATACCTGCTTGCAAGCTGGCAATGGTTTCCTCATACACAGACTGCTCAATAGTTAGCGATTTGATTTTGGTCTCAATCTCCCCGATGAGCGTACCAGTTTTCAGGATCTCAACCTCGAGTTCTGATATGCTCAGATGGTCCCAAGATTCAGATTCATCACCAATCTGGTCTCACAGACAAGATTCCGAAAGATCAGATCAGCCTCACAGTAAATGAACAACATTAATATAGCTGCATTTAGTTTGAGAGTTTCAGAACAACATACCATGTGATCAGCCACCACAATATCAGTTTGGTTTGTGGTTGATTCAGGATGGACGATGATCCTTTGCTCTTCAAATCCCGGGGGAGGACCCGGCCTCCCCTTTTTCACTGCCTCCACAACACTCATCTTTTTTAATTTTAAGGTTGGAGGTGGAACACTCTTTTTCGCTAATCGTTGAATTACCTTGCTACCATTCTGCGCGCGTGTTTCAGAATTTCCCTCAGCTGAATTTGGCACAGCTGAGAGGCCTACATCTTGGAAATGCTGATGGCTTTCCATAATATGCACCTGCGAAATGAGATCCAGTGATCAGAAATCATACTCCATCAATATAGTTAAGCTACATGTCCAAATAATTTAATCACAACCTCCACATTCAGGTTAAGCTCTGGATGATGCGAATGCACGACTTTGAAAGAAAACTTCCCTTCCTTACGAGGAACTGGAATTTCTCGGATAATGCAACGTCCATAGGTGAAGCTGTATTGCATCAAACTATCTAGCTCGAATGAATCCGAGCTAATAGTTAGAGAGTGGTGACCGTCATTTTCCACTAGACTGTGGAAAACGCCATCTACTTCACCCTCTTTCCCCACAACCTCAAATGCCAAATTCTCCAGTCTGCTGCCAGCAGTGACAGTGATCGGGACCTGAAACCGACAAAGTAACATTAGAATAAACAAATCAAGCATTGAAATGAGAGTGCAAAACATAATTAGAGCAATCAAGGGCATACTTGGAAGGCAGCGTGAAGTTCTCGTCCTTCTGTCTGAAAGGCTCCTTCGAAAATGCTTTGACCATCAGAAATCACCGAAAATGAACCTGATGAAACAACGTTAATCAGAATAAGCATGCCAGAAAATGACAGCAAATGCTTCACTACTGACGAAAAATCAGTGAGTTGGGAAATGAGATGCAGAAACATACCTTTCTGACCATATCCCTTCACTACCTTCAAAACCCCGCTTAAGTCCACAAAACCATTGGCATTTGCCTGCAAATTTGCTCGAAAAGTTACCTGAAGTGCATTAACACATAGATACTCGACGAAAAAGAAATACTCGAAGCTGATGCATCTGAAACTGTTACCAAATATGACACTGAATCTGCATAAAAACAACTTTCATTTTCTCTCTCTTCTCTAAATTTCTTTTGTCATCATCCTATTTCTTCTTTTCAAATACAGTATCATGTTCAGGGAATTTATTCATGAAGGGTGCGAGAGAAGAAATTACCAACCTTGAAAGTAGAACTTCTTCCATCTTGAATGCATAGGCCGTCGAGTTGCAAGGTGATTAGATCGTTTTCTTTGATATGATTATCGAATTCATCAAATACCTGAACATGAACCACAGTGATCATATCATAAGATATAGAATATGCAGCCATTGCTAAAATAGGCCATGCATGTAAAGCATTCTAAGAGAACAGTATTACAAATTAAAGTCAAGACAAAGGACAAGAAAATGGCAACTTTATTGTGAAACAAGAAAATTTCAGTTGCAAAACAAGAAGATTTCAGTCATTTCTCTCGAAAGGATATGAGACACAATGTACCTCCAAAACCATATGCTCAATTATCTTCCCGGGAACCAATTCCTTATCAAAACATTCTGGATCCAACTGGACGCACCCTGGTGCTCCAGGCAAAACTGTAGTAAAACACATGGAATTAGATTAAATATGTTAAAAGCAAGCAAACAAGGCATTAAAACATAAGGTTACAAACGTTGGAATGGAATTGTTACTGAGCACAATTCATCAAGTGGGGAGAGCCTCATGATGGCATTGTAACCCGGCCTAACCATGTCCAATTCAGTGGATGTTAACTTCACGTCCTACATGAATGACGATTGTCGAGTCATTGATTTGAAGGTAAAAGATTCAGTTCGATCAGAAACTGTGAAAGTGTAACATACCTTTAAAGTCAACACAAGCCGATCAGTTGACATAACCACCTTCTTTTTGCCTGATTGCTGAGGAGAATTCTTGCAAGAAGTAAAATTTACCCCCAGACGAAGCTTGGTGTCAGATGGAAATTGCAGGCGATTTCCGTACTTGTCAAAGCAAGCAATTGAAAGAGGTGGAAACCACGAACCAACCCTGACGACCACAAACAAAATGAGCTAATGAAGCCACAGAATCTATCAACTCAGAAAAAAATGGAACATTTTGAATCAAGTTGATTGAGAGGTAGATTATGAGATAACTTTATTACCAAACATATAATCAAACTAACCATTATTAAGTTCCAAAATTAAGTCATGCAGACATTTAATCATAATCATATTCACAGTCTCATGGATAGAAATATATTCTAAAATAGAATGACTGCATGGATCTTTAAGATGTAAACTATTTATGGTTTATCATGTTAGTACTGTAAACTCAATGAACCGAAGATCAAATCTCGCATGAAAATTTACCTCACAGCAAGATTTGTCATCTGCTTTTCATCCAGTAGTCGCCAACTTGCAAAATTTTGCAGCGCTTTAACTCGTAGGCTTTTCTCACAGTTCACATTTTCGCACTCTTTCTGCAATTCAGCAACCATAAAAAACAGAATGAGAAACTATCAGATCCCTGTCCACAAATTTGTGAAAATGGATAGAATGGTATAGAAGCATACTACTTACAAGAGAAAACAAAAATGTGTAGAACCCAGCTTTTTCAAAAATCTTGGGACATTCCTTTCGGAGCTTAAATATGTAGAAGCCATTTATACTTCTCCGCGAGGATGGAACCATTTGGCCAGAAAAGACAACTTCATATTCCGTACTGGAATCTTCAGATCTGAATCTGATTTCCATCAGCATTAGAATCTGTTCCTGGACTATATGCTTTCCATCCAGATTCTTATTTGATTGATCGAATTTATAAGAACACGGACGAATGATGGCGACGATATCCTCAGGTGGTTCAAAACCAGCATTTACACATTGTGGAAATGCCTGCAACCAAAAAATATAACTTAAGATCTTTAAAATTTGATCAAAGAAAAGCTTAGATGTTGAAGGGGAAGCTTTGTTGCATCATTTTCACTTATTATGAGGAAAATGCTTAAATGCCAAAACACAAACTCAAACTGATCTTGTCATCTACTTTGGCATATCACCTTTCACGCCTTAATATTTGTAATGCAAACAATGCAATTAGAACACAGACAAAAGGAAAAGAGCAGAAGAAATTAACAAACTAAAATTGCTTATAAGAAGCTAACCCCTTTAAATCCCAATTCATGGCAATCAGCAGAACTCAATATCTCGATTGCTGATGGTGCTTTCAAACTGCGCTTCTCAAGTTGCTTCTTCCACATTTCATCGTCAATGACAATAAACTGCATTGAAGTAAGATGTGGTTTAGTACTACCATTTTTACAACACTATAAGAACAGACATTTCAATGAAAACTTATAAGATCAGTTTCACTAGAAAAGCCGACTAGTTAACCTTTTTGTCATCAATAACACTGATTGGCAGCGAGAAGGAGCTGCCGAGTCTGATGATTTTGGCACCATCCTCCTGGGTGATGAGGCATCCACTCTCGGCAGGAACATCAAAAGACCTTCCAGGTAAAAGGAATTTCAATACACATAACATAATTGCAGCATACATTCAAATTTTAGTAACACCTATAAAAAACATCGACATACCTGCAAATTAGCCGAGCTTCACCTAAATTGCACGTACGATGCAGGAAGTAAATGAAATGATTAGCTATTATCGAACCAGTAAGCCACTTAAAACATAATGAATGCTATTAACAAGCCACTTACTTCCAGCATCCCCTGGCATTCCTTCAAGGATGATGTACTCCAAAATAGCATAAGTGTCGGTTCTATGGAAACCAGCACATGCTCCCTTGAGAATTTTTACCTTTTGCCCCGATTTCCAAAGGGTGTCGTTTCTCAGAAAGCGCCTGTGAACTCTTATCACTGAACACAAAACATTACTAGCTAGCATCAGAGTACTCATCTAAAAATGCACATTTATCAGGCTGAAATGAATAAAGGTTGAGGCTTTTACCTTCAGAAGAAATACCTAGATCTTCCTTGTTCGAAGGGCTGATTATGAAGGTGGCATCATCACATCCAGCTACCATCTCCTCGTCATAGCGATCATGCATGTCAGAAAGCCACATTTCGTATAATTTGTCCAGTTCCGCGAGACCCAAGTTCCTCCCATCTTTGGTAATTTTAACTTGAATATCTACAAGCAGGTGATCATATTAGAAAATTTTCAAAAACCAAAGCCGAGGAAAATGAAGAGTCCAGTCAATTTTACTTACCTTTTTCCTTGCCGGCTTGCTTCTTTCCAAAAGTCTTTAATGCTACGGTGAAAGGATTTTGAGGTGCTAAATTCGTCTGCAAAGCATTTCACCAGGAAAAACGCCAAACAACAAATGATGAATTATATAGTATAAAGAGGCTTTTTAGACTTATTTCATATTTACTGAATCAAGAGAAAGGGGGGAAATGGAAAAATGCAATCTGCATATAACCTTTTAAGGATAACCATGAACAACTCCAAATGAAATAACAGTAAAGCTTGGAGTAAAGGTTCGTAAAGGGACATAATTTCTGAGCATTTAAGGCTCATCAGTACAGTGAAACTGAAGATAGAAAGGTAAAAGATTTGTACCTTTGAAGTTGTTGGATTAAAACCCCCATCAGTATCTGCAACAAAACCAGTTTAATGAAGAGCTGAAGACAAAACTTGAACAGAACAACTACATATGAAAATCATGAAACTTACCTACGAAGCATTTGACACGGTAGCAGCATCTCCTAAGGGTTTGTCCCATAACACCCTTTTTTTGCTTAGGCTCCATAAATGGAAGCCATGCCTTCCAACAACAAAACACATTCCACAAATCAGTTGCTTTTCACTAGGAAACAAGATCATTGTACTATGGACACAGTATAAAAGGAGAACTTTGCATTGTATAAGTTTCCCAAATCTAAAGTGTGAGTTGTTCACAGAAAGACTTCCAGATATTGAGACAAAATCATAGCCAGAAACTCGAAGAAACAGCAACATAAGTCATTTTTATGGTTACTCAACTTAAAAGTCAGGTACATAAATATTTAATGTTATGGAATGTCCCAAAAAAGTGAAGTGAAAGATCATCTTCTCCATAAAAAGGCATGTGTGCTTCCATAACCCTACTAGTATAGTATACAAGAATTCGATCAAAGAAGAATGCTTCTGTTAAAAAAAAAGAGGTTTTCAACAAATCATTCACTCTATAATCCTTATTTGTGTGCAAGTTTCTTATGCAGAAATGGATTATTTATTAAACACAGGTCACTATGTGGTTTGCCACGTGCACATTTAACATTTCTATACCTATAAAATTTTCTGAATTTTCATTGCAGTCACTAGCACCGTAACCATTGTTTCATTTATGCAAATATAAAAGGAAGCTATATAACACACTATAAGTAAAGGGAACGTCAGTTTGAACAAAGATTAGCGTAACTAACCCAGCGTGCCTCTGGAAGTAGGCGGCCGAGTCGCCTAATAGAAACACGACTAAAACTCTTAAAGTCCTCTGAAATGCCACATCCATCTTCTGTCAGTTTCTCCAGAATGCTCGCAATGCTCTCTTTACCCTGTGTAGTAGTAGGCATGCAGATTTGTCAGAAAGGGAATATTTGAAACTACCATCAGAAACAAATATAGTGAAAGTGTACATTTTGCTTCACTGAATACCTGAAGGATCGGGAAATAAACGCATCGAAGACGGGCATTTGCTTCTCGGGATATTTTAGACACTGAAAATCGAATCCAACGTTAGTAAATGTTGTTTCAGTTAACTATGGCTGATGATAAGATTCTTACCTGAACTGGATGCCTCATTAGTGAACTGTAATTGTAAGGTAAACTCTGGTCCATTGCATGAGTGCATGTTTGTAACAGCTACCTCTCCACTTATTACCTCCGCCAAGTCCATGTCATTGACCTAAAATGCTTTTGTCAGAATGCATGCAAAAAATCATTAACTTGTAATTGTACCATCTTCACTGATCAAACCTCAAACTCAATGGGCTTCCTAGTCTGGCTTGTCCCGGACAATTCATCACACTGCCAAAATCGAAAAGGTCATAAGTTACTAATTAAAAACATTTCTCTGAAGAAATCAATGCATTTCTCAGAAGGTACTTATGGAACATTTCTAGGAACATTTCTTCAGTACCTGAATGTATGGGAAATAGATGTCCTTCAGCCAGCATCGAAGCTGATCTAGGTTCATACTTTTCATCCTGAGGTCGCGGATTTGAATCTGCCAAAGAAAAACTATCATTTCCCCATGATTTCTACAAGCCTCTCACTTTTAAGGCTACAACCATTTGCAAAACAGACATAAGAAAAGTAATGCGCATTCATCGCTATAATAAGATGAGTTATTACTGAAAACAGGCAAACAGTACTGGTTACTTACCTTTGTGAAACTTCCGTGCGGGGATTCTTCTAACTCCGCATTGTTAGGGTCTCTAATACCGCCATTTGCCTGTTACAGAACAAGGATTTTTATTTTTTGTTTGTTTAAGGTACTTAAGGCCATGCAAATCGAAAACAATCTGAAAAACAGAACCTACCCTCCAAGAATGTTCAGAACTGGAGCTCAGTAAAGCCTCCCTTTCCAAGTATAATAAGTACACTTTCTTTGATATGCATGTCTTGGAGGCAACTGCAGCACGCCTACAAATAGAAAATCAGGTAGTAGAAAGAAAGAAAAAAATCCCCTTGCATAAAGAGACAAACTTTCCAAAACTTAATACCTTCCTAAGTGCATTGTTGCAATAGGTCCTCCAAAGCCAAACATGCCGAAATAAGGCTGCAAAATGCATGTGTCAAAAACTAGAGCTTAAAAGAAGCATTTAGAGAGCCAAACTCCGAAAAATGAAGCTTTGGTCAATAAGTTTCAGATGGCTAAAAGGCAATGACAATGAATGTATTACCATTAAGTATGGAGGTTTGGTTCCTATTCCACGCTCTCGCACTGATCTATGCAAAGACGCCCCTAGCTTCCCCCTATGATTACATCAGTAGGAAAAGGAAAATCAAAACATAAATATCAACAAATCAATATCAGAAACAGGTTTTGGTAACAAGATCATCTTAATGCAGCCACATACCACTTCACTATGCAATTATCAGGACTTGCATCCATTCCAGGCCCTGTATCGAAGATTACAATACCTTGCTCTACAACTTTCACCCTGAATACAAAAGCCGACAAGTTACACTATTGCTACCAGAACTTAACAAACTTAACACAACATTGAATCTGACCATGGCTTACTTGATTAACTTTCGATGCCCTGC
>JAULKM010000009.1:3492617-3514893 GCA_032355605.1 Rubia tinctorum
GGTTCGGGCTGAATTCGGTCGTGTCGGGTTCGTGTCGGGTCAATATTTCTCGGGTTATAATCGGGTTTCGGGTTGAATTTCGGTCATGTCGGCTTAGATTCGGGTTGAAATCTCTCGGGTTAAATCGGTTTTCAGGTTGAATCGGTCGTTTCGCTACGTGTCGGGTTTCAGGTTCGGTTCAGAGACTAACAGCTCTATGAGAGGTATGATTGTTGAAGTCTTCTTTGCTTAAAACAAGGCACCTCTCTTATTGTGCGTGTTTGTGTGCATGTTCAATTTTAACAAAAGTTTTATATATTGAAAATAAATCAGAAATATAGCTTACGTGCATAAGAGACTTCATAGGCATATCGGCTCCTCTTTGTGCCGAATCTGCTAGTTCTTCTAGAATTGCTAAATCTGTGAGTTCTTCTAAAATCAAAAGTGTCATTGATTTTACCCTAAGCACGGGTACGATTCTGGGTACGGGTACGGATACGAGATTCGATAAATTAAAAATTAAGGAGTACGGGTATGAAATGGGTACGATTATAAGTAAAAATTAAAAAATACATATATTAATATTAATCATTAATCATTTCAAAATAAAGATAATATGATTTTATATTGTAAATAATTCAAAGTAATTGAAAACATCCAAATGTAATTTAAACTTAATGTTTATCATAATAATTAGCAAATAAACTACATAACAAGATTATAAGTCGATGTCTTAAACAATTAGGATAAAATAAGCAAACACCAAATAAAATTCATTATCCAAGTCAAAGAAAAGCATAATAATAAGCATGAAAAGTGAATAAAAACATCAATGTTCAACAATAAACTCCTTTTCCAAGTCCCGCAAACGAAGGGTTTTGCTCTATTTTTCAATTTTTCCTTTTTTCTTATTTTTAATTTTAATTTTTTTATTCAGAATTAATGGGGTACAATGTACCCCAAATCGTACTCTACATCTTGACTGTACCATTGACCGTACCCGTACCCAATCAAAGTATTCAAAAAGTCAAACAGTGTCGGGGACGTCCCCAGACTGAATCCGCACCGAATCCGTACCCGGTACGTATCCAGTACGGGTACCGTGACCTATTTACCGTACCCGTGCTACCTAGATTTTACCTTTTACCTACAATCGGCATATGCACTTCAGTCTAGACATGTAAAAACTGAGATAGTAACAACCAACAAGGCTGCATATCGATTTCTCTTAGGTGTCACAACGATTAGGTCAATTTTGTTTATCTAATCTGATTTCTGTTTGGTTTCAGATATTCTGTGCAGCAACCATCCCTATTGGGAAGCTAATAGTTAGCCATGTTGAGGCAAATCATATGGTCAGTTCTGATTTAAACTTGTTTTCGTGTAAGATATTTCTTCGCGAAGTTGATCTTTTGATTGATTTGATCTGAACTTTTGTAGCATAGTGCAAAGATCTTCATCTCAAAATACCTTTGTGTGAGATTGCATGCAGCATTTATAACAGCCTTATCTGCTGGACTAGTGGCAGCAAAAATATCTGCTAAATGCAACATCCCAAAGCCACTTTAATTTTCCTTAATCTTTTTGTATCATACATTTTCTTATTTCTATATTATCAATTTTGTAAAGTTAATATTATTATTAAATTAATTTCTTATTAAATTATTAATTTTGGGTCTTTTTCCCTTTTACTGGATGCAACTCCGTGCGACTGCTTATAGAGGAAGATTTTTTTTAATCTATGAAAAATTTTGGCACGGGTTTTTGAGAACAGGTACCCAAAAATAACCGGTGCAAAATTAAAATCGGTTTTCAAAAACCGGTGGCAACAAAAATCGGTGCTAAATTAACATTGGTTCCAAAAACTCGTTCTAACAAAAAATGCAGTGCTAAATTAACACTGTTTAAAAAAAATCGGTGCTAACAAAAATAATCGTCCTAAATTAACACAAGTTTTTTAAAAATTGATGAAACTGTTTCACCCCATACTTAGCCACCAGTTTTTTAGACCCCAAAAACTGGATAGTGTTTCCTGTGATGGTGTTTAAAAATCACAATTAAAGGCGGTTAAAAACCATTTTAATTTGATGATATAACCGCCTTTAATAGGATGTGAAACAGTTTCCGAACTAGAAAAATGTTTCTTACCTTCCAAAAAAAATAGCTGCCGGAAACCGACTGGTTTTCGGCAGCAAAACGAGTAACAGATCTGACAAAACAAGTTAAGAACACAGCAAAACAACACCAACTGATTATTGACACAAAAAAAATTAAGAACGCCACAGCAAGAAAGACCACAAGACGAACCGGCGAAGGACGAGCGGTCAACTGCGGACGACGAGCGGTCATCAACGGAGATGGAGGCGGAGGACAAGCCTGCCTGCAGTGGAGGACAAACCGGCATCGGAGGATGAGCTAGCGGCGGAGCTCCATAGTAGAGGGTGGAGAAAAAGGATGAGCGACCAGCGGAGCGGACAAATGATCGGCGGAGCTTCACGGCTTCATGGCGAGCGACCGACAAAGCTTCACGGAGAGTGACTAGCGGAGGCGGCACGGCGGAGGGTGGGGGAGAGGGTGGATGTGTTAGGGCTGGGGAAAAGAGTGAAAGAAGGGGGAGGTGGATTTGGCGGAGTTGAAAGAAGAGGGATGCAGACAGTAAAAACAAAGAAGAGGGAGGTGGAGAGTATGAACAAGGAAGAAGGAAAACTCTAAGGCATGGGCCAAAACGAGCCCATTTAAAGACAGTTCTAACATTAGAACGGCCTTTAAATTAAAAGTGGAGCTGGGAAAGCATTTCCAAACTCGGAAATATGACATTTCTGAATCTCAATTAAAAGCGGTTCTAAAGGCGGAACCGTCTTTAATCGGTCCCCATTAAAGGCGGAACCGCCTTTAATCGGTCCCCATTAAAGGCGGAACCGCCTTTAATTAGTTTTGAACCGCTTTTAATGGGATTTCAAAATTCAAAAATGTTTTCGTACTTCAATGAAACCGCCTTCCTACGATGTGTTTAATAGAGATTTCTCTAATAGAAACAAAATAGGACAAAAAGAGAAATGGAAGAAAGAAGGGAAAGAAGGGAAAGGTTGAAATTGCTTCTGTAAAATTGGGGTTAAATTATCATGTGATGATCATGTGACAATATACTACATCCGTCTTTCAAGAGAAAGAATCTTAAATTATATAAAGATTCAACAAAATAATTTATACTTTAGTTAACAAATAGCAATCCCACAACAATTTCATCATAGTTTCCTTACGAATACAATTTTTCGATTCTTACTTTCCATTTCTCTTTTCTAGTTTATTTTCGTATAATACTTCATTGGGACTACCTAACTCAACCCAAACAACATTAAAATAATATTGTCTATTTTAGACCATATTCGAACGATTTTAATATTAGATCTATCCTCAAAAGGTATAAATGTCGTGGGACTATCACTTACATAGAAATCGGTTACTATATCCACTTTCTATGTGGGATTTGAATTTGTTTCAAGCCCCCAATTTGGAAATTATATAGGGACCTTATTTTTAATGTTTTTACTGTATATATAGAATGAATTGTAGATATCACATTTTTAATTAGTCTCCTCAATAAATTTTTAATCATTTTTACGTGAAACCCTTACCATTTTACGAATATTAGATACCCTAAATATTATAAATGGGGCATATATTTCTAATTTGTTTCAGAACCCTAAAATATTATGGTCGGCCCTGGGTTGAATATACCTAGCCAACAATATCCTCCTCAAACCAATAATGCACAATGGTGTACTTCATTCTCACACAACGACATCGTTCACCCTCTCAGATCATCATGCGCCGCTACCATACATTCCAGACACGCCATGAAAACCACCTTGGTAGGGCTGACTTTTGACACGAAAACACAATTGTCACGGCTAAAGAACAATTGAGGGACTCCATATTGGAAACACATGTGGTTCCAGTCTTAGGCACAACAACTGATAACCACCTTAGTCAAGTAGACTTTCAATACAAGGGCACAATTGTCACTGCCAAGGGTACACTAGTGGAAGCATGTCCATTAATGACTTCGTCAGATGGAGGTTTTGTATAAAATCACTAGGTCTGCCTTCTAATGCAGGTTCTGAACTCGAAACCATTCATTTTGGATGTCAAGTTTGAAGGACAACGGTTTAAAATTGAACCACGGCGTGATAACCAATTGCACGGCTCCTTTAGATGGTGGTTCCACTAGAATCGCCTTCTAATATAGGTTCCAAACTCAGAGCCGTTCATTTCAGATGTCAAATTTGAAAGATAAAAGTTTAATTTTCAACCGTCGTATGATCGATTGCATGACGGTTTAACTATCGTGCAATGACCACTACATAAATATATATGCTTTCCTTCCCCCAAATTAATATCTTTGCTTCCCTTGCTCTTTTTCCTTATAAACAAAGAAAATTTATCGACTCACATTAATTTTCTTTCCTTCACTTGCTCTTTCTTTCCTTCACTTTCTCTATTTCCTTACACACATAGCACTCCCCACACAACAAGTGCGTCAAATTCTTTTCGAGCCAAATTCGGTTGAAACTCTTTCTTTTAATTCAATCAATTTCACTCTGAATTCTCTTCGTTCTCGAACTCGCTCCCTTCTCCAAGTCTGCCAATGAAAATTTTAGGGTTCAACTTACCACTATCGTTCTCTATATCAATATCTCCACCATCATTTTCAACCAATGGAGATTTTATGGTTCAACTTACCAATTTTAGGTGGGTTACTTTACATATAAGTCCAATAGGGATATAACTGTTGATACAATAGGGATGTTGACGATTTTGATATTTAATCACTCTACTAGATGATTGATTTCGATAAAAATGGTCTTCTGGAATCTTGGAGATGTTAATTGATTTTGGGTTTTATGAAATTTTGAGGAAGTTGGTTGATGAAATTTTGGGTTGTAAGTTTCTAGGTTACTGATGGGGTTCCGGCCGGAATTCATGTGCTATTGAAGAGCTATATGACCCAACTTCTCCGACGCATCAGTTTCCCTCGGTCCCGACGCCTCAGCTGGCTAGTCCTTGTCGTCCTGGTGCAGCAGCTTCTTTATCATTGGTGTTTCCATCCTCTGAGCTCGCTTCTTTGCATCCCATTACTACTTGCTCAAAAACTGGAACACTCGGGTACAAAGACTTATATGACTACATGGATCAGCTCGCTGTTACAAGGATCACATGCATCCCAATTATTTTTGTGGCCGCACATGGCTATTATAGTTTGAAACAGGCTCCTCGTACCTGGTTTCAATGCCTAAGATCTTTTCACATTAGCCTTGGCTTTGTGTGCAACTCTTCTGACACTTCATTATTCATTATTGCGAAAAAGATCTTCTTACTTTATCTTTTGGTTTATGTTGATGTCATTATGCTCACATGAAATGATGGTGCTCTCATTCGGAATTATATTGATCATGTGAATCATGAGTTTATGGTCACCGATCTTGGAACCTTACAGTATTTCTTTGATTTGGATGTTGTTCCTACTTCTGAGGGCTTATTCCTCGGTCAAGTAAGCTATGCTATGGATATATTCCTTCGTGCTGAATTGACCAATGTTGTTCCTGTTGCAACCCCTTTTGTGGTGTATTCTCAGTTCCTTAGATCTTCTAGTAAGCCGTTTGGTAATTCCACGCTTTATTGCTCCTTGGTTGGTGCTTTTCAGTACTTGACCATCACATGGTTTGATTTTTCTTATGTTGTCAATATGGTCAGTCAGTTTATGTAGGCTCTTACTGATGACCACTTCCAGGTTGTCACTCAGATTTTGCTCTATATTCGTGGTATTCTTCACTTCAGGCTATCATATTGCAAATTTGTATGCTTCTGTTGTTCTTGGGTGTTCAGATGCCGAGTGGGCTTGCTGTTTAGAGACTTGTAGGTTGACTTATAATTAAGCCATTTTTCTTAGTGGTAATCTCATTTCTTTGAGTGTTAAGAAGCGACCTACGGTGCCTCGTTTTATCTCAGAATCATAATATCGTGGTATGGCCAGTACTACACTGGAACTGGCTTGGATAATGAATCTTCTTCAGGATCTTCTTGTGTAGTCTATCGCGCCTCCTATATTGCTACGTGATAATAATTTTGCTCTCTTTCTTGCTCATAATCCTGTTTTGCATAAGAAGCCCAAACATATTAATATTAATTACCATTTTGTACGTGAGATGGTGGCTTCAGGTAAGTAAAATACCATATTAATTACGTAGGTA
The DNA here is from genome assembly GCA_032355605.1 of Rubia tinctorum. Classification (NCBI taxonomy): domain Eukaryota; kingdom Viridiplantae; phylum Streptophyta; class Magnoliopsida; order Gentianales; family Rubiaceae; genus Rubia; species Rubia tinctorum. The sequence goes on from JAULKM010000009.1 coordinate 3,498,848, forward strand.
TTTTTTCATATGGTAATCAATATAGTAGTAAAATTTTGTACGTGAAATCATATTAATTACCATTTTGTACTCAAAAATACCTAATTATTAAAAATGTGGAATTTACCTTCTATATATATGTAAATAACACCAAATAATTACACAAACAAATAATCCTAGTTTTCTAAATTTGATGATATTGGGTTTTTTTGGCTACAACGCGAGAACTTCTCAGGGAATCACCCATCATAGTACTACTCTCGCCCAAGAAATAATACGTGTTCTAATTTGTGAATCTAGATTTTTAGTATCTTTGAAAACAATTGTATCATGCATTCATGATTTTCAAGCAAGAGTAATCTACTGAGGTTGAGGTGCAACTAAAGAGACAAAGTCATAATTTGATATGTCTTACATTTGATTGTATAACTAATAATTATTAGCATATTTTGGAGTGCATACGTGTGCACATTATGTGTATTTATGTTATCAGAAAATTCTGCGAAAATTTGAATATTTCAAGAATTTTGCATGAATTATGTACATTTGAAAACTTAAAGACCCCATGTTGGAAACTAAATAATCTTACACTATTCAAGGAAATACATTGGAAACTAAATAGTTTAAAAAAATATTTATTTAACAAATTAATATTTTCAAAAGCTGGCGTGGCCAATTTTTGTGATGACACTTGTCCAAAACTTTGCTCTTTTAGTAATTAGAGAAAAGTGTGTTTTTAACCCCATGTTTTGATTGAAAGTGTCAATATAACCATGTAAAATCTTAAAGTGTCAATCTAATCCTGGACTTGGTTGACAATTTTATCAACTGTCAATTTGGCTTAAAATCTGTAAAAATACAATTTTGTCCTCATTAAAAAAATAAAAATACATGAAATGTAAAAAGTCTAATTTACCTTAGTTCATTCCTAAATATTAAAACCCTACCCTCCTCCCACTTCTTCTCTACCGTCGCTCACCGCCTCCCCTTAACCTTATCCTCCTCCATTTTCTTCTCTCTAACACTGCTTACCCCCTTCCCCCCTCTTCTTCTCCTCCACCTAATCCCTTCAGAGTGATGCTAATGGAGTTAGCTCGTGATCCCAGCGCCTTCCTGATAAACAAATACGATACAGCGCCGCCGTCGATTTCCTCGTTGATCAACGTCGATGAATTTTTCTTTGTCTTCCCTGGTGGCGGGGGAGAAGGAACTGATGGCTTGGGCGTTGAAGGCGTTGAAGTTTTCTTCGCTGGGGATGATGGCTACCTCGAGGAACTTGATGATTTCATTGTCTCATGAGATAATAAGGTTTTCTTTCCCAAGTGTTTCATCACCTCTCTTGAAGGAGACTTCACTTTTCTAGTGTGAAGTGGCTTTGGGTGAGGGAGAGGCTTGGATTTCTTGTGCGGGAGTGGTTGGGTGGTTGGAGATGGTGGTTGGAGATGAGTCTTTGTTGGCAGAAAAACGAGCGAGAAGGGAAAGACGGGGGGTTGGGCTTGGGAGAGGGAGGAGCTGGGGTTTTCATAGAAAAGGTGGTAGTGGGAGAGGATGGTTTAATTCCCGGTAAGTAGGTGGCGATGACTGAATTTCCCGGCGAGTAGCTGCTAGTTGGCAATCGGTGAGTAGCAGCGGCAATGACGCATCGAGCGGTGGTGAGTTTGAAGAAGAAAAACAGCAGGTGTAGAATGACCATGCAATTTTCAGCATTAAGTCTAAGGGTATTTATGTCTTTAAATTTATTTTAACGCCCGAATTTCTTCAGTTAACACCGAAATAGTGCAATATGGGTATATCTGCACAATTGCTCAAAATCTTAAGGCCGGATTAACACTTTCATATTTTACAAGCTTATATTATCACTTTCGCAAAAATAATAGGGTTAAAACATAATTTTCCCTAGTAATTATTATAGATTGTTTCATGATTTGTTCCCTATTAATTATTATAGATTGTTTCATGATTTGCTTGCCCTTCGATTTTAAAGATAAATTTGGTTATTCTTACTCTTCCTTCTTGGCAGTTGGCACTATGATCACTTGATTTTGGAATAGTGTAAATTTTATATTACGGAGTTAAATCTTGATTGTTTTTAATGTACTCCCTCCGGTTTTCTAACATTGACACACTTTCCTTTTTTAGATTGTTTTTTAATATTGTCTCCTGTCCTTTTTTTTTTGGCAAATTCTAAGTTGTTTTCATCCACTCAATTTACTTTTTACTCTTTTAATGAATTCTCAACCACTAATTCTTCCTTTCTAAATTTTTTTGCCAAAAACAAATGTGTCACTCTTAAAAAACCAGAGAGGTAAAAAAATCTCACTTGAAACTTTACCGTTGCATTCCTTTCTCTCAATTGTTTATTTCAAACTGAACGGATAGTAGCAGTACACAATTTCAATAGCTATTCAGCCATTCCCGCCCAATTGTAACCTCAATTTGCACTTCTATCAAAAGTCAGCGGAGGATGGTCTTTGTTATCTGGAGATGGCGATGGCGATGGCGGTATGTTTCAATGCCGCCGGGCCTCGGAAAATTGTTGCTGTCGTCAGTTAATGGGTCGAGATTCCGACAAAGAAACGGTAGGAGAGAATCTCAAACGTTTTCTTTTTTTGGAAGGGAGAACAAATGGTAATAGTTAAGAGGACGGAAAAAAATCATTTTATAACCAGACTTGAATCCAATAAATTGTTTGAATAGTAATTCTTAAATCATGACAATTAAACTCGTTTATTTGTAATCAATACAAATACAACAATATTGAATGCACAAATTGTAATCATCAAAGCCTGTGTATGAAGAGCAAACCATAAACTCCATTGGAGATTATCTTAAACCTCTGTAACTGAAAAGTAAAAGATGACTGAACTGAAACAAACTTAACTCGTCGGATCTACACCCTTCAGGCAGCAGCAGTCTTCTGGTTTGGCTTGAAGACGTTTTTCAAGAGCGACTCCTTGATCGACAAGAGCTCCGGGAACTCCTCTTTCAGTTTTGAGGCATCCAGCTCGTTGTTACTCCTCGGAGCCACGATCACCTTCGCCTGCTCCTCCAGGTTGAAGTTCTTCCACGTGAACTGCGGGTCGATGTACTCTTTGTACATCTCCAGGATCTCGTTGTGGCTCACGACTCCGGGGTTGGTGAAGTTCCATACACCAGTGAGGTTTCTCTTCGCCATCTCGAGGGAAATGGGGAGGAGTTCGTCCAAGATTGTCATCGAGTTTGGGATGTCCACCACCTTCTCGTATCTGGTGATCTTCGTGATGAAATTGCGAGGATTGGTCAAATCGGATGAGATGGGCATCCGGACGCGAAGTGTGCACACGTTCTCGTAGTTGTTGAGTAAATCTTCTACCTGTCTCAAACAACAAAAAGTACTATAAGCATACTTAGATCACATAAACAAGAAAGAGTGGCAAACAAGATATACATCTTCACCCGAGCAAGGTCTGGTAACTGAACGAGTAAATCAAATCCGAAGATGATAAAATTCACGCATTATTCCATGAAGATAACAAAATAGATCAATGTAAAAGTTCATTGTCGACATCAGAGGTGGATCTACATGCCTCCAGCCCCCGCCAAGCTGAAAATTACGGGGAATTTGGGTAGTAAATTTTTTTTTTTGAAAAATTATCAGCTACTGATAGATCAGCTCCCGCCATATATCTATCCTGGCTCAGCCCCTGGTCGACGTGAACCAAACTACATTACCATTTGAAGGATCCAAGTAATGCGATGGCTCCATATACAAAACCATTGTTTCTGTTTCACTTATACGTGTACAATTCTCAAGAAACCAAATCCTATCCTATCAGATCGTAAGTATAGCCCTTCAAGATCTCAACATCAAATTCATAAAAGATACCATTTATCTTCATTTGCCCAAATTCACCAAAATAATCTACATCTGCATATAGCCATGTACAGCAACAATCAAACTACATTTCTTCAAAATTCAGCCTTTATCAAGCTCATGAAAACAGAACATTCGTTTACAATCGTTGGTATTCAGTTTACAACACTTCAGAGTATTTTCCCATTATCCTGGATCCAATGTACAAAAAAAACACAAAAACAAAAAACCAGATCCAAAAGCTAGTTATAGATCATAATTCCAACGGGATAAAAGTCAATGAACCATTCTTTTCTTTACCTCAAACTACTTAAATCTTAAATACCAAACAAAAGTCAAGCTGAAACAGCCATATTAAATCAAAATTTAAACTTTCAAAAAAACAGGGGATATAGAACAGAGCACTGACCATGGCTTTGGTCTTGGAATAAAAAGATCCGATAAAATTGGGCGTGTCCTCCTCCTTAAACCCGACGCCAGACCCGAGCGGGTGACCCGAATCATACTCGAAAATGCACCCAGTGGCGTAGTTGATCAAGATCAAGCACTTCTCCCTGCACACGTCAGCCAGCGTCAGCGTGCCGACAACGTTGGTCCGAATGGTCTCCACCTTGTGCGACTCACACCAGTCGACGTTGGGGCGCCCCGTGACGCCGGCGGCGTTGAAGACGTGGGTCGGCTCGACGGCGGCAATGTCGGCTTCGAGGGACGCCCGGTCCTCGAGCCGACCCGACCCGTACGCGTACTGGATCCCCTGGGCGTCGCAGAGCTTGCCGAGCAAGCCGCCAATCCAGCCGGTGCGGCCGTAGATCAGGAACTTGAACGGCTTGGCGGCTTGGGCTGAGCCGTTAGCTGGGAAACCCATGGTAGGAGGAGTGGAAGAAGGGAGGAGATGGAGTGATGCAAGAAGGGAGGAGAAGGTTGGAATGATTTCTATGTTAGAACTATACTTTATTTATAATATTTTTTTTTTCGTCCAATAAATAGGCAAAGTTGTTCATTTCTAGCTGGGATCCACATGGACCTGTAAGAAATGTGGCTCCATGCATTTTTGTGGATCTAGTGTGTGTTTAAGTAAGTGTTTCAGTGTGTGTTTTTTATTTGGAATTTGGCCTCAAATCTGAATAAGTATTGTGTGCTTGCACTTTATCATACGTTTGAATGAGATATATTAGACATGATTAATTACATTTAGACAATATACTTTTGAATGACTAATCCCTCTGTTTCACTGTACTTGACCCACTTTTTATTTTTATATGTTTTCTTAAGGAGTCCGTCTCTTAAAAAACGATCTTTCCATAAGTTATGGAAAAATCAACGTTTAAACTGTAAATTTGAAGAAATCAAAATAAAATTTTTGGGTTGAATTAATCGGGTCATAAACCTATCACTCCTAAATGTTGGATAATAAATTTTTAATATTGCAACTAAAACCTTTTCCTTTTCTATAATTCCAATTCAACCCCGTATTTCCATATACCTATGGAAAGATGATCTTTCTCAAAACTTTGTCTTTCTTAAGAGTGTCACATTTTCTTTTATGACAAAAAATAAATCATTTTTTACCACTCATTAAGTTTTTACTCTTTTCATTCAATTTTCTCCATGCATTTCAACTTTTAAAAAACCTAAACATGTGGTGTCACTCAACGAACAATAATACTTGAAATAAAGTTCAATCTTGAATACTCTGCAATCTCGGTTCGAGTTTCATTGCACTTCGGAAGGAGTATAATAGACATGTTTAACTAGATTTATTTTTAAATTAACAGCATTATATTTTACATGTATTTTAATTTAATTTATTTTATTTTATTTTTCAATATTTTTATTTTAGTTAATTTTGTCATAATTATTTACATTGTTATTAATATATATATATATATAAATATATTTAGTTTTGTATTAGTTAAATCCAATCATTTGAATTCGAAGAAAAGAATATTGGTTTAGTCCATGTTCTTTTTAATTCATTTTTATTTCTGTTCACTTTGTTTAAATTTAGTTTAGCTAAATTTAATTTGCTTAATTTTATTTCAATTCACTTCAATAAAATTTTATTTTATTTTATTTTCTTATAATACTATTATTCTTTTTTCCTTTTTATCTTTTTATATTATATAATCTGAATCATTAGATAAAAATGCCTCAATAATGGCGGTTCTATAGGTGTATTTGGATGGGCGTTTTAGTAAATTCCAACACCACTATCTCTAACTCACTGGCCGTGTAGTTCAAGAACCACTAGCTAAGGATAGACTTTCAATGTTAGAATTGTTTCAGTAATTAGCATAAAAAAAAATTAGCCCAATTTAATGGGCGGCGACTTGAATCTTGAATCCCACCTAACTGCAATTGCTCAGACAAGAAACGAACCTTGCACAAATTAGGGTATAAGACATCAAGGAATCCATCAAATCGTAAACCACACATATATGAACAAATTAAAATTCACATAAAACATGTCTAAAGGTAAAAGAATATCAATAAATTTATCAATTAAAAAATGAATTAGGGATTACAAATCCCAACCAAACCAAACTAATTCCATGAAAATCAGCTTGAAATGAAAGGCTATGACGATGGCACCGCAATATTATTTATTTTTTAACGCCACCGACAGAGCATTCTGAAGGAAGGTAAAAAAATGATAAGGAAAACCATGTTTATGATGGATGAGAGCTTATAAGAAATAGACTTGGATTGGAGTGGACTTTAATATTCATTTTAATCTAAATGGTATCTAATATGGTTAATTCCTTTTGAATAATGATAACATCCAAGATCAGCTGGTGCAAGCCCCGCGCTTCTCTGATACTTGCAACACTTCCCCGAATTAATTCCGAGAAAGACAGTCTGATGTCTAAGTTGGTTCTCCGACATATGAAATGTTTATTTGTGGATCTTCGGAACTTACCTGATACCGTCGTATTCAGTTTTATTTATACTATTCACGACATGTGGGATCATCCTCCAACTATCTCGCTCTTCCCATTGGATAGTGCTTCCACTATATTTGCAATACGTCCGATTATGAAGCATCGTGGCCTCAACAACAGATAGTGCATCTGATATATCCGCGACTCTTCCAATTGTAAAGTGTCATGGCCTCGGAAATGACTAATATTTCCTCTATATTTGTAGCACGGAGTACAGTGGAGCGAACCACCCCACTTTCATGATTGTTTGTTTGGTTGTTATTGAAGTGATATGGGTGTGCCTCTATCTTTCTATCTTGCTGGACCTAATTAAGTGGATCAGTATGTGTATAGGTTATATACACACCATTAGCCCCAGGCATGAAGTTACTTAGGCGAGGTGATACCAGGATCTATGATACTAGCGTACATAGCATTGCTCTCATGAGACCGAAGTTTCGGTATTGCTATGTCTAGCACATAAGTCTCAATTGTTTTGGTATGAACGAAGACATGGAGCTTCATGGTTAGATGTGTACGAGTAATGTTATTTGAAATTGTGTTTTAATAGTTATCTATATGTTCTAAATAATAAATATTATTAACTTGTGCGCAATATCCCGAGTATCTTCTAACTCCCAGGTAATCTAGCATGTTAGTTTCTCATGACTCGCATATACCGGGATTAATGCATTATAAATTCCGTTGTTTATATTGTAATCATTACCTTGTGTGCATTATCCAGGTTAATGTTGGACTTTCCCTCTTTTTCACCTAACACATGCAGCTGCCACTTTGGTTTCCCCAAAAATGTTACTCTGTTTTTCAACGCCTTCCATATTTTTGTTTTACTCATTTCTTATCATCCGTAGATTTCCAAGCACTAATTTATTTATTTTAAGTGTCATACCCCGAACTTAAGAAGTTAGAAGGTAACTCTCTTTGTATCCTATAAAGTATCTCTAGTTTGTACCCTACCATCCTATGTTATATTACTGCACAACATGGCCATTATTTATTCTAATGATTCATAAAAAAATGCAAGAATCCATAATCGTCTTTAACTTTGGCGATATTAGGCCGTAAATTCTAATGAAGCAATTAGACCAGAATTATGAGTGTGGGAATAAATTAAAGGTTGCCAGAAAGATTGTTATCACATTTGCTGCCTACTTTATGAATGTAGGGAAGTGAAGAGGCAAGCAAAGTGTATACTTATATCCTATCGATTGTCTAACCTATAAGTTTCTTGCGCTTGATTTTTGCATGTGTTTCTTATGCTTTCTTTCCACGTCTATGTGATTGACTTGTACCACCTTATTATTGATGTTTATTAACTAATCCCAGTTTTTATGTGTTAAATATAGGTATCACTAGTGCTCCGTTAACCACCCTAGTCATTGATGAAGAGGAAAGTGATGTTAGGGTGGCTCAAAACTTCCTAAAGGTGAGAAACGCGATGCCAACGCTGACCTTAAACACCGGAGAACTTCTAAGCCCCCTAATAAGCACAAAATGAATGATATGTTATCTGAAGGGAAAAATGTTAACCTGAAGAAAATGAGAGAAGCATATTAAGTTCGCCCGGCGGGTAGATGATATCCCCCAGATCAAGAAGCGGAAAAAAGATGACATGCAGGAGGCTGATGCAAATATGTTGAATTCAAAGAAGAAACTATCACATTCCCCTCTTGTGCATGGGGATCAAACTGCAATGAATGACATCCATGTCCTTGATGACTCCATCTAATCAAGTATTGTCGCACTTCCTCTTTCTTCAACCACTGCTACTTTTAGTATTGTTATATATTATTGTTGTACTTGCTTCCCATTTTCATTTCGTTATCATGTTCTTAGTGTATGTGTATCCATGAACAGGTTGATGAGAACCTTGCTTTTCTTGGACATCGACTATCAACGCTTGCTAAAAGGGATGGACCTCTGCTTAAATAGATTGAGGAGTTAAAGGACTTGCTTTTTATTTGTGAAGATAACTTGATTGAGGAGTTTCGCATGCTCCACAAGGAACAGAAGGCGAACAAGACTTTTCGTTTTGAGCTCAAGTTCTTAAGGACTGAAGGTCTTGCTCATCTAGAATATCCCTGAACCTTGATGAATCAAGTTTCCAAGACTCGTGGCCTCTACAAATTTTTAAAGGATGCATTTACTACTGCCCCAGAGTGGGATGGTATGAGGCCTTATTCAACATTTGTAGTAATAATCCATATTGAAGGCTAATGATTTGCCCAGTAAGGCTTCGATAAAGCGAGTGGTGAAGAATGCCACAGATACTGCTGATTGCTTGTTTGTGAGTAAGGTTCGAAACGGTGGCCATTTGTACCTATTGATCCAATACTTTAGAATTTTGAAGGCTTTACCTTAGATGAATGCGATGGCCATTTGTATCGATTGCGAAGAGGATTATAATGCAGATCTTTGCATTGATGAGAAGGTGGACAAGAAGGTGGTTTCTAGTACTGGTGATGGTGCACCATGTTCTTGCAACGCGTGCACGTTTTGGACTACTAAGCCTTCCACTCAGGGTGTTAGTGGAGCGGAAGCCCAGAATATGCAGTTTGTTAATATGACAAAGGATAGTTAGAAATGTATCATGCATTCTTCTTATCTTTTGGACATCCCATGGATGGTAGTGACATTTTTATGAGATAAGCTTATGTGTAATGATATGTTTATTGCAAACTGCTTCCTCCCTTATGGCTATGTTTATGTTCTTAGCGAGTGTGTAATGTTATATGTGATATGATCCATATGTCAACATAAGTGAATGATAAGTTGGGCGTAGGGATGGCAATTGGGTGGGGCAGGTGCAGATTTTGGTACATCCATACCCGTGCCCCACCTAAATTTTCCATACCCATAACCGCCCCATAACCCATGGCTAGTATAACTTTAAAAATCCACCCCGCCCCCATCGGATATTATACAAAATCCATACCCACCCCATCACCCAATTGGGTCCCACTACCCACTTCATACCCATTGTACTCATTCCACTTATATCTCTGAAAATATCTAAAATACATTTTTATAGTAACTTTTATGTTAAAATTTAATAAATCTATTTGTATAAAAATATTATGGGTAAGATATGTGCAATATGAATAAATAATAATTTATTTTACATTAAATTGGCTGGTATATAACGGGTTTAGTGGGGCAGGGATGGGATAGGGCAGGTGTGAACTAATATCCACGCCTGATCCACTACCCATGGCGGGTATGTTTTTCATACAAAACCACCCCACCCTCACCAAAATTACCTCCACACCCACCACATTGGGGTGGATGTGAGGTGGACCTCCATTAAAACCCGCCCCACTGTCATCCCTAGTTGGGTGCCTAATTGTGGTTTCCCCGATGTTGGTGAGTCTCTATTTCTTCTTGCTTCTCCCTTAGTGTTGCTCCGGATGTAAGAGATGTACATTCACCATGCTCCCATTGGTGAACTCGTGCAACATCCATCAGAGGCTTTAATTAGTATCACGCTCAGAGTTAGTGAATGCTTTGGCAGGTTTCATAATGTTAAGTCTGGATACTGACTTATTAAGAGGGTCCCCTAATCCCCGCAACACAAATAACGTAGCTATATGTTGTTTGGAAGGTGGTCACAGCCAGGATTCTACTGCAGTTGACACTTCCGATGTGCCTAATACAGAATATAAATGGTATTATACATCTGATTGTGATTGCGCTTCTCGCGATGCTTCCAATGGAAACATTAATAAGGCTATATCAGAAAGCCTCCTTAACCTGGAGGCCTTGGTTCCTATATAGGTAGTCTCCAGATTCTTAAGAAGCCCTAGAAGTAAGCCTCTCAACTTGGCCTTCGTCATCGTAGCCTTTAAAGCTAAATGGAATTAGTATTGAGTGGAAGAAAGTGTTTGACAAGTGTGAGACTCGTATCAATAACTATAAGGTTATTAACAACAAACAAAACATGATCATATATACACAAAAAGGCAAGTTGGTGACCCTTATGGATCATGAGAAGGAGTGGAGGTGCTTCATGGTTGACAAGACGCGTGAAGCTGCACAAAAGATTGACATTATCACGAAGAAAGACGATCATATTGACAACTTATATGCCCATATCGGGGAGTTTAAGAAGGAATACGAGCATCTTGAGGGGAAATCAGCTGGATCACGGTTTGAATTTGATGAACAGGTGGTCTTCAGTACTCAGATATCATCAAAGTATGAGGATTTCAAGGCTGAATGCAATAAGCTTGATACCTATTCTCACAAGCTTGTGCAGTGATTCCATGACCTAGAAGATAAGATGAAAGGACAACATGCTTTAAATTCTAGTCTTTGCAGTCCCCTCAAACCAAAGGCCACACTGATACTCTACATTTGGACCCAAGGCTACATTATACTTTCTGTTGGGCTGAAGCCCAACAACGAAAGGAAAGATCTCCCAATCCGATTTAACCTTCAGATTACACCTCCATTTAAGGTAAAATTATGACATACTAAATGTATGGTAACTCCATTGTGATAATAAAAATATTCTTGCAAGGAAAGTGAATATTTATTCTAGCATGATTGGAAGATCTCCCAGGGATCAACTTCTATAAGTATTGAGATATTCCTTCGTTCTATTCATTCAATTTTCAATACCCAGATCAAATACTTTTTCTCTAACCATGTCATGAAAGTTTCTTCTCCCGGCCACCCGAAGGAGTTTGTTATGCACAATCAGCGTATTGATGAAAAAAAATTCAACTATTAAGATCATCGTTTGACACACATCAATTAGCACGCATGGTGGGACCTAGTTCTCAACAATTTAGCACCTTGTTTAATGGTGCTCGCACACATTCATCATCTCCCAGTACACCTTGTTTGGTTTATTTTGACCCGACACCTAGGTGATGTTCACGTCTCCTTTGGATTCAGCTTCAACCTTGGCTCTTTCGGCCTGAGCCTCGGCTTTGACCCGACTTCACCTTGCACTCTTATGACCCCGACTTGGCCCTTTCATGCCCTGGTCTATCCCCTTGAGCCGTCATATGCTCATACACACTAAATGACCACCAGGTTCATAGATAGTTATCGACGCCCTCGGTCTTACTCTGATTATTAGGTGTATAGTTTTTTAGCTGCACTAGTTTCTTAGCCCGAGCCCGGGAACTGTCGTGCAGCTCTTCGAGATCCTTGCTGGGTTTTGGCCATGGATGAGGAAATGAATGCACTTCAATATCAACATACTTGGGATTTGGTGCATCACCCTCCAAACATGAATTTTGTTGGGTCCAAATGGGTTTCGTGTCTCAAGTATCAGTCTACCGGTAGTGTGATTGCCACAAGGCTTGACAAGTTGCAGAGGTCTTCTCTCAAATTCTAGGGTTAAATTTTGATTACACCTTCAGCCTTTTCGTGTGAAGACATCCAGCTTTGTTTTGTCCTTGTTATTGTCACTATGTGCCGTTGGCCCCTTCATCAGCTAGATGTCAAGAATGATTTCCTTAATGGTTTACTTAACGCTGATGTATCCATGGCTCAACCATTTGGTCCCAAAGACGATGCCTCCTTTTCTCGTGGAAAGTTATTTATGGCATAAGGTAGGATGTTCGTGCTTGGTTCCGACATTTCGACACTTACCTACTCCAACTTGGTTTCCTTCGCAGCTTGGTTGACAAGTCCTTCATTTTTTTCTCGAGGTACTACTCTTCTTTATCTCTGGGTTTATATGATAATATTAGGAAATGACTTTTCGGCCATTTGTCAATTCATTGCTCGAACTGATAATGAATTTTTCATTATGGACTTAGACTCTTTATATTACTTTCTTGGTTTGAAGGTAAATTATACTTCTTCGAGTTTAATCTTAGGTCAAGCCAAATATGATCATGATACTCTTAGTAGAGATGGGATAACCAGCGACGATGCCGCCTCTACGGTGTTTCTCCCGCATTCCTTAGCTTCAGAGTTGTAGCCGTGGGAAGTTTTCCAATATCACGATCTTTATCGGTGATTAATTGATGATTTGGAGTAATATCTCACTACACTTTTCGAGATATTACCTTTGAGATCAATTCCGTCAGTTAGTACCTTCAAAGTCCTAGCGATGATCACTTTCCCGCAGCTACTTGTATTCTCCGCTATGTTTTTGAGACGATGCACTATGGTCTGTTTTTTGGTCCGCTTACTCTTCCAGGTGTTGGGTTAATGCAGATTGAGCGTGGTGTCTCGAGACCCGTCATCCTACATATAGGTATGCTTTCCTTTTAAGTGGAAACCTTATTTCTTGGAGTGCTAAGAAGCAACAATGGTTCCCGTTCCAACTTTGAGTCTTGAGTATCGTGTCTTGACTAAATTTATGGTGGAACTTGTCTGGCTATCTCATCTACTTAGCCATATTAAATTATTTCTCTCCAGCCCCCCTCTAGTGATCATCTTTGTGGCTCAAACCCTATTGCGCACAATTGGGCGAAACACATAACTATCGACTATCATTTTGCTCATGAGCTAGTTTCTTCAGTCAAGTTCATCTCCACCATGTATATGCATCACTTCAACTTGTAAACATCTCCATGAAAGGCTTGTCTCGTCCGCTTTTTAAGCTTTTGAAATACAAGATTTACATGTTTGATCATTTGAAAATTTCACTTGAGCGAGTGTTAAAATAAAAAATTAAAGTAGAATTTAATATATTCTCATTTCTCAATAATCTAAACCATAAAGAATGAGAACCTTAAAATGGATTTCCCGTTCGATGGAATTTGACAGCTTTTACTTTGCTTTAGAAGGTGTAGATTAAATTACGAGTATATTTACATGGGAGCTCTTTAATACAAAGTTGAGAGGGAAAGTGTTGGGCCATTAATGGAAATGTATTACGTGCACGGAGTAATGTGGATTCATGAACAATAACACAGTTGCATATTTTTAGTAGAGGGTATAATGACAGGTGACATATATATAGGTTTATGAAAAAGTCACTATATTCTTTCACTTATACATTGAATTTATTAAACTACACACTAAACTTTAAAGTGTATTTTTTAATATTATATATTTTTATATTTTCACATACACACTATTACTTATTTTAACTTTTAATATACAATATTTGAATTTTGAATTTTTTATAACATTTAAGGTAAAAAAAATTAGGGGGCATATCCATAAGTTTACGAATATACCACTTTTCTTGAGACTTCCTCTTTTTAATATACAAATCATAAATTAAAAAAAACTTGTTTCACTATGATCATTTATTTACTGTGCTATTTCATAATTAAGTTTATAAATTTGAAGTGTAACATTTTATGATCCTAAATTTGATGTGACGAAATTAAGCATCGATTGTATACATAGGGTGTGGGGTTGGTATTGGTGGAGGTTCGCAACATTCGCCCCAATGGGGCAAGTATGAAAGCAGTTTTGGTGGGGATGGGGCGGGTATGAGTATGAAAATCATACCCACCATGGGTAGTGGTTGGGCATGGATGTAGTTCATATCCGCCCCCATCTCTGCCCTGTCCCGCCCCACTAAACCCTTTATATACATGCTAATTTGATATAAAATAAATTATTATTTATCCATATTGCACTATTTTATCTATAAAAATTTTGTGTAAATACATTTTTAAATTTTATTATAAAATATACTATAAATTGGATTTTAACTATTTTTGGAGATATAAGCGAGATGCTTACAGTGGGTATGAAATGGGTAGAGAGAGCCAAGTGGGTGATATGATAGGTATAGATTTTGTATAATATCCGACGGGACAGGGATGGATTTTAAAGTTGTACCCGCCATGGGTAATGGGGCGGGTATGTGTATGAAAATTTTAAGTGGAGATGAGAATAGAGGTACCATAATCTGTACCCGCCTCATTGTCATCCCTAAGTGTGGCCGACTAGGAAATGAAACCCCTTAGACCATGTTTATCAGTGACCCAACCCAACCAAAAATTCAAATTAAATATTATATATCTCTCATCCATCTATACAAATTTTCATCCAACCAATTTATTTCTTTTTAAAGGTTATCAATGACCCAACTCAACCAAAAATTTCAACTATTTAAATATTATTTTAATGCCAAATATAAATATTATATTTCAAATTATTAAGTATTAAATAAATCTTGAAATATTTAAATAATAATATTTTTGAATTTATTATTTAATTTTTTAATAATTAGAAATATAATAGCTGAGCCATGTAAAAAGTTCATTTGGAACACTTCAATACCAAATTTTAAAATAAATCAAATCATATTAGTGGACAGGATTTTAGTACAAAGTAGAAAATAAAAATACACAAAAATTACATATAAAAAACTTAAAGAAGAATTTTGTAGAGCAAGATTAAGAGCTATTACTGTGGCCAAATTTTGCCCATATGTGCTCAATCAAATCATATTTGAGTGTGATGTGAGCTTCTCTATTGCGAAATTGTGATCTGTTAACCATGTATGGAGCTAGTCGTGTCCCTTGAGTCGAGAATTGTAAATTTTCCTCATCTTCATCCTCAACTATATTTCTTGTATGAGATTGTCCATTAGTGGGTAGATCTTTCAAAAATTCGGTGGGATCATGATAGTTGAGATATGTGTCTCTTTCATCGTCAACTATCATATTATGCATGATAATACAAGACGTCATTATTTTCCCCATAAATTTCAGATCCCAAACAAGGCAAGAGAGTAGAATAAATGCAAAACATGCTTGTAAAACTTCAAATGCACGCTCTACATCTTTTCTGGAAGCCTCCTGATGTTGAGCAAATAGTTTGTGCTTCTCTAATTGTGGAAAGGTAATTGATTTGACAAATATAGCCCATGAGGGATATATACCATCAGTAAGATAATACCCCATGTTTTAATCACGTTCGTTAACTTTATAACTCATTTTTTGTGCCCGGCCTTCCAGAATATCATAAAAAATTGGAGATCGGTGTAGTACGTTAATATCATTGCAAGAACCAGGTGTTCCGAAAAATAAATGTCATACCCATAAATCTTGTGAAGCAACAACTTCCAAGATGACCGTTGGAGATCCACTTCTCCCTGCATATTGGACAACCCACGCAGTTGGACAGTTCTTCCACTTCCAATGCATGCAGTCAATACTTCCTATCATACCTGGGAAGCCTCGTTGATCTCCGATGTGCAATAACCTTGCCAAATCTTGTGTTGTAGGCGATATGAGGTATTCGTCACCAAAGTTTGCAATGACACCCTCCACACAGTGTTTGAGAGACTTCCTTGCTACAGCTGAGCTAAGTCAAAGGTATGATTCAACTGCATTCGCTGA
>JAULKM010000009.1:3521305-3540258 GCA_032355605.1 Rubia tinctorum
GCGTAACCAAGTCGTGTGTCTTGCGTGATTTATTTATTTTACGTACTTGGTTAGGACTACATTGGAACATAGGTTTTATAGGTAACGCCTAAAACGGTAAAACCAGTTTTTCACTTAGGTGTGAAGATATCTGTTTCATCAAACACTATGACTGATACATTTATTTTTCCAATATTCACATCTTCGTTTTTTCATCACAAAGTCTTATTTTACAAGACGAATTCATTTTTGTAATTATTGTAACTTATAAAATGATATGATTATTAATTATGTTTATTGTAATGAGTTTCTTATAAATTTGAAAAACTTTAAAAATGTATCGTAATGTATAAATAATTATAATTTGACCATACAAGTTATTGAAGTAAAGTTTTTCATTAATAATGGTCTAACCGTTAGTTGGTCAAGGTAGAGACTTTCTCTTTTTTCATATATTTTCTTTTGCATAAAATTTAGTGTAATAAATTAGGAGTCCGTCTCTTGAAAGACGGTCTTTCCATAAGTCATGGAAAGACGGTCTTTCCATAAGTCATGGAAAGACCAACGTTTAAAGTCTAAATTAGAAGAAATGAAGATAAAATTTTCGGGTTGTATAAACCGGTTATAAAATTTATAATTACTACACGTTGCATAATAAAACTTTAATATTGCAACAAACACTTTTTACCTTTTATTATTATAATTAAACTCCGTCTTTCCATAACACTATGGAAAGACCGTCGTTCCCAAGAGTTTGCCATAAATTAGTGTTATACAATTAGAAAAACAGAATAACTATAAAAGTAACAAGGCAATCTTATTTAATTGGAGAATGAATATTAATTAATGAGTGAGTCTTTTGACAGATGACCTGTCCATAACCTGATGGACAAATCACTTATTTTTTTACCTTATACACTGTATTTTTTAAATTACATACTCCCTATGTTTTGTTATTTATGACACACTTATTATAATTAGATATTTTCTTTTATTTGACATCGTTTCCATTTTTGGTAAGATTACTTCAATTTCATCCACTCATTCTACTTTTTACTTTCTACATTCAATTTCATCCTCTCATTTTCTTCACCTAAATCCAAGCACCTATACCTATGGTGCCATAAATAGAGAAACGGAGGGAGTATGTTAATTGAAATATGTTAAATATAATCAATTTAGTTATTTAATTATATTACATTTTAATATACTAATTAAATAATAATAAATCATGATATAAATAATAGCATATGATTTAAATAATTTATTTAAAATTTAATACATAATATAAATATTATTATGTAATCACAAAATTCGAACCTTAACATTATCGAGTTTCAAGTAATGAATTATAATAATTTATATATTCAAATATGAACAACATTTGCTATAAGTTTCAAATTCAAAATAGATTAAAGAATTTTTTTAATTAAAAAAATATTTGAAAGGAGTTAAAAGTAAACAACATGAAATTATTAGAGCTGAGTT
This sequence comes from Rubia tinctorum, assembly GCA_032355605.1. Lineage (NCBI taxonomy): Eukaryota > Viridiplantae > Streptophyta > Magnoliopsida > Gentianales > Rubiaceae > Rubia > Rubia tinctorum. The sequence goes on from JAULKM010000009.1 coordinate 3,522,773, forward strand.
GGGAAGATGTGAGAAGAGTTGAGAGTAGTTGAGAATGGCTGAGAAGAGTTAAGAAGAGTTGAAAAGAATTGATTGGAGCTAAGAAGAGTTGAGAAGAGCTGAGAAAAGTTGAGAGGGGCTGATTGGAGTTGAATTGAATTTATTGGAGGTGAAATAAACTGAACTGGACAAGGCCTTATTTTAATTTCTCTCTCCCCCACTCTACATAACCCCCATGGTAGAATCACACTCCACATAACTCACCAAACTTCCCTCTCTCACCCCATTGCATTTGCTCTTACGGACTTAAACACACACCAACTCCAAATCCCAATTCAAATCATTCATCACCAAACACATATGGTGCCATATCCCAATTCATCTTCTTAATTTAAATTCAAACCACTTATCATTGAGAATTTATAAATAATTTCAACATTGGAATATATTTTCACACTCCCAAATTGAATCATAATATACATGATATAATCAATAAAGCATAACCTTATAATTAAAATGATTGTAATTTTATACCCTCTATCCAACTCAGAAGAAACTAATTATGAACTTTAAACCAAATTTCTTACATACGAGTAGATTTGTCGACAAATTTCTAAATTCGATCATCACAATAATGTATATGTTTGAAACTATTTTAATATAATAATTTAATCATTTACTTTCCTCAATAAATATTTCCTTAACATATAAACAATTATTTATTCATGTGATTCATTTTCTCTCAAATAAAAAAAATAATGTAAAAAAATAATTATCAATTAACTTATCAATTAAATTAAAATATATAATATTAAAAAATAAAAGGAGGCTGAAAAAGAGAAAAAATAGAGTAAAGTTGTGTACAATGACAGCACCTAGCACCACATGGTACTACACTAAAGTTCAATTGATGACTCACACTCACGTACATACTATATCTTCCATTAAAAACAAAACTAAACCGTCCGTAGATAATAAAATCTCTCGAAACCTCTATTCATCTCCCCCTCTAAATTTGTCATTCCACAACAGCCTAGTCTACACCATCTTCCTCAATCAGGTACACGAGTAATTAAATCTAAGTGTCAAGGAGTTAAATTCTAGTGAAGGTATTAGAACTTTATCCTTTTTAATCAATATCTTATTAATAATTCTAAAAGTTTAATTCTTAAATTATAGTTTAATTCTTAAATTGGATCAAGTGGAATCTTATTTGGAAGATGAAACTCTTGTTTACAAGTAAGATCTTGATACTATAAAACTCAAGAACTACATGCGGTTTTGGAGATCAAAAGATGGTATAATATCATATGTTAGGGACCAAAAAAATAATTTAGTCTACCTGAAAACCACCTAGAATCTGGTGTGGGTACCAAACAAATCATTTTGAATTCGTTGGGTATCGAATGTACGCAATATTTGCATTGGAGACCAAAAGATGGTATTGCGACATATGTTGGGGACCAAAAAAATAATTTAGTCATATTAAAATTTTTAAATATCAAATAGAGATAGTAAAATATCAAAACAACAAAACTAAACATCAGTTGCGTACTTAAATATGAAAACATCACGAGCATCAAATACTGAAATTATAACATTACACCAACACACATAACAATGCTCAGAGATTAAACTTGAAATATAAAAGATAGAACCTGAAACATCAACAATAGTATGTAAAACATCACAGCAAAAAAAAAGAAAATTTACAGTTCCAACTTCATTCTCGATTGCAGTAACAACGGGCAAGGGTTCTTAGACATCTAAGAAACAATAACAACATAAAAATTACCACAAATAGTATCAAAACAATAAGATATCACACACAATCAAAGTTACACATCAATTGCACACTTGAACATGAAAACACCACGAGTATAAAACACTGAAATTAAAACATCACATATAGTAATAAATAAATGTCAAAATATGAAATTAAAACATCACAATAGCACATGTAACATGACTGACAACTACATTGTGAAACATCAAATACAATACCTAAAATATCACATCTAAAAAATAACAAAACTTACAAATCCTCCTTCCTTCTCGATTGCACCAACAGTGGGCTAGCGTTTTTAGACATATAATAAACACCAACACAAAAATTAGCACAAATCATAATAAAACTCTAAGATATCACACACAATCAAAACTGAACATCAATTGCACACTTAAAATAATACAAGCATCAAATACTGAAATTAAAACATCACACCAGCATAGATAACAATACTTAAAACATGAACATCGAACATCAAAGATAAAACCTGAAACATTAACAACAGTATGTAAAACATCACACCTGTAAAATAGCAAAATTTTACAGATTCTCTTTCATTCTCGATTGCAGCAACAGTGGACAAACATTCTTAGATATCTAAGAAACAAGAACAACAAAAAAATTAGCACAAATCGTAACAAAATTCTAAGATATCACACACACTCAAAAACAACACAACTAAACATCAATTGTACACTTAAAATACTACAAGCGTCAAATACTGAATATAAAACATCACACCAACACAGATAACAAAACTTAAAACCTAAACATGAAACATCAAATAGAAAACCTGAAACATCAATAAAAGCATTTAAAACATCACATCTGCAAAATAACAAAAATTACAGATCCTCTTTCCTTCTCGATTACAGCAACAGTGGACAAGCATTCTTACACATCTAAGAAAAGCATAAACAACACAAAAATTAGCAAAAATCGTAACAAAGCCCTAAAATATCACATGCGGTCAAAACTAAACATCAATTGCACACTTAAGCATGAAAACACAAGCAGCATCAAACGCTAAAAATTAAAACATCACACCTACACAGATAACAAATAGACGTTCCTTAAAGGAATGTCTATATGTGACCCCAAATAGACATTCCTTTAAAGGAGGCTGGCTCCATACGGGAATGGTTTCTCCTTCCACCGAACTGTAGTATAGTACCAAATCATATCCAAAAATCTCCGTCAGAGCAGGCATATACCAAACGCGAATGCCTCCTGAAGCCACGAGCATAACACCCGGTAGAGAGACCCAATCTTGAGTGAAATAAATACCGCGGGAGCGATTTTTTTTCAATATAATCATCACGCAGTAAATCAACAAAGCCCAAAGTTATATCTCTTTCGCCTTCAAGTTTCCCTACTACAGTACCGCTGTGAATATGAGCCTAAAACATGAAACATCAAGCTGAAAACGAGAAACATCAATAGCTGTATCTAAAACATCACTGCTGAAAATTAAGAAAACTTACGAATCCTACTTCCTTCTCGATTGCAGCAATAATGAAGCAAAATCTTCTTAGACATCTAACAAACATCAGTAACAACACAAATATTAGCATAAATCCGTAAGAACAACTCACAAAATACAAAAAATAGAGAAATCCCCAAATATTACTCATTATATCCTACATAAACCCTAGAATATCACATGAACCAAAAAAAGTAAACAAAAATAGAAAAAATTAATAAAATATGCATAAAAATCATAACAAAAAAATTACATGCGAAGAAGGTCAAATTGTGTTAGATAAATTGAAGCTAAAAGTGGAAAAATCACCGAAAAATGAAGTGTATCTTCTCTACGTTCATCGCAAATCACTGTGCGCAAGAAATATGGAAGAAAACGGAGAAAATGGGCGGTCAAATTGAAGGAAGAAAAAGGTTGAATATAGAGAAAAGAGAAAATGGGAGAGAAGAACGCAGGAGAAAAAAGGAGAGGAGAGAGAAAATGTAGGAAAACTGTGGGAAAAGAAGAAAGATTGATATTATACATGGACTTAAATGTAAAATAACAAAAAATCACATCTAGCCCCTGAACTTTTAAAACATCAATTAGAAACCCCATGCTGAATTCTGTACAATTTAATCCCTGATTTTACTGTTAGACCGCCTTATACAAGATTTTGTCATAAAAATATATTTATTTTTGTATTAGTTCAATCCAATGAATTTGAATTCGATGAAAAGAATGTTGGTTTAATCCTGTTCTTTTAATTCAGCTTTTATTTCAGTTCACTATGTTTAAACTTAGTTTAGCTACATTTAATATTCTTAATATTATTGCAATTCACCTCATTATAATATAATATAATATAATATAATTCAATTTTCTTTTCTTTTCTTTTCTTTTCTTTTCTTTTATTAAAATTATTATTATTTTTTATTTTTATATTATATAATCTGAATCATTAGATGAAAATAACTCAATAATGGCGGTTCTATAAGTATTTGGATGGGCATTTTAGTGAATTCCACCATCACTATCTCTAACTCACTGGTCATGTAGCTCAAGAACCACCAGCTACAGAAAGACTTTCAATGTAAAAATCATTTTAGTAATTTGCATCAAAGAAAATTAGGCCAAATTAATGGGTAGCGACTTGAATCATGAATTCCACCTAATTGCTATTTCCCAGACAAGAAACCAACCTTGCACAACTGTGGATAAAAGACATCAAGGAATCCATCAAATCGTAAACCACATATATGAACAAATTAAAATTCACATAAAACACATCTAAAGCTAAAAACATATCAATAAATTTATCAATTAAAAAAGGAATTAGGGATTACAAATCTCAACCAAACCAAACTAATTCCATGAAAATTAGCTTGAAATGAAAGGCTACGACGATGGCACCGCAATGTTATTTATTTTTGAACGCCACCGACAGAGCATTCTCAAGGAAGGTGAAAAAAATAATAAGGAAACCCATGTTTATGGTGGATGGGAGCTTATGAGAAATAGACTTGGATTGGAGTGGACTTTGATATTCATTTTAATCTAAATGGTATCTAATATGAATGATTCCTTCTGAATAATGATAGCATCTAAGATCGGCTAGTGCAAGCCCCGCACTTCCCTAATACCTGCAACAATTCTCCGAATTGATTCCGAGAAAGAAGGTCTGATGTCTAAGTTGGTTCTCTGACATATGAAATTTTTATTTGTGGTCCTTCAGAACTTACCTAATAATGTCGTGTTCTGTCTTATTTATAGTATTCACGAGATCTGGGATCGTCCTCATACTATCTCGCTCTTTCCTTTGGATAGTGTTTCCACTATATTTGGAATACGTCCTATTGTGAAGCATCGTGGATTCAACAACAGACAGTGCATTCGTTATATCCACGACTTGTCCAACTGTGAAGTGCCATGCCCTCGACAATGACTAATGTTTCCACTATATTTGTAGCACCCAGTACAGTGGAGCGAACCGCCCCACTTTCATGATTGTTTGTTTGGTTGTTAGTGAAGTGATATGGGTGTACACTTAGCTTTCTATCTTACTGGACCTAATTAAGTGGATTAGTATGTGTATAGGTTAAATACACACCATTAGCCCCCTAACATGAAGCTACTTTGGCAAGGTGATACTAGGATCTATGAGACTGGCGTACATAGAATTGCTCTCGTGAGATTTATGTTCCAAAGTATCGGTATTCCTATGTCTAGTAGATAAGTCTCAATTTTTTTGGTATGAGTGAAGGCATAGAGCTTCATGGTTAGATGTGTAAGAGCAATGTTATTTGAAATTTGAAATTGTGTTGTAATAGTTATCTATATGTTCTAACTTCTAAGTAATAAATATTATTAACTTGTACACAATATCACGAGTATCTTATAACTCCAAAGTAATCTAGCATCTTAGTTTCTCATGACTCACATATACCGGGATTAACGCGTTATAAATTTTGTGGTTAATATTGTAATCATTACTTGGTGTGCATTCTCCAGGTTAATGCTCGACTTTCCCTCTTTTTAAGCTAACACACATAGCCGCCACTTTGGTCCCCAAAAATGTTACTCGGTTTTCTACAAAGTAGTTTCTCTCTTCAACTTTCATCTGTACCTTATATATGTTCTTGATCCAACGCCTTCCATATTTTTGTTTTACTCATATCTTATCACCCGTAGGTTTCCAAGTACTAAATTTTTTTGAAGTGTCATACTCTGAACTTAAGAAGTTACAAGGTAACTCTGTTTGTATCCTATAAAGTATCTCCAGTTTGTACCCTACCATCCTAAACTATATTACTACACAACATGGCCATTATTTAATCTAATGAGTCATCAGAAAACACAAGAGCCCATAATCATCTTTAACTTTTGTGATATTAGGCCATCAATTCTGATAAACTCATTAGACAAGCATCATGGGCGGGGGAATAAATTAAAGGCTGTCTGGAAGATTGTTATCACCCTTGTTGCTTACTCTATGATTGTAGGGAAGCTAAGAGGTAAGCAAAGTGTATACTTATATCCTATCGATTGTCTAACTTATTAGCTTCTTGCGCTTGATTTTCACAAGTGTTTTTTATGCTTTCTTTCCGCGTCTATTTGATTGACTTGTACCACCTTATTATTAATGTTTATTAACTAATCCCTGTTTTTATATGTTAGATATAGATATCTCTAGTGCTCCTTTAACCACCCCAGTTATTGATGAAGATGAAAATAATGCTAGGGTGGCTTAAAATTCCTCTAAGGTGAGAAACATGATGCCACCGCCGGCCTTAAACACTGGAGAAATTCTAAGCCCCCTACTAAGCACAAAATGAATGATAAGTCATCCAAAGGGAAGAATGTTAACCTGAAGAAAATGAGAGAAACATATTCAGTTTTCCCGACGGGTGGATGATATCCCCCAGAGCAAGAAGCAGAAAAAGGATGACACACGGAAGTCTAATGCAAAGATGTTGAATTCAAAGAAGAAACGATCACATTCCTCTCTTGTGCACATGGATCAAACTGCAATGAGTGACAACCATGTCCTTGATGACTCCATCCACTCAAGTATTGTCTCACTTCCTCTTCCTTCAACCACTATTACTGTTAGTATTGTTATAGATTATTGTTGTACTTTCTTCCCCTTGTCGTTTCGTTATCATGTTCTTAGTGTATATGTATCCATGAACTGGTTGATGAGAACCTTGCTTTTATTGGACATCGACTATCAACGCTTGTTGAAAGGGATGAACCTCTGCTTAAACAGATTGACGATTTAAAGGACTTGTTTGCGAGTTGTGATGATGACTTGGTTGAGGAGTGTTGCATGCTCCACAAGTAACAGAAGTCGAACATGGCTTTTCGTTTTGAGCTCAAGTTCTTAAGGACTGAAGGTCTTGCTCATCTAGAATATCCCTAAACCTTGATGAATCAAGTTTCCAGGACTCGTAGCTTCTAATGTTTTTAAAGGAGACATTTGCTACTGCCCCAAAGTGGGATGGTATGAGGTCTTGTTCAACATTCGCAGTAAGAATCCATATTGAAGGCTAATGATTTTCCAAGTGAGGCTTCGATAAAGTGAGTGCTGAAGAATGTCACAGATACCGCTGATTGCATGTTCGTGAGTAAGGTCCGAGACGATGGCCATTTGTACCTATTGATCTAGTACTTTAGGATTTTGAAGGCTTTATCTTAGATGAAGACGATGGCCATTTGTACCTATTGCAAAGCGTATTATAATGCATATCTTTACATTGATGAGGAGGTGGGAAAGAAGGTGGTGTCTAGTAATGGTGATGGTGCACTATGTTCTTGCAATGCAGACACGTTTGGGACTACTACTCACCTTGTTGGCTCGAATAGTGGGGCTAGAAAGCCTTCCACTCAAGATGTGAGTGGAGCGGAAGCCCAGAATATGAAGGTTGTTAATATGACAAATGATAGTTAGAAATGTATCATGCCTTATTCTTATCTTTTGGACATCCCATGGCTGGTAGTGACATTTTTATGAGATAAGCTTATGTGTAATTATATGTTTATTGCGTACTGCTTCCTACCTTATGGTTATGTTTATGTTCTTAGTGAGTGTGCAATGTTATATGTGCTGTGATCCATATGTAGACATAATTGATTGAAAAGTTGGGCGTAGGGATGGTAATTGGGTGGGGCGGGTGCGGATTATGGTACATCCATATCCGTGCCCACCTAAAATTTTCATACCCATACCCGCTCAATTACACATGGCTGGCACAACTTTTAAATTCACCCCGCCTCATCGTGGTATTATACAAAATCCATACCCGCCCCATCACCCACTTGGATCTCACTACCCACCTCATACCCATTGTACTCATTCCACTTATATCTCCAAAAATATCTAAAATCCACTTTTTACAATAACTTTTATGTTAAAATTTAATAAATCTATTTATATGAAAATATTATAGGTAAGTTATGTGCAATATGGATAAATAATAATTTATTTTATATTAAATTAGCAGGTATAAGATGGGTTTAGTGGGCGGTATGAGATATGGCTGGTGTGAACTAATATTCACGCCTGATCCACTACCCATGGTGGGTATGATTTTCATACAAAACTACCCCACCCTCACCAAAACTACCTCCACACCCACCCCATTGGAGTAGATGCGAGGTGGACTTCTATCAAAATTTACCCCATTGTCATCCCTAGTTGGGCGCATAATTGTGGTTCCCCCAATGTTGGTGAGTCTCCGTTTCTTCTTTCTTCTCACTTAGTGTTGGTCCGGATGTAAGAGATGTACATTCACCATGCTCCCACTGGCGAACTCATGCAAAATCCGTTAGAGGCTTTAATTAGTCTCGCGCTTGGGGTTTGTGAATCCTTTGGTAGGTTTCATTTAAGTCAGGGTATTGACTTATTTAGGGGGTCCCCTAATTTCTGTAACAAAAATAACGTTATCGATTGTTTGGAAGGTGTTCACGACCAGGATTCCACTGCAGTTGACACTTCTGATATGCCTAAATGGAATATAAGTGGTATAATACATCTGATTATGATTGTGCTTCTCTCGATGCTTCCAATGGAAACATTAATAGGGCTATTTCAGCAAGTCTCCTTGACTGGAGGCATTGGTTCATATATCAGTAGTCACCATATTCCTAAGAAGTCCCAGGAGTGGGCCTCTCAACTTAGCCTTTGCCATCGTGGCCTTTAAGCTAAATGGAATTAGTATTGAGTGGAAGAAAGTGGTTGACAAGTGTGAGACACTTATGAATAACTATAAGGGTATTAACAACAAACAAAACATAATCATATATACACAACAAAGCAAGTTGGTGAGCCTTATGGATCATGAGAAGGAGTGGAGCCGCTTCATGGTTGACAAGACGCGAGAAGATACACAGAAGACAGACATTATCACGAAGCAAGGCGATCATATTGAAAACTTAGATGCCTATATCGGGGAGTTAAAGAAGGAATGTGAGGATCTTGAGGCGAGATCAGCTGGATGACGGTATAAATTTGATGAACATGTGGCCTTAAGTACTCAGATGTCATTAAACTATGAGGATCTCAAGGTTGAATGCAATAAGCTTGAATCCTATTCTCATGAGCTTGAGCAGTGGTGCCATGACCTAGATGACAAGATGAAAGGACAATATGCTTTAAATTCCAATCTTCGCACTCCCCCTCAAGCCGAAGGCCACATTGATACTCTAGATTTGGACCCAAGACTACATTATACTTTCTGTTGGGCTGAAGCCCAGCATCAAAAGAGAAGATCACCCAATCTGATTTTACCTTCAGATTACACCTCCATTCAAGGTACAATTATAACATACTAAATATATGGTAACTCCATTATAGTAAGAAAACTATTCCTGCAAGGAAAGTGAATATTTATCCTAGCATGATTGGAAGATCTCTCAGGGATCAATTTATATGAATATTGAGGTATTTCTTCGTTCTATTCTTTCAATCTTCAATACCCAAATCAAATACTTTTGTCTGAATATGCCATGAAATTTTATTCCCCCAGTCACCCCGAGGAGTTTGTTATGCACGATCAGCATATTGGAGCAAAAGTTCATCTATCAAGATCATCGTTTGACATGCATCAATTAGCTCGCCTGGTGGGACTTGGTTCTCAACAATTTAGCACCTTGTTTAATGGCGCTTGTACACATTCATCATCTCCTGGTGATATTCACGTCTCCTTTCGCTTTAGCTTCAACCTTGGCTCCTTTGACCTCAGTCTCGATTTTAGCCTGACTTCACCTTGCACTCTTGTGGCCTCGAATTGGCCCTTTCCTAACCCGATCTCTCCCATTGAGCCGTTACATGCTCATACACACTGGATGACCACCAGGACTATAGATAGTTCTCAGCGCCTTCAGTCCTACTCCAATTATTAGGTATATAGTTTTTTGGCTGCAATAGTTTCTTAGCCCGAACTTTGGGACCGCTGTGCAGCTCTTTGAGATCCTCGGTGGGTTTTGGCCATGGATGAGGAAATGAATGCACTTTGACATCAACATACTTGGGATTTGGTTCATCTCCCTCCAAAAGTGAATGTTGTTGGCTTAAAATGGGTTTCGTGTCTCAAGTATCATCCTAACGGTAGTATGATTGTCACAAGGCTTGATTAGTTGTATAGGGCTTATCTCAAATTCTATGGATCAATTTTGATTACACCTTCAGCCTTGTCATGTGAAGACATCCAACGTTTGTTGTGTCCTTGCTATTGCCACTATTTGTCGTTGGCCCCTTCATCAGCTGGATGTTAAGAATGCTTTCCTTAATGGTTTACTTAACGCTCATGTATCCATGACTCAACCAGTTGGTCCCAAGGACGATGCCTCTGCTGCTCGCGAAAAGTTATTTATGGCATGTGGTAGGCTCTTTGTGCTTAGTTCCGACATTTTGACACTTACCTACGCCAATTTGGTTTCCTTTGAAGCTTGGCTGACAAGTCATTCATTTTTTTCTCGAGGTACTACTCTTCTTTATCTCTTGGTTTATATGGATGATATTATTCTTACTGGAAACGACTCCTCGGCCATTTGTCAGTTCATTGCTCGAACTGATAAGGAATTTTTCATTATAGACTTGGACTCTTTATATTACTTTCTCGGTTTGGAGGTAGAATCCACTTCTTCGTGTTTGCTATTAGGTAAAGCCAAGTATGCTCATAATACTCTTTGTACAGGTGGGATGACCAGCGACGATGCCACCTCTACGCCGTTTATCATGCATTCCATAGCTTCAAAGTAGTACCAGTGGGACATTTTCCAATATCACTCTTTATCGACGATTGGTTGATGATTTGGAGTAATATCTCACTACACTCGTCCAGATCTTACCTTTGCGGTCAATTCAGTCAGTTAGTACCTTCAAAATCATAGCGATGATCACTTTCCCGCAACTACTTGTATTCTCTGCTATGGTTTTGAGACAATACACCATGGTCTATTTTTTGGTCCGATTACTCTTCCAGGTGTTGGGTTAATGCAGATTGAGCGTGGTGTCTCGAGACCCATCATCCTACATATAGGCATGCTTTCTTTTTAATGGAAGCCTGATTTCTTGGAGTGGTAAGAAGAAAACAATTGTTTCCAGTTCCATCTCTGAGTCTTGAGTATCGTGTCTTGGCTAAATTTGCGGTGGAAGATGTCTGGCTATCTCATCTTCTTAGTCATATTCAATTCTTTCTCTCCAATCCCCCTCTAGTGATAACAATAGTGTCATCTTTGTGGCTCAAAAACCTATTGCGCATAAGCGGGCGAATCACATGACCATCAACTATCATTTTGCTCGTGACCTGGTTTCTTCAGGCAAGTTCTTCTCCACCATGTATCTGCATCACTTCAACTTGTAAACATCTCCATGAAAGGCTTGTCTCGTCCACTTTCTGAGCTTTTGAAATACTCTCACTGTTTCTCTATTTGTGGCACCATAGGTATAGGTGTCTGGATTTAAGTGAAGAAAATGAGTGGTTAAAATTGAATATGAAAAATAAAAAGTAGAATCAATGAATGAAATTGAAGGAACCTTACCAAAAATGAAAAGTGTGTCATTTAAAAAAAATATTTCAATAAAATAAGTGTAACATAAATAGAGAAAGTGAGGGAGTGCAAGATTTACATGTTTGAGCATCTGAAAGTTTCACTTTAACAAGTGTTAAAATAGAAAATTAAAGAAGAATTTATTATATTCTCATTTCTCAATAATCTAAACCATAAAGAATGAGAGTATTAAAATAGATTTTCCGTTCGAAGGAATTTGACAACTTTTACTTTGCTTTAGAAGGTGCATATTAAATTACGAGTATATTTAACGTGGGAGTTCTTTAATACAAAGTTGAGAGGGAAAGTGCTGCGCCATTAATGGAAAAGTAATAACAGCTGCATATATTTAGTAGATAGATATACTGACAGCTGCCTATTTTGTTTATATATTGTAATTTAATTACACACTAAATTTAGATATTTTAAAATGTATTTTTTATATTACATATTTTTATATTTTCACATTCAAATACACATTATTACTTATTTTAAATTTTAAAATAAAATAATATAAAAAAATTATAACACTTAAGGCAAACAAATATGAGGCCTATCCATATGTTTATGAATATGTCACATTTCCTGGGACTTCCTCTTTTTAATATTACCACTGTTTCGTTGGATGTGACACCATATGGTTGGATGATTGAATTTAGATGAATGAAATATGTGAATGAAATTGAATTTAGAAAGTGAAAAGTAGAATGAGTAGATGAAAATGAAAAAATCTTGCCATAAAAGCAAAGTGTGCCAGATTCACAAAGACAACCTGAAAAGAAAAGTGTGCCACATCCAAAAAAACGGAGGGAGTATAAAAAATCATTTTAAAAAAATGTTTGCACTATGATTCTTTATTTACTGTGCTATTTCATAATTAAGTTTATAAATTTGAAGTGTCATTTAATGATCCTAAATTTGATGTAACAAAATTAAGCATCTCAATTGTATACATGAGGTGTGGGTAGGTTTCGGTGGAAATCCGCCCCGCATTGGTTTCAACGGGGCAGGTAGGAAGGTAATTTTGGTGGGGATGGGGCGGGTATGAGTATGAAAATCATACCTGCTATGGATAGTGGGTTGGACATAGATATTAATTCATACCGGCTCCGTCTCCGCCCCGCCCCACTCCACTAAACCCGTTATATACCGTTTAATTTAATTTAAAACAAATTATTATTTATTCATATTACACACATTTTATCTACTATAAAATTTTCACGTAAATGCATTTATTAATTTATTATAAAAGTTACTATAAAGAAGTGGATTTTAGTTTTTTTTTGAAAATATAAGTGAGATACTTACAGTGAGTATGAAATGGGTAGAGAGATCCAAGTGGATGATGAAATAGATATGAATTTTGTATACTGTCCGGTGGGGTGGGATGGAGCCATGGGTGATGAGAGGGTATGGATATGAAAATTTTAAATTGATATAAAAATGGAGGTATTATAATCCGCACCCGTCCCGCCCCGCCCCGCCCCGCCCCATTGTCATTCCTAGGCGTGACCGACAAGGAAATGAAATCCCTTAGAGATTGGCATATGAAGAAAAAGTACCTTGCATGATAAATGTAATAATGGTTGGACTTTACACAGTTTTCAATAATTTTAATATGACACCACTATATAGATCCGCCACTGATTACGGTCTACAAATTATAATAAAAATACTCAAAAAGTAACATCATGAAAGCTGATTGACTCATATAAGTATACAATTTCAATGTTTGCAACCTCAAAAGTACAGAAGATCAAAACACTTTAATCCAAAGCCCCCTAACCTACCTAATGCATCCACAAGAACAGGTTAAACTCATACAGTAAGAAACAAAGGTAACTAACTAAACTCTACTCCTGTATTTAGACAATGAAACTAATATTTAAATAGTTAGATTTTCCTGAATCACAGTAAATGCTCCTACTATATTTCCACCCATATCTGGGAAATTCTCACTGCCAGGAAGGGGTTGTACTTTCCCCATTTCATCAACCTCCACAGGGTACTTTAGGAGGTGACCCCTTATGTCTGTAATTTTATCAGTTGCATATTGAGCCCAGTTCAGCTCACACATAGCTCTTACATGCCTAACACAATCTATGTTTTCGGGTTCTTCAAAGCATGGCTCGAGCAAACCTAGGTGCTCGGCCCACAGCGACATTCTGTGCCCGAATATCTGCATTCAAACAGATTCGGTAAATTTTGCACAATTGAAACTTCTGATTGTGGTGTTAGTACTGTTAGTTACTATCAAATTTCAAATGATCTCGAGCTTCCAGTTTAAAACCAAATTGTGATAAGTGGAGTGACTCACTCCAGTATCTTATATGTTAGTCATTTTAAAAAAAATTTAAACTGGCGATGTGGGACAGTCATTTCATCATTTACCTGTCCCCTTGGCCTGGATTTTTTGCTTTCCCAAGTGTACTGAGGTTGATATACGCCCATTGCGATTTCAGTGTCTCGCGTGCCTTCTAGCAAACATTGATTGATGTTCGCGGATCCAATGATCACGTACTCATCATCTACTATCATTCCTTTCGAATGAACATAGATCATGAACCTCCGGGCTTTCTGAGTGCGCGCCTGAATTCATATACTCGAGGGATTAGTTACGCGTTAGGTTACATGAAACGCATAGATGGAGTTGGTAGAAGCTGTACTTGAGGGGTGCCAACAGCAGCAGAAGATTTAGCATCTGAACGCTCATCTAAATCTGGAGTTTCGCGATTGCCAAGGCAAAAAAAGTTGAGAAAGTCTTGAGGTTCATACGACTTGTCAATCCCTTCCTCTACTAAGGCATTGTAAATGACATCATACATCATTTGCATCGTATTATGCTGCATGCGCGACGAACCAAAACAAAGACAAAGAAGAAAGATCAGATTCATTTCGATGAAAGCTAATCAGCTATGATATTACATCAGCTTATCTGCCCTTTAAGAATGACATGTTCCATTTAATCACGACAGAAATGCGAAGAACTTACTTGCCAATAAAGAATTCGCTGAGTCGCAGTACTGGTAGGAGCACCTTCTGGCCACATTGGGAGCACAATGTACGCGGAAAACCTCTCATTTGCTCTGATTTTCTCAGCAATTTTTAGGGCAATTTCCATTGGGATTAAGTTATTTGCACCTGCAATTGTTAAAAGTTCGCACCATCTCAGTCCGTGGCAGAACATTGTAACGTATACTTTCTGTCATCTACAAGATTCAGGAGATCGACAAAACACTAGTTTGCAAGTAAATCCTAGTTTTTGTAAGAAAGATTAACTGAACATCTCCAATATGGGAGCTGAGGTTATCGAGTTTAAGATATTAAAAGAATACTGTATGATACATGTAATAATAGATGGAAATAATAACTTGACTTGATGCTGTTTAATGTTTAACAAGACAATTAGTACATACTTTGTATCCTTACCTAGATCTTTATACTGAGACCAGTTATATGATGATCCAATGAAGTACTGGTTCTCAATGTAAATGAAATGCTGCGCGGAACGAATAGCCTTTACATACGCCGTATGTATACTCATGTCAATCAGAACATTCTTACCACACAAGAGGTTCTGTAATCATCCAGGTGAAAAAACTGAACTCAACATTTGGCGGTAAACAATGTTCTGATCATTTGCAAAAGCCAATGAAGTGTGGCCTTACCTTGCTTGTTGAATGCTTGGGATCTTTGGGAAAACCTCTCACAGAACTTGAATCTATCGAACGGAAAATCTAAATTGAGTGGAAGGTAAGTAAGACTTGTACAGACAGACAGACAAAAAACTCGAACCTAGTACCTCCAAAACTACAAGTTTGCTTATACCTGCACATGCCAAGACTCTGGATTCTCTCCATATATATCAGAAACATCTTCAATATTTAGTATCTCGCGAATCCTTTCAATCTTTAGAAGGGAATCATCGAATGTGGATTTCATCTTAGGAAGCATGTGTCGCTTAGAAGCCCTCATCCAACGCTCCTCAAAGTTAGTCAAGATATCATATGCAGCTGGACCATCAACTCGGCTATGTAAATCGTGCCATGGTTCTCTGGGGCAACCCGACGTAGACCCCTGTAAAGCAAGGTTGGAAATGGATGAAAAGATGAGCAAATTACTCCCTTATGTCTGTCACACAAACCTAAGTTCCCTCTGATCCAAGAAATACTTCAAAAGCTTCTGCGTTGATGTTCTAGAGTATCGAATGGGATCATGGGCAATGTAAATGGACTATTCTTATATCAGAATCAAACTGATAACATGCACTTGGCCCAGATTGTGATACTAACATTTCATCCAAGAAAAACCAAGTCTAAACTCTGAAGAAACTTATGGAGAGGCAAACAAAGTGACAATGGAGTGACAGATATAGCCATACGCGATGAAGGATTACCGTGTAATTGGGATTGTGATAGTCATCTTTATGTAAAGTTTGTAAGCTTCGAAAAATCGGATGTGATGGAATATCATATCTCCCTGTAGTTAAGTCAAGCCCACCAATAAACGCTATGATTTTTCTCCTGTAGTCCCCTGCATCAGCATCTACAATCACTGTCTTCTGGTGATGAGTATAGATTGTTCCAACTTCCTGGTAAAGAAATAAGAAAATAAGCATTTCAAAACCATGTTTGACAATGAAGGCCAGGATCAAATGAAGCTTTGCCATCGCGTTCTATCAGATCAACAGGCTCAATGAAACACATAATGCAAACTGCTTAAAGTACCTGCATATGATTCTTTTGCACAAGTTTTAAAAATAAAAGTTACATGAAATCGACCCTACAAGTATGGTAACTTTAATACATAATCAAAGATAGAAGTATATGAAAATTTATGCCCTTTAAAGGCTTCCGAAACTGCTGTATTAAGCATGGTCCTCTTTGACACTAAAATAACAGTGAAGATGTCATTGATGAAATGGATAGAAGTATCAAACCTTTTTCTTCATCCAACTATGCCCTTTTCCAGCAGCGCGGGGACAAAGTAAAACTTGGACTGAAGAGTTCTTGAAATACCGTCGAGTTTCCTCATCATTGGTACCCATTACACCTTCCTACAAAGCACTCAGATATGCAAACCAGGAGGAAGTAAGAAAATACTGCAGAAGCAAAAGGATCGCATTCAAACAAGCTTAAGCTGCATAGATAAGAACATCTTTACTTTGCAATTCTTACATGGAACATAACATAAGACCTTAAACAAGTCATTTTCACTTTGTTTTTAGTGAATGATGTATAACTCAAAAGAAATTTCAGTGCTTATACACAAGAAATAATCGAGCTAAACCCATCCGGAGAAGAATTTATAGGATCAGAAAGGTACATGAAACAGGAGAGTAAGCATAGTTTCTTACAGTTCTATATCCCAAAATGCGCCGGGAAGTAGGATCATCCCAAACAAGAAGCAAAACTCTCACACCTTCTTGAGATTTTGCTTTAAGCAGATCTCCAAGAACACTCTTTTTCGCGTCCTCAGTGTCACGAACAAGCGTGACAAGATGGTAAACAGACCAGCCGGTGATATAAACCAGCCGTTGCGCCTCACTTATGGCATTGAAGATGTCATGCCAGCAACCTCGATGCTGATATCTCACTCCGGGATCAAGCACTACATCTGGAAGGCTTCCTTCATCTACATGAGCATCTTGATAGAGGGTGACTGTGCCCCCTTTCCTAAGGGGGAAATAAGTACCCGGAACAC
>JAULKM010000009.1:3541517-3558042 GCA_032355605.1 Rubia tinctorum
TGAAGGATCTTGGTACACTTAAGTATTTCTTGGGTATAGAGATTGCTAGAAGATCGGATGAGATGTTTCTTTCACAAAGGAAATATGTCTTGGATATCTTATCTAACACAGGTTTGTCAGCTTCTAAACCGACTGACTTCCCTATGGAGAAATAGCATGACCTTGCGAAGGTTGACGGCCCCCTTTATGATGACCCTGAGAAGTATCAGCGACTGGTGGGTCATCTCATTTATCTGACTATTACTCGTCCTGAGTTTAGTTATTCTGTCCATACACTTGCTCAGTTTATGAAGTCTCCTTGTGTTCCTCATTGGAAAGCTGCGATACGAGTTCTTCACTACTTGAAGATTCATACTTGCCAAGGTTCATTTCTCTCTTTACGTAGTTCTTTATAGTTGACTGCTTATTGTGATTCCGATTGGGCTGTCTGCCCCATCACACGTTGTTCATTGTCTGGGTACATTGTGATGATTAGTGATTCTCCGGTTTCATGGAAGACCAAGAAGAAACCTATAGTTTCTCGTTCTTTGGTTGAAGTGGAGTATCATGCTATGGATGTTGCATGTTGTGAGTTGTTGTGGCTTAAGTCTTTGCTTCGTGACTTGGGTGTTGTGCATACTTCTCCTATGCGACTATTTTGTAACAGTCAATCTGCTCTATATATTGCGGCTAATCCAGTGTTCCATGAATGTACGAAGCATATAGATGTTGATTGTCATTTCGTACGTGATCTTGTATAGTCCGGTACTCTTGTTACTCATTATATTCGCACGACTGATCAACATCTGAATTTGTTTACCAAAGTTCTCGGACATAATTATTTTCATTCATTGTTTGGCAAGTTGGGCATTTATGATCCCCATGCTCCAACTCGAGGAGGAGTATTAAGGAATATCAATATTATGTCAATATTACTTGTAATTGTAATTAGATTGGATTCCTTTTCCGTTTCTGTATAGGTTTTTGTACCTCTATATAATGTACATGAATACAAACATACAATTATTACCCCGTAAATTCTTCACATGTTATTTTTGTCACTCTCTCTTGCACTTAGTTTCTTCTTCCACCTTGGCGTATGTATCTCTCTATGATGGCTGCAATTGGTGGATAGTTGCTAGATTATCGGCAACGAGTTTTTAATATATGTTTGTATCGGTCATACTATTCATGTACCCAAAGATAACTTTGCATCCGTCCGATCCACGACCTCCAAATTATCTTCTGTGTAACGCCTATAAAAGACTGCGGCTGACTAATTAGGATTTTAATGTAGCTCTTTTATAGCCTAGTAAGATAATTAAAAAATACTTCTATATATAGATGGGTTAATCGCCTCTCTGACAGGATTAGGATCACAAAAATTGTATAAATTTTCTTCTTCTGATCATGAATATAAAGAGTTCGAGTTCAATACTCCCTTGTTTCCATAACTATTCGTCCCTTAACTTTTTCAAAGTCAAATTTAGTAAACTTTAACCATTAATATAAGTTTATATATGCGATAAAAATATCATATGAGATATTGTTATATTAATATTAACATATATTTTATAAATATCAATTTTGCGTGCTGAATTGGTATACATAGTTAGAGATATTGACGGTAAAAAATTATCATTAGACACTGTGAAAAAGTAAATGAGACGGAGGGAGTATATATATCTGGCAGAGCTCCTTAAGCACTTTATTTTCCAAGTAAAAATGCATGACTACACAAATTCTAGAAACTTAGAAAATAAGGAAACAAACAGAAGTAGGAATTCCAAAAGACAAACAAAAGGATCGATCCTGTCAGGGATGATGAGTCATCTACTTCATCCGAAAACTAATTAAGGTCATGTGTATGATATAAACCCCATGCATGCATGCATACTTTAATTGCTAACAAGAGTACCTCCTTTCTATATGATCAATCTTCGGGATGATGATCGTGTTCATGTGTGTGATGTGACAATAATGTCTATACTATGATCAGTTTCTTAGTCATGTTTCCATGGATGTTTTTGCTTGTTATCTAGGCTTGCTTCTGTTATTGTATCAACACATATGCAGCAGCCTTGTTCTCTAACAATGTTGCAGTGTGTGCTTCATCTTTTGCGCTTGGATTTCAGAGATGTCGCAGACTGAGAGTTGCTGTGCCAGTTGCGCTTCCTTTGGTTGATGAACCAGTTGTTGATTTGCTTCAGCTGTAACCCTGTTTCTTCCACAAGCTTTGCCTTGTCATCTTCCTGCAGGATATATTCAGTAGAAATGAAAATGTTGAGACGAATATGAACATATATACCTAATGACAAAAAATGAAACCCGTCTAAGATGGTAGAAGTTATTTTTGGGGAAAAAGCAGAAGCATGTCTCCCATTTCTTTCAAAAATAAGTCAGTTTTGCTTATAAGCATAACTCTGGTCAGATATTCTTGAATCGGTATTTTCAATGCATGTTTGACTACTTATAACTTAAGCTTCATATAATAATGACGTATAAAAACTTAATATTTTAGATAATATACGTTGAATCGATCCGTATCTCATATGCAATATTATCTGAAATTTATGGTCTGAGGTGTGTTTGAAAAATGAGGCAAATGTAAAGTGAGGCATTTTGTTTGGATGACTTACAGTTGGATAAGGCCACTTTGAATGTTGCTGCCACCAAGTCTTGAGCACAGAAGTAGTATCACCTGGCAATTTTCCAGCCCTTCTCTTTCTCAGTATCTCCTCTCTCACATCCTCAATTCTTGATCTGAATCCCTGCATCATTTAATGCCAAATGTCTTGATTAGAAATGGCATTAATTTTTTCATTGTGATTTCTTCAGTGAAAAAGAAAGTTAACCTGTTTGAGCTCAATCTTCAGCTCTTGTCTAACTCTCTCCATCAATGATCTTTCTGATTCTGTGGGAAGAAGAGGTCCAAATCCCATCATATCATGGCCACCATCAGATTGGTCTAAGGTGAAATCCATCTGCATCTCTTCTTCATCATCTGACATGGTTGCACCACTTCCTTCACCAAGATTTACTCCTGAGGGCCATTAACATTATAACATTTCAAAATCAATATGCACATTTTTTTATTCAAAATAAATACCTACTTCCTATTAGGTCAAGGTGCACACTTTGTTAGATTCGTTGCAATGCGTATTTTGTAGATATTAGTTTTTTTTATACATCATTACAATACTTAACTAAATTTATCAGTGATCATACGAATTTTGATGATGTTAATAAAAATATGATTCTAAGTTGGTACGAAGTACAAGTAATAATTCACTATTCTCAAAAGTTGGCATCAAATAAATCTAACAAAATCTTGTAAGATGATGTTTTAATCTAATGACACGCCGATTTACATTGAACAACTGGTATCTATATATAACTAATAGTGAAAGGTTAAGTATATATACCAAATGAAGAACGGAGAAAGATTAAAACAAAAGTATAAATTACCATGATCTAGAACTATGTTACTTCATATTTGACCAGTGAAGAACTCCCAAAAAAACTCTTTTTTTGGCGTAATTGTTTCAAGGAATTGAAGAAATTATTTTTCCCACTTTTTGTTTTACTACCATATGGATGATATTATCATAGATTAATCACCATATGATTCATGTAGAATCTTTATAGATATGATTGTTTTCATTAAATAAACATATGGATAATGTCTCTTTATAAACATAAAAACAATCTTTATGCGGATGGTGTCCATTTTTCAATATCCAAATGATGTATGTGTGAGAAAAATTAAGATGATTAGAGACAAATCTTAGGGGTAGAAACACAATTGTTTCTCAACTAATTAATTAATCAATGCAATACCAAACAAGTTGATAAGTTTGGTTTGGCATATCCATCTTCCATATATGTTATGCCAACAACCCACAAGTATAACGCGTGCAATTTCATTTTTCAACAAACTACTCCTTTGTTTTCTTATTATAGACACACTTTCCTTTTTAAAATTATTTATTTTGTATTGACACACTTTCTATTTTTGGTAAAATTATTTCATTTTCATCCACTCATATCACTTTTTACTTTTGAAATTTAATTTCATCCACTCATTTTATTCACCTAAATTCAAATATCTAAACGTGACATTAATAGAGAAACGGATGGGTACTAATTTCTTCATAAAAATGACTCATTAACAACCATGATACTAAATTGATTAGAATGCACCACACCTTAAGAAACTCAATTTAATTTTTATTTTCAAGGTTTCAATCTCATCACAAATTAAACATTTAATCAAGTCTTTTCAAATTAAAACTATGATAATTAATTAAGTAATTAACCAAATAAATGCACTCACACATGCGCTTTCGCATTAACTTTACGGATTAGGGGTGGATGCACACAGTTCTCAAGTGAAGAATGTGGGCTCTACTTCTAAACTTAATTTCTATAAAAAATAATAATATTTTATACTTTTACAACTTTATTTCAAGAGATATTTCTAGATCCGTCACTATCAGATATGGTTCATCTTTCACCCTTACACATCCAAATCAAGACATTTAAATCAACATCATACATGCAAAACATATATGTACGAATAGTGTGATGTAAAATAGGTTCCCTTACTTAGAAGTAACCATGCAAAACAATTAAAAAGTTATAAAACTATTAATCAAGAACCTAACTATTCCTTTAAAATGCAGCCTCTTCTTCTCATAATATATATATTTATTTATCTATTTATTTATATACGGTTGGTGAGCTTCGAGATGGTGAGGTAATGGTGGTTGCCACCATGGTTGTTCTCACACAAACACCAACTAAGTTTCTTGCAAACCTAACTTTAAACAAAAAATTTAAAAGGAGGTCCCCACTAGTACCTACCTTTAGCTGTACCTTCACAAAGGAAAAAAAACACTAAAACTCATGAGAACCCCAAATTGCCTTTACTTATCCATCTGCCCACCAAACGCATCTAAGCATAAAAAAACAAAACAATCCCAAGAACAAAGCTACCAATCACAGGATTCAATCCATCTTTATCTTCTCCATTCAATGAATGAGTAAAAGCTTCAAGATGCAGTATATGATAACCAATTCATTCCATGCAAACACAAAAAATGGACCAATATTTGCATATTTAGAATGATTAAACTCTGGCGCCATAATTAATACACTTACCGGTCAGAGCTTGCAAGTTCTGCTCGATTTCACGGCAGGCCATCACTGCCTCAACAGCGTGGACTCTGACATGTTGCTGAAGCTGTTCTTTGAAGGAGCACAGAACTAACAAGTACTGTCCCTGTGGAATTAATCAGGCATCCCAAACTAATGAGAATCCACATAATTAATCCAGATTTTGGCATCTGGGATGCTCTCAAAAACATGAAATTTTCACTACAAAATCAGGTAAGAACACCAAAAAAAGGTCAGATTTTTAGCACTACAAACACTAACAAGAACTCATGAGATCATGTTGCATTTATCAAACATCCAAACAAATGAGAACCCTTATGATTAATCCAGATTTTGGCATCTGGGTTGCTCTCAAAAACATGAAAAGCCACAAAATCACGTAAGAACACCAAAAAAAAGGTCGAATTTTTATAGTTGCAAAAACATACATGTGATCATGTTGTATTAGTCAAACATCCAAACAAATGAGAACCGACATGATTAATCCAGATTTTGGCATCTGGGATGCTCTCAAAAACAAGAAAGCCAAAAAAAAAATCATGTAAGAACAGACACCATAAAAAGGTCAGATATTAGCACCACAAACACAAACAAGAACTATGATCTAGTTGCATTAATCAAACATCCAAGCAAAACCCACATAACAAATTCAAATTTTGACATCTGGGCTGCTCTCAAAAACATGAAAAACAAAACATTATTGTGTCAGTAAAAACTTACCAAGAAACTGTCAAGTTCTTGCCTCTCATGAGGAGAGAGATGTAGCTGCTCAGAAGCATAAGACCTCAAGAGATGGTGAGACTGTGATAACTGCGCGTCGATAAGGTGAAGCTGATCGATAGGCGTTGCGACACGAAGACATGCAACATGCGCTGATAACAGCTGCTCATACAAAGGATGGTTCGCGATCTCCGCCTTCAGGTGTCTGCTGTTGTGCTGTTCACCGGGAAGAATAGCCACAGAAACATCTCCCAACCCGCCGCCCATTCCAACATTTCCACCCATCATGTTCATGCCAACTGATCCCTGATGTTCTTGCATTTTGTGCCTATAAATTTGCAAAGAGCATCATCCAAGAAAAGGGTTTTGTGAATTGTGATGATGGTTTCAGTTTTAAGGACCACGAGATGGAGAGATCAGAGAAAAGGGATTCAGAAGTTTGGCTAAATTTGGGATCTGAGACACTCAACTTTCTGCAACCTGTTGTTTAGAGCTGCAGATATGGAGAAAAAAAAAGAAAGTGCTACTCTACAGTCTATGTGAACAGATGACAGAGAAATGGAGGTGCAGTATTTATAAGAGACTCTGTGTGTGTGGGGGAAGTTGTTCTGATTGCTTTTGTTTCTGTTTGAGTAAAACAAGGTTGAGGATTGGGAGATAAATGGAGATGTAGAGCTCATGTGGAGCTGTAGATCAATGCTATTTAAGGAAGGAAGGAAGAAGAGAGAGAAAAGGGGTGAAGTAAAGAAATCACACCTAAAGCTGCCGGTGGCCTCACCTCGTTCCATATTAATTTCTTTTTCCACATTTTTTATATTTAATATTAAAATTACATCCTATTTCTTAATTTTTAGGTGTCTACTTTCGGATGAAATTACACGTTTCATTTTTCTTTTTGCATCATATTACTAAAATATTTTTATTCTCATTTATTTTTTTATCGGAAATAACACGTTTTAATAAAATTAACGAGTCAGTTAATAGTTACCGAGATTTTAAGAAAAAATAATAACTTTTGAGGTTAAATTGATGTTTTTGGATTCTTCTCTTTTTCTAGTTTTTTTTCCTCCTTCGTCTCCTCCTCCATGTTCCGAACACAACCAATCAATCATACTCATCATCTATTTTGTCGTTGCGACTTTCCATGTTCTTGCTTCACAGTCACCACTAAAAAGTTGATTCAGTGTTGACTCACATAATTGTGGGAATAATTTAGAAATATTTAAGGAATAATTTACAAAATAAGAAACAAAACCTGTAATTTCTCCATAAGCTGAATGCCAAAACTATTATATTCTCAAATATAAATACTTCCTCCATCCCAGAAAAATGACACAATTTCATTTTTCATCCGTCCCAACAAAAATGACATACTTTGAAAACTACCCAAAATAGCATATGATATGTTGTTAAATTCTCACAATGTTCACTTTAACTTTAACAACTTTCATATTGGGCTCACAGTTTTCCCAAAATATCCTTACTTTTCCACAATTATTCTCCGCCATATCAGCTTCCTTAAAAGAGCGAGTCAAAAGCAAATGTGTCATTTTTTGGGATCAAAGTAGTACATAAATTTGACGGTTAATATCTCTAAATATATAATTAAATTTATAAAATAATAATAGTTATAAAATATGCAAAATGAATCTAACAAAATCCCCCATAATATATTTTAATTTATAAATTTATAAAAATTATGATTAAAACTACTATCTTCGTATTACTAAAAGTGACGTATTTTCCTTTTTTTTCCAGGTATCTCTTTATATTAGTATACTTCTTTTTTTAAAACATTCCTTCAACTTTATCTACTCAATTTATTTATTTTTCTTTCTAAATTCAATTAGATTTACTATTACATTCATTATAAATTTAAATAAGAAATTTAGGGGCCACAATTAAAAATATAGAAAATTTTACTCAATAAAACTAAAGTGAAAAGAAAAAAGCAGGAGTGGGTGTTGAATTTTTATTTTATTTTATAAAATGATGTTGATTTTTAAATGCTTAATTTAACCTTTTGGGTGTGGCTGTAACCTGTGCGACGTGGAGTTCGATAATGTTGAGGTTTTTTCTTGTGCAAGTGACATTAGAGTCATTAGTCCCTTGAGTCAATGGTCTATTTTAGTTTTGTCCCGGTATTTAAATATTATTTTTCTCATTCTTCCTTTCAATTTTAGTGTGCATTGGTTTATAAATATTGCAATCCAAATCTTTTTTATATACTCCCTATGTTTTTCTATATTTGACACACTTACCATTTTCGTATATTTTTCTAAGATTGTTACATTTCCATTTATGGCAAAAAGTACATCATTCTCAACCACTCATTAAACTTTTTACTCTCATCATTCAATTTCATCCACACATTTCAACTTGCAAAAAAAACAACACATAAACATATGGTGCCAAACATAGAAAAACGGAGGAGTACTTACGTTCTCTTTTTATCTCTTTTGAGATAGTAATAATTTATCAAATTATATCTCAAAAGACATAAAGAGAGAATTAAAATTAAAATTAAATAAATAGTTAAATTATAACTCAAAAGAGATAAAAAGAGTACAAAATAAAATAGTTGCCGAATACACCAATATAAAATCTAAATGAATACATAATCATAAATATTATTGTGTCACATTTTGCTAGATAAGTTATAACATATATTTTAAAAATATTATTTTTTATAAATTTTAATTATTCTTAATAAAAAATATCAAGAATCAAATATTTTGTAATTCAACGGTTGAAACTTAAAATGCACTTATATTCTTAGATGGTACGAAGGGAGTACTAGCTATTAAATTAATAACGACAATGAAGCTGCGTGAGTAAATGAATTTTAATTAGTGAAAACTAATCCATGGAATTAGTGGAGCCAAAACCGGAATCGATGTGCTTTCCTCATGCTGATGCTGTGATGAAAGGAAGAAGTCATGGTCAGAGCATGTACAATGTAGCAAGCACAAATAAACTGATCTTGTAGTTTCTTTTAATTAAATATGTATTCTCTCTTTTACCTCATTAAGAGAAATCAAAAAAATTACTTCATTTTTATCCCACAATGGTAAAAATCACTAAAAAATTACTACATGGATCCTACTTGATTTTCTCTATGCTGCTCATTAATTTTACCTTCAATATTTAATTTAAATAGATTTGTCTACCCAAAATAAATGGAAATGTGAAATTAATAATACAATTTTACTCTCTTTATAATTTATTGATCCCATTAAATTTTCCCTATCCTATTTATTAATTTTATCTTTAGTATGTAATTTAAATAAATTTGACAACTCAAAATAAATTAAAATGTGAAATTTAATAATATATTTTAATTTTAAAATTTGATTTCATTTTTCAAAATTTAATTTCACTTTTTTAAAATTAAAATTAAGTAAATAATAATCAGAAATTTAAATTTAAATTAAGAAGTAAATTAAACGGCGGACAAAAAATTTCAAACAAGAAACTGGGAGCAGTCAAATTTTTCAAAAAAACTGCTTTGCTACGTGTCTCAAGCAGAAATGGACACGTGGCATTTGAGGGGACAAAAAAAGGGGAGCTCATGCCCTAGGCACGTGGGAGCATTGCTTGGAGTGGTTGCTTGTTTATCAACCAGAGAATGGTTTTTTGTTTAAAAGAC
Source organism: Rubia tinctorum (assembly GCA_032355605.1). NCBI lineage: Eukaryota > Viridiplantae > Streptophyta > Magnoliopsida > Gentianales > Rubiaceae > Rubia > Rubia tinctorum. Next base: position 3,551,044 of record JAULKM010000009.1, read on the forward strand.
CACAAAGAGACCACAAGACCACCACTATGGGGATTTGTGGTTTTTTCGTGGTCTCTTTTTAAAAAGAGAACACAAAGAAACCCCACTGTACATGCTCTCACGTTACTTACCAATTTTGTACATTATGAACTTAACTTTAGCTCATGATGCATATGGAGTATATAAATATCTCTCTAAACTCTCTCATCCCAAGCAAACAGAGCCAAACCCTAACCTTGGGGGGTGTCGCTGCCGCTGCCACCCAGATCCTGCGGTCCGGTGACCCCCACCCCTAGATATAGCTTTTTATTTCCGCACTAGTAGTAGATTTGTGTTGGAGCAAGGAATCAAGATGACCTACAGAGAGGAAACTAGTTGCAGCCACTCATCGCGTGAAGGAGCTAAGCAGTGGTGCCGATCATTGTCGCCAGAGAAGGAGGGCTCTCGCCTTCTAGGCCCGCAGAAGCACTCGACCTGTCGGATCCGGAGTTGTGTTAGAGCTCAGTGTCGCACGGAAGATGTAGCAGAACTTCGCGCAAGGGTTGGGCTAAGCTTTTTGTCGGTGGTGCACGGCGGCACAACGATGTTGAGGGTGGCGCACAACTGCACAAGAGGGCAGTGCACATTGGTGCAAACTCGTCCAACGCCAAGTGTGAATCCAAATCCGACGCATAGCCACTCAAGAAGACAATTATCAATTGTGGGTCAGATTTGTCCATGTACGGATATGAACGGTGGCGGGTTCGGTCAGATCTGGATTGGCTGAACCATGTCATCATATTGGGCTAAATGAACATAATTGCTAGTTTTACTTTAGTTGGGCTGATTAACTCCTTTTCGGTTTTGGTGTCTTTGTTCTTTGCTCCGATGTCAGCTTAGTAATTCTAGGTTTATTTTCTTCTGCTCTCTTAGCTACATGGAAGGTGATTTTCAAATTTGGGTCATTTTTGTCTAGAGCATTAGATTTGGAAATCTCTACCAACTAGGTTCTCCGACGACCGTTCAATCGGTAGAACATGGTTGACTTCAAATCTTCTCTCCGAAGAGACTGGCTTAGGAGAAATCCAAGTCAAAAGTAGTTAGACAACATACTTTTGGCGAAACCCTCTAAAATTAAAGAGTAGATTAGTAAATTGCGACTATTTTGGACATTTCAGGATAGATAGACATATCTTGAAAGTCCAAATTGGTTCGCGTTAGGGGTCTTCGTGCTTATAAAATAGATATGTCAAATCTAGTGTGTGCTACTGTGACTGACTGAGTTGGGACGCTAGTTTGAACTGAGACAACTATTTGGTGGGTTGAGGTCGAGACTGCTAGAGGTAATCACGGTACAGATGGACCACTTCATTCTATGCAGAACCTTCCATTCAGCCACCAAGGCAACAAGGGCGTTGGGTTCGACTAGCCGGACATAACTCGGGTTCTCTGCCCCCCCCCCATAAATGATGGTTTTTAAGTCTCTATACGTCAAGTTAGTGTGAAGCAAGCCTTGATACACCATGTTGGTGTGGAGCTCAAGTGGGAGGCTCACCCCACTCACTCTGTGTAAACTCGGCATGTGGGAGTTCGTCCCACCTTGTAATAGATAAACTATTCTCTTTTTAGTTATGATGTTTTATGTTTATCGGCTCCTCAAATGTAAAAGAATGTAGACTAACAGTAGTACTACTTTATCACCAAAAGTAGATAGACTAACAATAGTGATTGTGCATATGATTGACCACAAATTGTAACTCATTTCTATATTTTAATGAGAAGGAGTCTGTCTATTTGTTTTAAAAAAAACTTAACTTTTGTGATTTTCTTCTTATAACCAGCGGAAAAATTTTCGAGATAAATACTGTTTTTTTCAGTAAGTTGCAACTGAAAAAAAAGAAGTTATTTGAAATAAGTATCTAGGAATTAACATACTTAGCATGAGGAAGAAAAAGAAGTTGTTTGATGGACTGATTGCTAACTTGAAAAGAAATGTGTTGAAGTGGAATTTACAATCAGTGGCATCTTTTGTGATGTCAGTATACAATCTTCCTAAAACAATATCCAAGGTGATTCGAAACACTGAGCTAAGTCGGAGGAGTTCGTCCATGGAAGATTGCAAATTCCATCTCAGATTTTCGCCACCGATAGACATAAAGGAGTGACAGTGGGTGCTTGATGTCAGGTTAGCAGGCAAAATCCATTTCAAATTCAGAAGCAGGATGAATCCTAATGCATCCATATACCTTCCTCGCATTGAGGGCATGTGCAGTGGTGATTTCTTAATGTTAAAAAACTGCTCTAGAAATCGAAAACACCCACAGTGATGATTTCTAGACCGATTTTTAACTAAAAATCGGTCCCTAGTTTCTTGTGTGGTTCCCTGACCAAAAGCTGGCCACACGCACGGCCGCTTGATAAAGTTGACCGGCCCTGTTTTGTTTAATTCCAACCATGCATTGTTTTGTTTTGTTTTGTTTAACTGTTCCTTCAGCCTTGCATTGTTTTGTTTTGTTTTGTTTAGCCTTGTTTGATTTATCCATGCATTGTTTTGTTTAATTTAACTGTGCCATGTTTTGTTTAATTTTAGCCATTTTTATTTTGTTTAATTCCAGCCATTTTTCCTTTGTTTAATTGATAAGCGAATTTTATAACATAAAAAATATTTTATATTTAACACAAACCGAAATTAATAATTTTGAAAAGGATGAAAATTATTTGGTAGAATTATAATTTAATATTAAATTTCATATTCAACTTGTTTTGGGTGCACAAATCTAAATAAATTAAATGTTAATGATAAAATTAATGAGTAGGATATATATAATAAAATGAGGTCTATGAATAGTATAAAGTGGTTGCTTACCATTGTGGAGGAGAAAGTGTGTGGTTTCTTAAGTGATTTCTTAAAGTTAAATGGAAGAGAGAAAATTAAAAAAATAATATATTTAATTGGTAAGAAATCGGTAGCGATTTCTACCATTGAACATGGTCTTAGTATTGATACAAAATGGAATGTTAAAATTAATGAACGTCAAACTCAAATACATTGGAGATAACAATTTCTACCATTGAACATGTTCTTAGTATTGATACAAAATGGAATGTTAAAATTAATGAACGTCAAACTCAAATACATTGGGGATAGACCATTATTTTACCCCATTGGATCGGGCATCTGGGAGGTTTTAGACCCCACAAAAAAAGGCAGAATAATTACTAGCATCAATACATGCATTTTGGAGGCATTCAAACTCAAATCCCTCACTCACTCACTCACTCACTCACTCACTCTTCCCTCCGTCCAAATCAGCCACTGCGCTCAGCCCTCTGCGGCGGTCTGACGGTGGTGGACAACCAAAATTACCAATACTCCCGCCCTATATAGTTACTACCGGTATTTCTTTAATAACCCGTTAATAACAATATCTGCACCATGAGAATGGGATCCAAAGTTTAACCTTCCTCTTCTTCTTCATTTTCACATACACAGTAAAAACGCAAGATCCAGTTTTGGCAATCATGCCGTCCCACAAAACCACCACCTCCGGCGCCGCCGCAGCCAAATCTTCGTCCAAGAACCAATTTGTATCAGCAATGATAAAACAGGGCTTCCTTTCGGACCCATTGCTATCTCCCACCCCCTCTCCTCCCTCCGCCCACCACCACCACCTCACCGCCGCCGCCGACACCACTCTTTCCCCTCCTCCGGCTTTCACCGCCGCCTCCAGCAACCCAATCCGGTGTACCAATTCTAGTACGACCCTTTTCGAGATGATGTCGGAGGAGCAGGAGCGTGACTCCAAACGCTCCATTGAAGCCCGCCTCAAGCTCCAAGATAGAGTCTATAAGGTCTTGGCAGATGCCCCGTTTCAAGATACTAATTGCGCGAGTCGTCTGGGGCCCGGTGACGTCAGGCTGACGGTGAGTGCGTGTAACGGGTTCAGCGTCTCCATGGAGGTTCACCGCCAGGTTCTTTCCCGCCGGAGCAGGTTCTTTTCTGAGAAACTCCGGGGAAGTGGGGCCCAGGTGGTGACGGTGGAGATTCTTGAGTGTGATGACGTGGAGGTGTATGTGGAAGCTGTGGTGCTCATGTACTGTGAGGACTTGAAGAAGAGATTGATAGGAGAAGACGTTTCCAAGGTCTTGGAATTATTGAAGGTTAATTCTTGTTCTAATTTCATTCTTTATATTTTTAACTTTTGATTCTATTGCCTTTATGCAATTCTGATAAGTTGATGTCATTATTGTTTTTTTGAATTTTTCTTGATGTGATTTTTGGGAAGTGTCATGTGGGATGTTTTAGTTTGTTAGGTTCCTGGAATATTGGATAGTGACTTTTGTAGTTGTTGAAGATTTCACAACAGTGATTGAAAAAGAGAGAGCTAATATTGCAAATTTTACGTGTTTTGACCAATCGATGTGGTAAGATATGGTCCAACTTAGTGGATCAAACCCTAGTTGCAAATTCTACATTTAAATGCCTGTTATCTAATGCCAAGAAGTAGAGCATAACTGATGGGATTTGATTCTTCTTTCTTGTTATTGAAGGAATAGCCTCTCAAAGTACAGTTCTTTTCAATTCAATTGGAAACCTGAAAAAGAGGTTTGATAATTCTGTTTCAGTGGCAAAAGTACACTGATTTGACTCGAGCTAATGTTTGATCTTCAGGTATGTTCAGCTATTTCATTTGACGATGGTATCCTTGCGTGTTTGGAGTACTTGGAGGCGATTCCATGGTCCGAGGAGGAAGAGGAAAAAGTGGTTGCTCAACTTGGAGAACTACACCTTCAAGAACCCCTCCCTCACGTGCTTCAGAGAGTAATAACAGCACCCTCAACATCGGCCCGAGCTGATGACATCTTCCTGCAACTGCTGTCTGGAGTTCTGCAAGCCAAAGATGATAAAGCCCGTAGAGAAATGAAGGCACTGGTTTCCCGTTTGCTCAAACAGGAAGCCTCAGACAACCGCGGTTACATCACTGGCTTTGATGTGTCAAAGGATACAATGTGTCACATTTGCCACAGATGTCTTAGCTCACTGATACTCAGCCTGTCTGAAGCGACGTGTGTGGATGAGACTAGTCAGGACCGGGGACTTTTGATGAGCGAGATAGCCCGAGCCGCAGACAACATGCAGTGGATTGTGGACATCCTGGTTGACAGGAAAATGGGGGATGACTTTGTGACTTTGTGGGCTGATCAGAAAGAACTCGCTGTTCTGCATTCGAAGATTCCTACCATGTACAGGCACGAGATCAGCAAGATAACTGCTCAACTCTGCGTTGCAATTGGAAGAGGGCGTATTTTGGTTGCTAAAGATGCAAGATATGCTCTTCTGGCAACATGGTTGGAAGCCCTTTATGAGGACTATAGTTGGATGAGGAGATCTTCGCGATCAATCGACAAGAAATTGATCGAGGATGGATTGAGCCAGACGATTTTAACGCTGCCTTTGTCGCAGCAGCAAAGCATTTTGCTGAATTGGTTTGATCGGTTTCTGAATAAAGGAGATGACTGCCCTAATATTCAGAGGGCGTTTGAGGTGTGGTGGAGAAGGTCTTTTGCAAAGCAATTTGCTGTTGATTCTTCCCAGTTACAGATTACTGTTTTTGATTACTCAACCTGATATGCTGCATCTCATCTTGTATTGATTGCTCGGTCAGTTTTTCACTTGTAGAAAGTTTATAGCTTCTAGAATGCCCAAGCGGCCAAGCTGATCATGTCAAATAAATAAGTGTCTTTTTTAATTAGATGCATGTAGCTTGTTATATTTTGCTCTCCTGTACAAACTAAAGGGTACGTGTCGAATGTTGTCCGAGCCAAATGACATCAAATGTGTTGCCAAATGTTATTATCTGTGTTAAAATTGCGGCATTTATTACTACCCTAACATGAATGCTCCTTCCGTTTCAGGTTAAACTGCAAACTTCACTTTATGTCACTATTCACAGTTTCAGGTTAAACTGCAAACTTCACTTTATGTCACTATTCACAGTCTAACTTTAACCGCGTATTTGAGTAGATATATAAGTATTAATATTATCGTATGTGATATTGTTGGATTCGTCATAACAACTAGTTTCTCAAAAGTAATTTTTTGTTTGTTGTTATTATACGCAGTTAAATATATTAACAGTTAGACAAGTTTCTCGATGAGCATGAAAAAGATTCCGTGCAATTTAACCCGGGACAGAGGGAGTACGTATAATACTATTTCTAAATTTTCTAAAAGAAAGAAAATTTAAAAACAAAAAAACGCCCGTGCTCATTCCGACCGCCACCATCCATACCCACCCCGCGAAACCATCTGAATCGCCCCATCACAACCAGAATGATGGCACCAAGCCCAACACCCCAAATGCCACTGCAAGTGCACCACGACAAGAACGATATGCGAGCGCCACAATTCACAAGCGTTGTGCAGGCCCTCGATGCTCTCGACCACCAGTACCCCATTGCTCGCGTCGACACCTAGAGATGGCAGTAATACGGGTTCTGGTGGAGGTCACTTACATCCGCTACAACGGGATGAGTATGAAGGTACTTTTAATGCAGATGGGATGGATGTGGGGATGAAAATGATACCCACCATGGGTAGTGAGTCGGACATGAATATTATTCACATCTGCCTCATCCCCGTCCCTTCCCAATAGACGAGTGCTTGCTTTTATGGGTGATAATTGGAAAATCATGGTTGCCGTGTAGGTTTTATTTTTTAAAGTGGAAATAAAGGGGGAATGCGCCCTCGGGGGTTTTCTTTTTTTCTTTTTAAATTTTGTCCAATGTTCTTTATCCGCATAATTTAAAAAAGAAAAATTATGCGTCCTCCACTGCCTAAATTTTTTTTGTTTAAATTAATAAAATTTCTCGGATGCATTCTTTGATACTATTTTATATACTAATTGAATTATGCTTTATAACTATTTTGAATAAAACATAATATTTTAATTATTATTTGTGTAAAAATATTATAATATTATTTTTCGAGTTGTATATGGGTCGAATTTAAATAAAAAATATAATTTTCATATGAAATCA
>JAULKM010000009.1:3558142-3572934 GCA_032355605.1 Rubia tinctorum
TCCATCAATGATCTTTCTGATTCTGTGGGAAGAAGAGGTCCAAATCCCATCATATCATGGCCACCATCAGATTGGTCCAAGGAGAAATCCATCTGCATCTCTTCTTCATCATCTGACATGGTTGCACCACTTCCTTCACCAAGATTTACTCCTGAGGATAGAATATGGGTCAAGATGCACATTTTTTTATTCACTTTTTTAAAACGCGTTTGATCAAAATAAATACCTACTTCCTATTAGGTTAAGGTGCACATTTTCTTATGTTAGTTGAAATGTGTATTTTGTAAATATCAATTTTATAAACATCATTATAATACTTTACTAAATTTATGAGTGATCACACAAATTTTGATACTGTTAATAAAAAATATGATTCTAACTTGGAACGGAGGAAGTACAAGTTATAACTCACTATTCTTAAAAGTTGGCATCAAATAAATCCAACAAAATCTTGTAAGATGATGTTTTAATCTAATAACACACCGATTTACATTGAACAACTGCTAACTATAACTATTAGTGAAAGGTTAAGAGTATATACTAAATAAAGAATGGAGAAAGATTAAAACAAAAGTATAAATTGCCATGATCTAGAACTATGTTACTTCATATTTTACCAGTGAAGAAGTCCAAAAAAAACTCCATTTTTGGTGCAATTGTTTTAAGGAATTGAAGAAATTATTTTTCCCATTTTTTGTTTACTACCATATGGATGATATTATCATAGATTAATCACCATCATGATTCATGAAGAATATTTATATATATATGATTGTTTTTATTAAATAAACATATAGATAATGTCTCTTTACCAGTGGTTATGGTGTCCATGTTTCAATGTCTAAATAATGTATGTGTGAAAACACAATTGTTTCTCAACTAATCAATTAATAAATGCAATACCAACCAAGTTGTTAAGTCATGTTTGGCATCTCCATCTTCCATATATGTTATGCCAACAACCTACAAGTATAACGCGTGCAATTTCATTTTTCAACAAACTACTGATTTTTGCATAAAAAATGACTTATTAACAACCATGATAGTTAATATACATGTAATTGATTTAGAATCATAATAAGGAACCTTTCTTATCATTTTCCTAATTTTAAATCAATTATATTTCTATTAATACTAAATTGATTAGCATGCATCACACCTAAAGAAGCTCAATTTGATTTTTTATTTTCAAAGTTTCAATTTCATCACAGATTAAACATTTGATCAAGTCTTTTCAAATTAAAAATATGATAATTAATTAAGTAATTAACCAAATAAATACCCTCACACATACGCCTACGTATTAACTCTACGTCTTAGGGGCGGACGTACATAGTTCTCAAGTGAAGAAAGTAGGTTCCGTTGGAGATGTTCTTTCTACTTCTAAACTTAACTTTTATCTAAATTTAATATTTTATACTTTTACAACGTAATTTCAAGAGAATTTTATTTTGATTCCACTCTTGAATTTTAGCACAAGTTATGGGAAAATCAGTGTTTAAACTGTAAATTAAAAGAAATCAAGATAAAAAAATTGGATTGCATTAATCAGATCATAAACAGCATGTTGCATAGTAAATTTTTAATATTGCAATTAAAATCATTTACTTTTCTATAATTTAACTCAACATCATTTTTTCATATGTTTATGGATAGACAATTTGTCCTGAAAGTTTTCCTTTTATTCTAAACCTCCATTTATAATTTCTAGATCTGTCACTACGAGATGGTTCATCTTTCAAGCTTGCACATCCAAATCAAGACATTTAAATCAACATCATACATGGAAAACATATATGTACGACTAGTGTGATGTAAAATGGGTTCCCTTACTTAGAAGTAACCATGCAAAAAAATTAAAAATATATAAAACTATTAATCAAGAACCTAACTATTCCTTTAAAATGCAGCCTCTTCCTCTCATATATATACGGTTGGTAAGCTTAGAGATGGTGAGGTAATGGTGGTTGCCACCATGGTTGTTCTCACACAAACACCAACTAAATTTCTTGCAAACCTAACTTTAAACAAAATAAAAAATTAAGAAGAGGTCCCCACTAGTACCTACCTTTAGCTGTACCTTCACAAAGAAAAAAAGAAAAAACACTAAAACTTATGAGAACCCCAAATTGCCATTTCTTATCCATCTGCCCACCAAACGCATCTAAGCATAAAAAACAAACAATCCTAAATACAAAGCTACCAATCACAGGATACAATCCCATCTTTATCTTTTCCATTCAATGAATCAGAAAAAAAAAATTCAAAATGCAACCAATGATTTCATGCAAACACAAAAAAATGGACCAATGTTTGCATATTAATTCGACAGAATGATTGAACTCTGGCGCCATAAACACACTTACCGGTCAGAGCTTGCAAGTTCTGCTCGATTTCACGGCAGGCCATCACTGCCTCAACAGCGTGGACTCTGACATGTTGCTGAAGCTGTTCTTTGAAGGAGCACAGAACTAACAAGTACTGTCCCTGTTGCATTAATCGGGCATCCAAACTAATGAGAACCCACATAATTAATCCTGATTTTGGCATCTGGGATGCTCTCAAAAACATGAAATTTCAACTTCAAAATCATGTGAGAACACCAAAAAAAGGTCAGATTTTAGCACTACAGACACTAACAAGAACTCATGTGATCATGTTGCATATATCAAACATCCAAAAAATGAGAACCCACATGATTAATCCAGATTTTGGCATCTGGGCTGCTCTCTAAAACATGAAAAGCCACAAAATCATGTAAGAACACCAAAAAAAGGGTAAATTTTTTAGCGCTGCAAAAACATACATGTGATCATGTTGCATTAGTCACACATCCAAACAAATGAGAACCCATATGACATGATTAATCCAGATTTTGGCATCTTGGATGCTCTCAAAACAAGAAAAGCCACAAAATCATGTAAGAACGCCACAAAAAGTCAGATATTTAGCACTACAAACACTAACAAGAACTCATGTGATCTTGTTGCATTAATCAAACATCCAAGCAAAACCCACATAACTAATTCAAATTTTGACATCTGGGCTGCTCTCAAACACATGAAAAACAAACATTATTGTGTCAGTAAAAACTTACCAAGAAACTGTCAAGTTCTTGCCTCTCATGGGGAGAGAGATGCAGCTGCTCAGAAGCATAAGACCTCAAGAGATGGTGAGACTGCGATAACTGCGCATCGATAAGGTGAAGCTGATCGATAGGCGTTGCGACACGAAGACATGCTACATGCGCTGATAACAGCTGCTCATACAAAGGATGGTTCGCGATCTCCGCCTTCAGGTGTCTGCTGTTGTGCTGTTCACCGGGAAGAATCGCCACAGAAACATCTCCCAAACCGCCGCCCATCCCACCATTTCCACCCATCATGTTCATGCCAACTGGACCTTGTTGTTCTTGCATTTTGTGCCTATAAATTTGCAAACAGCATCATCTAAGAAAAGGGTTTTGTGAATTGTGATGATGGTTTCAGTTATGAGGACCACGAGATGGACAAATCAGAGAAAAGGGTGTCCAGAAGTTTGGCTAAATTTGGGATCTGACGCACTCAACTTTCTGCAACCTGTTGTTTAGAGCTGCAGATATGGAGAAAAAAAGAAAGATGCTACTCTACAGTCTATGTGAACAGATGACAGAGAAATGGAGGTGCAGTATTTATAAGAGACTATGTGTGTTCTGATTGCTTTTGTTTCTGTTTTGAGCAAAAGAGGGTTGAGAATTGGGAGAGAAATGGAGATGGAGAGCTCATGTACAGCAGTAGATCAGTGCTATTTAAGGAAGAAAGAAGAGAGAGAAAAGGGGTGAAGCAAAGAGATCACACATAAAGCTGATGTGGCCTCACCTCGTTCCATATTAATTTCGTTTTCCAGATTTTTTTAATATCTATATTAAGATTACATTTTATTTCTTAATTTTTAGATGTTCCAGATGAAATTACAAATTTCATTTCTCTTTTTTGCACCATATTACTAAGATGTTTATAAATTGTTATGGAATATTTTCAATTAATTCATTTATCGGATATAACACATTTTAATGAATTTCACATATCAGTTAACAGTAACCAAAGTTTAAAAAATAATAATAACTTTTGAGGCTAAATTGATGTTTTTTTATAATCTCCTCTCTTTTTAGTTTTTTCATTCTTTGTCTCCTCCTCCATGTTCCAAACACCACCAATTCAACCATACTCGTCATACCTCCTATCATTGCGGCTTTCTATGTTTATTGCTTTCCACTGGTGACTGTTAAAAAGTTAACTCAATGTTGACTCACTTAAATATATGGGAATAATTTAGAATTTTTTGAGGAATAATAAGGAACATAGCGGCTTGTAATTTCGCCATAAACTGAATACCAAAACTATCATTTTCTCAAATAAATGTTCTCTCCGTCCTAGCAAAAATGACACAATTTTTTAATTTCGTCTATCCCCAAAAAAAATGACATGCTTTGAAAACTACCGAAAATAGCAAATACTATGTTGTTAAATTCCCACAATATTTTCGTCAACTTCAATAACTTTCATACTGCACAGTTTTATCAAAATATTCCTAATTTTCCACAATTATTCTTTGCCACATCATCTTGTATAAAAGAGCGAGTCAAAAACAAATGCGCCATTTTTGTTAGAATAGAGATAGTATATAAGTTTGGCGGTTAATATCTCTAAATATATAATTAAATTTATAAAAAAAGAGTTGTAAAATATGCGTAATGAATCTAACAATATCATGCATATTATATTTTGATTTATAAATTAATAAAAAATATGATTAAAGATACTCTCTATATTTTACTAAAAGTGACATACTTTCCTTTTCTCAAGTATCTCTTTTATATTAGTATACTTATTTTTTAAATAATTTTTCAACTTTATCTGCTCATATTCTTTTTCTTTTGAAACTCAATTCCATTCTTTATTACATTCATTATAAATTTAAATGAAAATTTCCGGGGCCACAATTTTAAAAATAGAAAAGTTTAACTTTTTACTCAAAAAAATTAAAGTGATAAGATAAAAGCAGGAGTGAGTGTTGATTTGTAAATACTTAATTTAACCTTTTGGGTGGGCTGTGGCCGTGGACTCTGCGACGTGGAGTTCGATAATGTTGAGGTTTTTTCTTGTGCAAGTGATATTAGAGTCATTATTAGTCCCTTCAGTCAATGGTCTATTTTACTTCTGGCCCCTTCTTTAAAAACTATTTTTCTCATCTTATCTCTCTCAATTTTAGGCGCATTGGTTCATAAATATTGCAATCCAATTTTGTTGATATAAAGTGTTTATTTTGGAAGGTATTTCGAATTTTATCAAATATAATTTTAATTTATTTTCTCAAATTGTTCGTCGATTCATTAGGCTGTCATTGTTATATATCAAAAAATACATAGTGTGCATAGAAATTCTATAATGATTTTTTAAATTCAACAAATAAAATGGGATTCAACACGGATTATCTTTCATTTTATGTTATTTATTTTGGATTCAAGTTTTTGAAAATAAATTTAACTTACCCTCCCAATAATACAATGTGAATAATAATTTCACTTTAGTAGTGTGTTTTTATTATAATTGAAATATAATAATAGACATTTTTAAATGAATATCATTACAATGAATATAAACTTGGAATAATAAACTTGGAGTACTTTATTCTTTCTTTTCCTTTGTAAGATTCTTGGTGGATAGTGTTTCAAAGCCATACATTTTATAATTAAAGATCAAGAATTGTAAGCAATTTCAACCATGGGGAATCATTTTGGATTATAATTTCGAGATGGGGTTCCTCCATAATTTGTTTGGTACCTAGTCCCATTTTAAAATACACACGTTGATTTTTAACAATTAAATTGAAAAATGTTTATTCTTAATATATTTTTATTAAGAATAAATAAAAGTTGTGAAAAGTTGATATTTTAAAAATATAGTATGTTATAAAAAATGTACTCCCTCCATCCCAACCAAATTTTCACATAATTTTTTTCAATCAAAGTAGTCGAACTTTCACTGCATATTTCTTAGATTCGTCGTAACATATAGTTTCTAAATATCAATTTTTTATTAATCGATATTGTCCGTAGCTACACATATTTATAGTCAAACAAGTTTGTTGGAGACCACGAAAAAGATTTTGTGCAAGTTTGGCTGGGAGGAAGGGAGGAAGAGAGTAATAATGTATCAGGCAATAATATTTATACTTATATACCAAGTAAATTTTTGCTAGAGTCAAAATTTTACAAAAAATACTAAATAAATAATTAAATTGCAACTTGAAATGAGATAAGTGAGTACAAAATATTATATTGATCAAACAAATTTTGATCAATGATATTTATAATTGTATGTAAATACAATTTATGAAAAAAATGATATTTTAAAAATACATGTTATTACATACGAATCTAACAAGATCACATGTAGCGGTAATTTAACTTATTTATCAATTTAATTTTGAAGTTAAAATTAAGCAATTTTAACTAAGTAAATAGTTAAATTGTAGATTGAGGTGAGATAGGGGTAGTTGTTAAATTGTACTTGGGAATTTGTGATTATTGATGAGTACAACGTTCCCGTGCATCAATAAAGTTGTCTTTTTCAACCTACTAAGTTGGTGGATAAATACACTAATTATTGAGGACCTCAATAATTGTTGACTGTCCTGTTTTTTTTTCATAAAAAAACACTCGTGTAAACAGTGATTTCTTAGTTTTCTTTATTTTCAGACTCCGTCTCAATTAATCTATCTCAAAATTTCATTTTAAAATAAATACGTATAGTTGGATGATGGGTCATTTTGTACCTTCATTGGAATTTATGATGCAACCCCTTTCTTTCTTCTCTCTTTTCTTTTTGTTAGCCTATGGTGTTATTCCAAGCGTAATTAATTGAATTGCAGGACAGTACAAGGATGGATTTCTGTTCTGTTTTAGTTAATATCGTATCCAAAACTAAAATTTAGGATATATTCTTGTATGAGATCACTGAAAGTTCGCCGCAAGTGACCCGGTGTTAGATCGTAGTTTCATAGTTACCGGTAAGTGGTATCGATGCTACAGGTCTACATTCCAATACCGCCCTAGTTAGGAACCGGTATTTTAGGGGCTTCAAATATCGGTGCATATACTCATTTGAATCGGTGCTAGTAAATAGGTCATGATCAATAAAAAAAAATTGGCCAATGAGAATAAACTCACATGCCAGAATATGAAACCCAAAAATTTATAAAGAACAACAGGACGAACAAAATACACAAAAAAAAGAAGTTCATGTAAAAAATAGAAAAATTCATAACCACAACTAAAAAGTTTATTAAATATATCTAAAAATAAATAACAGCCCACAATTCATGAAACAAATTAGGCCTAAACATAAATTTTCACAAAAACTATAACCAAATCTCCATAAACCCTAAATAACATAAAGGAACGAATGAGCTCGGAAGCAAGGGTTGAGGCGCGGTCGAAAGCGATGGCGGCGCTGAGAGTTGAGGCACGACGGATCTGAGCTGAACCCTGCATTTTTGGTGAAGCTCTGACTCCCATCAGCGACCGGAGCACGGGGAGATGGCGTCGGGGCTAGTCCGATATAAACTCAACAGGGTTGGTGCACCGCGACGGCGGAGACAGCGATCAGAGAAGGCGCAGAGTAGAAGAAGAAGGCTCAAAGGTGAAGTAGCGGAGACAGCACGCTCGAAGTTGTTCGACCGGAGCGTGATGGCGGAGGAGAAGAATCGGAGATAGCTGCGGATTTGGAGGAACCACTGTGGATTATCAAAGAGGAGGAAGTGAGAGTTATTAGGAGAGGAGGGTTTTATATGATTAGGTTTTGGGTGCTCTAACTTGGGTCAAGTTGGGCTTTTTTTTTAAAAGGTATGGAGCACCGGTACCGGTGCCCAAAGGGCTCATTACCGGTGCCTATGTATATGAAAAGCAACTGCTTAGGGCTGGTTTAAATAGTTTTTAAAAATTTTTTTGAACCCGAAAGCAAACTTGTAATTATTTTTCTAAGTATGGGGCACCGGTACAAATATTGGTGCCCAAATGGCTCATACCTGTGCCTATGTATATGAAATGTAACTGTTTAGGGCTACTTTAAATGGGGTACTTTTATAAAAAAATTGGATCCGAGAGTAAATCTGGGAAAAATTCTAAGTATTGAGAACCGACATACATACAGGTGTCTATGTAACTGATACCGGTGCGAAGTCTAATATTTTCAAATTTTAAACAATCTCTTTGAAATTTTGAATGAAATTTTGGAAAATTCATTTTCCCGCCACAACATAGCACTGGTATGAATGAAAACAATGCCGGTGACAATATTGTTTGATCTCTGTATTAACTTTTAAATTTTTACTATTAGGTCCATAGAAGAAATTTTGAGGCGGCGAATCACAAAATTGAAGACACCGCAATGAAATTAAAATAAGAGATGATTGTGTGTTCGAAATTTGGGCTACAGTGGGAGAACGGAAGCGCCTCTAACATATTTATGTAAAATTGTGCTATGGCCCAAAATTTCGTTATGACATTATCCTTCTCTCCAAAATACAAGATTTTTGTTATTTTTACATAAATATAGAAATAGAAAATATATTTTTTGTCTGAACTGTTGGAAAACGCTAGTACATGTTCTAAAGTAACTTATAGTTGATTACTTAGAAGTGACAAAAGGAAAATCGAAAAGAATTTCGGATATGTTCTTGTGCCCGGTTTTTTGTTCATACTCCGTTATGGACTTGGAAAATACAATGGGGGTGTATAGGGTAGCATCACGATTAAGAAGATTTCAATTTGGAGTTACGAGTAATTTTTTTTACTTTTTGCACTTAGATCCCTCCAAAAAAGTTGGAGTTGTCGAATCACAAATTGGTGATGCCTAAATGCAATCCAATAATATATGGTTGCGAGTTTGCGATTTGGGCATGTATGGGTGAATTGAAGGGTCTCAAAAGTCAACAGTGATTACTTACTTCTACACAGTTTACAAAATTTACACAGTGACCTAAAATTGTGTTAACTCATTATTCATTACCCCAAAATACATGATTTTTGTTATTCTTGCCTAAATATATGAATATTAAATAATTAATTTTATTGGTTAAATGTTGAAAAGCGCTAGTACATGTTCTAGACTAACTTAGAGTTGGTTACTTAAAAATAAGAAATTGAAATCGGAATATATTACGAATATGTTCTTGTGCCTGATAATTGATAAATGAGTAAAGTGCAAATGAGTAAAGTGCCAAGATGACCCTAACTTTAGGAGGAAAATGCCAATATAACCCTGCAAAAATGAGAAAATGCCAAAATAGCCCTAACTTTGTTATGTATGTGCCAATCTAATTTTAAACATTGTTGACTCTGATTGTCAATAGAAATTTTGAACGGAATGAACTGAAATGACCATTTTTCCACTGATTTTTTTATAAAAAAAAAGAAAAATGTAAAAAATGAAACTCGTTTCTTCTTTCCTCCCGTGTCCCCTGAATGGTCTTTCCTCCCCTTTTTTCTTATTTCTTCCCGTCACCTGAATTCCTTCTAGGGTTGATCTACATTGCAATTGCCACCGTCTCCGGCCAATCACCTACCGTCGCCAACCACCCAAACTCCGCCCTCTCCGACCACCCAAGCCCCGCCCTTTCCCACCACTCAAACTCCGCCCACATCAACCGTTCAAAATATTTTAGAGTACCTCATATCATAAATCCATTTTTCAAAAAAATTCCTATTATGTATTTTAAATGTTGGAATATTTTCTATGTATCGAGCACCGGTACAATTATCGGTAGGTGGGCATTAAATGCATAAATAGCACATGTATAAGCTACTACATACCGGTGCTATACTTGTTTTCACAATTTTGCATCAGTATTCGTACCAGTGCTATCTATCAAAAACTAAACTGGTGCTGGAAAACATCATTTCACGCATCTTCTTTGCAACGGCACCAGTACCAAAAATAGTACCGGTGCTGGAAATATATATTTCCCGTGTAAAATTTTCACTAGCACCGGTAGAAACCTTACCGATTTTGAATAATTTCATTTCCGTCCGAATTTTCACTTAGGTCTACTGCACCAGTACTTGTACTACCGGTGCTAAATTCCCACATAAGCACTAGTATTCAGAATTTTCTATGCTTTTATAGGTGTATATGTGATTTCTAGCACCAGAATCTTCCCACCAGTGCCTATGTACCTGTTTTCCAGTAGTGTAAATATAGTCTGTAAAAAGTTTGGGAGAATAAGGAAATATGTTGGTGTAAATACTATTTTTTTTTAGATGTTGGACGTAAATAATTGTGAAGTTAATGATTCTAAATCATATGAATCTCACGACTAAGAATCGTGAAATTAGCGGGTTAATTTTCTCCCTATTTCAGCAGTTGCATGCATTTTTACTACTACCGGATTTGATGTTTCATTTTCAATACTTGATGTCTCAACCAAATCTTATGATGATTTTAGAATGATTTTTCCCCAATAAGATCATGTATTTTGAAGTTAAAATTTGATCTTTTGTGCTTTATACACTTTAACACATGTTAATGATATTTTATTATTTTAACTTTTAATTTTGTTACTTATACTTTTATTTTGATTGATTTGTTAGTTTTTTAGCATGTTGCATTAAACTTTATTTTCAAATTTTTTCCAAAATATTATATTTATATTTAATGTATGCCTTAATAATGTGAATTTGTTTTATAAATTTTAATTCTGATATTTTTCCTTTTTATGATTTAATGTCACATTTTGATGCATAATTTGATAATTTAAAATTAAAATAAAACTTGAGTGGATGGTTTCACTCATTCTAATTATATTTATTTGATTTTTGAACTATTTTGATTTGATGTGTATTTTAGTATTTTATATTATATTTAACTACTTTGTGTTGATATTTATTTGTTTTCATTTGATGTTTAGCTATTTTTATTTGATGTATATTATTATATAATTTTATTGGATTTTTATTACTTTAATTTTGATGTGTGGTTTTAGCATTTTATTTTCAGTGTTTTCAATGCGTGCATTTTTACTGTTGCCAGATTTGATGTTTCATTTTCAATACTTTTTGTTTCAACCAAGTCTTGTGATATTTTTTTATAATTTTTCCACTGAAATCAAGTGCCCTAAACTTAGATTTTGATCTTTGAAATTTTGTGCACGTTAGATTTTGGACACTTTGTACATTTTGACACTAATTAGTGATATAATACTAACTTAATTTTCTATCTTAAAATTGTAGTTAATTAATTGTTAGTTTTTCAATGACTCGTTTTAAAAATTAATATTGATATTTTTAATGAATATTATATTTTTATTTAATGTATGCTAGATGTTTCAATATTACGAATTAGTTTTTTAAATTTAAATATTATTTTTTAAAAATAATATGATATTATGTTCACATTTCGATGCGGAATTTGATATTTTAAAATTGATGTATATTTTTATTTGATTTTTAACTATTTTAACTTGATGTATTTCGTAGTTGTTTTGTTTATGTTTAAGCATTTTTATTTGACATTTATTCTAGTTTTTATTTGATGTTTAACTATATAAATTTGATGTGTATTTTCAGTTTTCTATTTGATGTAGCTATTGTATTTTAACCTATGAGCCATCCACTTGGCCAAGTATTCAACCTAGCATTTACAAACAAAACATATTGATGTTCGTTATCATTGAATTGGGGATATATTGGAAGAAAAATGACCATAACTTGAAAATATGCACACCAATGATAACTGGTCAGACATGATGACAAAAACACCACCAAGTAAGAAGTTTGATGATTGTTGCAAAGACACTGGTATGGTGATCCCTTGGAAGGGGGAGATTTGTAGGGATTAATTCACTAGTAGAGAGCCATCTATTGAAGGGAGCAATGGAAAGTTGTTATAATTTTTTTGCTAATAACCGCCTTAAAAACACCTTTCCGAACTCGGAAACCAATTTTCAGACCCCTCATTTGAAATTTAAGGCGGTTTTCTGATGACCGCCTTTAATTAGGGTGAACTAAAGGTAGTTCAAGGTAGAACCGCCTTTAATTAACCCTAATTAAAGGTGGTTGAGACAAACCACTTTTAAAAATGACCTCTTCTGAGTTCAAAAATTAGGTACAAATGGGTTTCTGAAATCGGAAAACACGTGGCTTCCATATTACAAAGAGAAGACACGTTTTCTAAGTTCGAAAAATGTTCGTATCCATGTTCCGAGTTTGGAAGAAGTTTTATCGTGTCTTAATTAATAAAAATACCATTTCTAAGTTAGAAAGCGGCCCTCCGAGTTCAGAAAGCCTCTTAATCAGGAAATAAAAAAAATAAAAAAGGGGTTTTCAAATGGGCATTTACTACCTATCTGAATAACACGCATATTTCCCCCCATTTCCCCCTCCAAAATACCTCCCAAACCCTACACATCATTCCCTTTCATCACCACTCCGCCATTTGATGTTTTGATGATTTGAGGCATGTCTTCCATCCTATTTCTCTTCTTCTCCAATTTCTCTTGTCATTTTTTTTTATTTTCTCAAGGGTTTTGTTTAATATATAGGTATAAGCTATGACAAAGTATTTCTTACCCGTTCATTGATCAAAAAGGTAAATATTCTCTTCAATAAATAGCTAGGGTTTGCTATTTTGGAACAAAAATGAGCAAACTCAAATATTTGTTCTATGATGACAACTAGGGTTTGCATTCTGTGATTCTTATGAGTTCTATTTTAAGTGGGATTTGTTGTTAAAGTTAATTTTTTCATTATATTAGGGGTTGGGTACCTTCATGGTGGTGGATGATAAAATGATGCATTGGAATTGATAATAAATGCTAGGTATATTGCTAGATTTATTGATTGAGCTAGGTATTAGTGTGATTAAATGTTAGGTTAATTGTTAGGTTATGTTGACCTAGGTTTTTTGCTTAAACTTAAATGATTAACTAATCTTCTATTGTATATGTTAATTGACTACTAGGGTTTAGTACAACATATTCTTCTTATATATCTCAATTGTTGATATTCTTTAAATATTAGTGAATTATTTGTTTCCGAGGTTAAGTATTTTTTGCTATATTGTAAATATAGCATTCAAAATGACAACTAGGAAAATGACTCGTGATAATGTGTCACTTTCCCGTGAAGGTCTTTTGAAATCGAAGCACAGGTTGTGGGTGCTTTGCGAAAGAAGGCTATATTCATGATGTCCAAGAGTTGGCGTGAACATTATTACACTTTGTCCAGAGACTACATATTTATCGATAAAAAAGGTGATCGCCCATGGGTAACTTATACGCACATTCAAACGGAAAGCTGGGAAATTCATAAGAAAAGGGCATTGGAGAATAGTGATAATGTTAGTAACAAAATATTCAAATTATTAGTGTGATTAATTAGATTAAAATGTATGTATTGATACATGAAACTAACATCCTAACTTAGGGTACAAGGGAAGATAATTAAAGGATTTCCGCGAAGAATGTAATTCCCCACCATTTGATCCGTGGGGGTTATGCCTTAGCGGCAATCGAGCTAGTGAAAGAAAGTTTAGAACAAGATGTGTGAATCGCAATAGGGGTGGGATGACGAAAGAAGAGGCAAGAGATTTGGTGCAACCAATCCGTGTGGATGACATTGAGAGGTGGGATCTATTTCTCAAAAGCCGACAAAACAAAGATGGTGTATATGTTAAGGATGAAGAGAAACAAATTGCTGAAATAGTGGTATGTAAATTTTTAAGTGAATATATTATTAATTTGCACTCTATTAAGGGTATATCGAAATAGCAGAGGTTTCTCTATGTATGTTTCTACATAGGAAAAACTGAAGAATGATCTCAACAAAACCTTCTAATTCGGAAGTTGGTCCAACACACCGGGCTAGTTCTACCAGAAAATGTAGAGGACTTGATGCCCAATTGGACATTACCATCTTGGGTTTCATGACATTCTCTTGGAAATGTTGAGGTAAATTGCGAGGTAGTTTTTCAAATCCAAGAACTGATAGGAAATTGTTCAAATTTAACAACCTTGACAATGCCATCCTTGCAATTGAAAAAAAATACAAAGGATTTTTTTCTTTTAATGCCCCTAAGAATTAACTTTCATAATTAATACCTATTTTGGATGTGTTTTAGACATCATGTCCGTGTGAACTATACATTGATCAAGATATAGATAGTAGGTCACTCTATGTAGCCGATGTAGTTTTGCATCAGTTAATGAAACACTATCACTCCATATCTATTGTGGAAGGTATTTCGAAGGTTTCCTTGGAGAATCATTTGGTGATGGTCGCCCATTGCCAATCCCAGATGGAATATACAAGAAAGTTAGCCCTGCCCGGGGAATGTTCCTTATGTGGCCCCGTAGACGTATACACGCCGATCCTAACAAGGATTGACATTTAAAGGAAACATGACCCGCATCACCAAAACCGGTGAAAACAACACCAAAACCGGTCAAATCAACCCCCAAATCGGTCCCAACAACACCAACTACGATTAGACCTCCATTGGTAAAAGCACGCTTCCTTCGAGACTTCCCTCACTTCGTACGTATGCTTTATAATTGGCTACAACCCCATAATCGAAACTCAACATACGCATTCGGGGGAAATTGATGGAGATCAAGGGGCGACTACCACCATAAATGAAGACATTCCACGTCTAGATCAAACATTCAAGGGTTATATTTGTGATCCTCTAAGCAACATGATTGGTCATATGACAAGGTCAAGAATGAAGCTTAGAGATGCTGCATTGAATGGTTTG
>JAULKM010000009.1:3576341-3591412 GCA_032355605.1 Rubia tinctorum
GTCCCCCCCCCCCAAAAATCACACGTTGGATACATGTCACCATCCGATTGGGACACATGTCCCAACGGCCGGTATTTTTTCTACAACATGGGACACGTGTCCTAATGGCTCTAATTTACTTCTAACTTCTTAGAATGGGGCACATGGCCCAATTCAATGGCACTACGTGTCCCAATAGTTATTTTTTTGAAATATTCGTTTTAAAAAAATAGGATTTTTTCTTAAATTCTATCCAATTTTAGCCTATAAAAAGAGCCAAATGAATACAAAATATTTTTTAATCTTATTATTAAATTTTAATTCAAAAAATATTTGATAATTTTTATTTAAAAATTAAGTACATTTTGAAAATAAATATTTATTATTAAATTTACTCATTCTATTTTTTGGATGGATAAATTTATTTTTATTAAATTTTAAAGGTAAAATTAATGAGTGAGATAGAGAAAATCAAGTGGTGTCCATGAATAATAGAGGGAGTGATTTCTACCATAATGAAAGAAATAATGGAGTGGTTTCTTACTAATTGCTTGTGTTGAGGTGGAAGAGAGAGATTGAGAGTTATAGTGGAAGAAACCATAAGCAATGGAAGAAACCACTCTTCACAACACATGCAATGGAAGAAATCACTCTTCGCAAACCTAATATTAGGGTTACAAGTATTTTGAATTTTATTCAATGTTAGTATACGAAATCAGTTAATTTTGAAGATGTTTTTATTGCGAAATCAAGTTCCTAATGCCTTGTAGAGCATCTAAAGGTAGATTTCATCTAATCTACTTTTTTCCTTTATTTCTGCAATTGATTCTGAAATTTCGTGGTTGTGAATTAAGTTTATTGTAGTTGATGATATTTTTTTAATTTTTTGTTGATTTTTACGCGTGTATATCAATTTCAATTAATGTTTTTGCAATTTCAATTGATGTATATAGGTATTTGTTGGGGTTTATTTTGTTGATATTTCAATTCTAGTGACAATCAGCTGATATGATGAGATTTCATATTTTCATCAATAATTTTATCTTCTAAGGTTTAGTCAAGTTGATTCAGTTGGGCAGGCCATGTTAATTGGATGAAGTTCAAGGGATGAGAAATGTTAAGCATAAAAGGACTAGATTGTTTAATATTAGTATTTTTAGAAAAAACTTTCGTAGTTTTGGCCACTATAGTTTTATATTAAATGATATTCCGGTGGGAATATTGTTTTTTGAGTGGAGAATTACATGTACTCTGATGAGTTTTCAATATTATATCTGTCAGAACCGTCGTAAAATAAACAATGTTAATTTTTTTCAAAATAAAAGTTATGTAGCCTTCTGTTTTCTAGTTGATGTTTTATGTGTTTCGAGTTGATGTTTATATGGATTCTCTTTCTTCACCCAGTGAGGAATTAGATGAATAAGGAGAGAGTGTGTTCATTATGTTTATAAACTTTTTGTTGCAGGGAGTTCCCAATAATTTTGTGAATATTTTAAAATTAACTTCAAAAATCATTACAAAAAGTACCCCATGTCTATTCCCCACCTTGTGTTATTTATATTTTAATCTCTAGACTAACAATTTCGCGTTCTAACATGAAACTTTCTCTATGTAGTATTATTGTCTTTTCAGTTTTATTTAAATAAATTATTATATGCAAATATAATTAATAATATTTAAAATAAGTAAATGCATGATTTTTTAATACTCTCTTCGTCCCAATAAAAATGGTGATTTTTTTGTCTCGCTTCTTATGCAAGCTAATGGGGCGAGGATTAATTGTGTAAACGTAAGGATATTTTGGCAAAACAGTGAGCCCAAAGTTGTTAGACTGTTAGAGGACATTGTTGGAATATAACAATTTATTGTTTGCCTTGAGTAATTTAGAAATCGTGTCATTTTTGTGGGACGGACGAAAAACAAAAATTGTTCCATTTTTGCTGGCACGAATGGAGTAGTACATTATTTTGAAAATATATTTTGAAAATTTGTATACATTTTTTATAAGATGTATTTTCCGTAGTGAAATATTGTATTACTGACAAGAATAAATATAGTACAATAAGGAAAGCTAGTACAACTAGAACTCTAGTCGGGTCATCAAGATAATACCAAATTAAATCATAAACCTGATTTATTCTAACACCCCTCTCAAGCGAAGCGTCTGATACTCAACAACCAAAACACCTAAAAAATTTGAACAGCGGATGATAAAAACCCTAGGTGAAGATATCCGCATTCTGAAGAGCAGTAGAGACATGAACTACTCGAATCTTGCCAGAGGCAACCAACTCCCAAGCAAAGTGGTAGCCAATGTAGATATGCTTCACCCGGTTGTGAGCAACTGGATTCTGGGCCAAGAAAATGGCACTACTGTTATCACATAACAGCAGTGGTGAACCAGACAGCGGAAGATGTAGATCGCGAAGCAGATAAGTCATCCAAACAACTTCAGAAGCAGTGTTGGATGGAGATCGATATTCTGACTCTGTGCTGGAATGTGAAACTGTAGACTGTTTCTTGGCACTCCAGGAAACAAGGTTTCCACCAAGAAAGAAAGCATACCCATAAGTGGAATGATGAGTCTCCAAACACTGTACTCAGTCAACATTAGAATACCCTAAGATCTCTGTAGTACTGGATGATCGGAATGAAAGACCAAAATGTAGCGTTCCTCGAACATACCAAAGAATCCAAGTAACTGCATCAAAATTATCATCACGAGGATCCTGTAGAAACTGACTGACATTATTGACCAAAAAAGCCAAATCAGGGCGAATAATGGTCAAATACTGTAGAGTTGCTACTAGGGAACGGTAAAAATTTGGTTTTTGGGATGGGGGAGTGGTCGAACTATGAAGCTGTGAACCAAGAACAAATGGAGTAGAAACTGGAACCGCATTTGTCATCCCAGCACGTGTGAGAATATTCTGAGCATACTTTGCTTTCCCAAGAAGTAATCCTGAAGGAGTAGGCGATACTTCGAGACCAAGGAAGTAATGAAGTGCACTCAAATCCTTGATTGCAAACTCTATGTGTGTCCGATCAATAAACTGTCAAAGATGCGTGAAATTGTTGCCAGTGAGAATAACGTAGTCGACATAAACTAGCAGATAAAGAACCGATGAGCCCTTATAAACGAACAAAGAAGTGTTGGCATAGCTGCACTGAAAACTTATCTGAATCAGATAAGAGCTTAATCACTAAAACCAAGCTCGAGGTGCTTGCATAATACTATAAATGGCCTTTCACAAAAGATAAACATACTAAGGATGAACCGAATCCTTGTAGCCAACAGGCTGCGCCATATAAACTGGAGCATCAAGAAAACCATTAAGGAAGGCATTCTTGACGTCTAACTGAGGAAGTGGCCAGGAACGCATCATGACGATGCCGATAACTGTTTGAACCATAGAGGCTTTGACCACAGGGCTGGAAGTGTGGTCAAAGTAGAAACCTAAAATATGCGAGAACTCATGTGCGACAAGGAAAGCCCTATGGTGATCAATTGTACCATTTGGTCGATACTTCAGTCGGTAGACCCATTTGGAGCCAACAAAATTAACATCCGATGGGCGTGGAATAAGATCCCAAGTATGCTGCTCACAAATTACCAAAATTTCATCATCCATAGCAGACACCCATGCGGGATCTCTAAGAGCTGTGCAATAATCAGTGAGTTCCGACTACGCCAGTAGAGTAGCTAGTAAACCATGAGCTACAATATCTAAGTAGTCGCGAAGCTAAATAGCCCTAGTAGTCGATCTAGTGCTCATCCAATGTGATCGCGCCTTAGGAGGAGAAACTGGAGGCGACGAAGGCTCAGGTGAGGCAGGGGGGACAGGCCGCGGCTGCGGGTGTCGGAGATGAAGGCGCCGGACTTGGCGGTGGTGTAACTGGAAACACGTGTAGAACTGGAGGAACCTGATCAGAATCCGAGGAACAAATAGATCATGGAGAAGGTACCGATGTTGAAGACACAAGCGGAATGGTAGGGGCTGTTCCATCGGGATCTTTGAAGGCTGAGATATCCCGTGTCGATAAAGAAGAACCAGTCGCCAAAGAAGTAGCTGAGGCAAAATGGAAATACATCTCGTTGAATCTGGCATGGAGAGTGACATGGACCTTGCCCGTAGAAGGGTCAAAACACCAAAAACCCTTATACTGGGAGCTGTAGCCGATAAAAAAACAAGGAATTCTCTGTGAAGCAAACTTGTGTTCCACAGTTAACCGCGCAAAGGATAAACCTAACACCAAACGGATGAAAGTTTGAGTATACAGGATCACGACCATAAAGAAGCCTAAAATGATAAGCTCCCTAAAGAACCGACGTAGGCAATCGGTTGATAATGTAGACAGTAGTCTCAAAAGCATCATCCAAATGAGAAATGGGCATGTTTGAGTGAAACAATAGTGTAAGTCCCATTTCTGTGACATGTCTATGTTTGCGCTCAACTCGCCCTTTTTTTTTTGCTGTATATGGACACAAAGTCTGGTGGTGGATGCCCTTGGGGGAAAAATGAGATCGCAGGTAAGTGTTTATAAATTTCATGCCACCATCAATCTGAAAAACCTTAATTTTGGATGAAAACTGATTCTCGACTAAGACCTCAAATTGCAAATAAGTATAAAAAAATCTGACTTGCGGCGAAGTGGAAACAACCAGGTGAATGGTGAGAAATCATCCACAAAAAAGGCATCATAAGAAAAATCATTCGACGATAAAACCAAGGAAGGGCTCCACAAATCATAATGTATCAAATCAAATATGTGCCCAGCACGTTTATGGTTCTCAACAAAAGCCAACTTTTGAACTTTCTCCATAACACAGGGGGAGCAAGTTTGAGGTTTAGGCAACAAAGAGGAGATCAAAAGTAATCCAGACTTCTACAAATTAGAAATAAATTATGCTGGTACATGTCCTAGGGGAGCATGCCAAAGCTCGTGAGACGCTCGTCATTTATTTGGCTGTAAGAAAGAAACTAATGCTGCCATGCCATTGTCCAAGATGTAAAGAACACCTTCACTGTAGCCCCTGCCCACAACTGCCTTGGAAACTTTGTTCTGAATGACAAAGTTTTGATCATCAAAAATAACAAAAACATTTAAATCTCTGGTCAACTTACTAATAGACAGCAGATTCTAAGTAATCTCAGGAACAAGTAGAACATCAGTCAAACATAAATTATCAGAAATTCAAGAGTCACGAATATGAGATATCCAAATGAATAGATTACCAACAGAAACATGAGAATTGGCGGAATAAGAGGTGACACTCTCCAAACCAGATGTCGAAGGCGCCATGTGAGTAGTTGCACCGGAATCAATGTACCGGTCAGATACGCGGGTGGATGGCTCTAACTGCATAGAGGACTGAAAATTTTCAGCCAGGTGAGTCGAGTCTGTGCCAACATCTTGTAACAAGTTGCAGCAAAATGAACGGACTGACCACACCAAGTACAGTGTGGCCTACCACATTCTGAACCATCAACCAGACTAGAACTAGCGGACTGAGCATGCCGACAGCCTCTGCCACGTAGGCATCCGCCGAACCTGCCACCACTGGTGGCGCGTGAACATTGCGCGCCGCCACCCATCCCAGCAGTGTGATCCCACACGCAGCCAGCTAGGGATTTTTTCCAATAGCAAATGCGACCGACCCTGTTTCCAAAGCTGAGTGACCCTGTAAATTCTTTTTAAATGCCTCATGGTTTTTGGCGTTGACCAAAATATTGGCATATAATGGCGTAGGGAGAGAATTAATCAAGGGGCAGAATTTTTTTTGAATTCAGATCCAAGAGCAGTAAAAAAACCAAATAATTTGATCATCATTCAAAACTGGAGAACCCATAAGAGATAACTGCTCAAAAATATCTTTAAATGTGAGATGAATTTCATGAATAGTACCAGTCTTACGTATACCATGGGCATCGGCACAAAGACGGAGGATGGTGGATGTGCTGCATTTCTAGAAAATTGCTGCAATGCTGTCCCAGATCTCTTTGGTAGTCGAACAATCAGGAATGTCTACAAGAGCCTCAGGAGTAAGGGAGGAGAACAGAAGACTGCAGACCCTTTTATCTTCATCGATCCATTGATTATACTCTTCTTTGGCTTTGTTGTAGGGGGCAAGAGGATTGTTCTTGACGACACTAGGAGGAGTTGTTGTGACGGTAGCGAAGGAGAGGGACGGATCGGCCGGCGGCAGAAAAGGGAGAACCGTTCATGGATTTGATTCATCAAGAAAATCATAGAGCTTCTGAGGCTTGAGAACATAGCCAATTTGGCGTTTTCAAAGAAGATAGTTGGAGGAGGTGAGTTTAATTTGCATCATATGAAGACGGGTACTGTATAATAATTTTTCACTGACCATGATGAGTGGTGGCGCCGGAAAATTTTTAAAGAACAGGGAGGTGGAGAAAATTTTTGGCCGATGGAGGTAATGAGAAGGGAGGCAGCCGAATTCTGTAGGGTTTATGAGGTTGGATCAGAACGCTGCTCTGATACCATGATGAGATGTATTTTCCATAATGAAATATTGTATAACTGACAAGAATCAATAGAGTACAATAAGGAAATTTAGTATAACTAGAACTTTAATCTAGTCATCAAGATAATATCAAATCTAATCAGAAACTTGATTTATTCTAACACATTTGTATATGAAAAAAAATCATGTTACACCGCCTAACGGTTAGATCAATCATGATAAAATTTATTTTTACAAATTTTAATGTTAAATTATAATTATTTATATTTCAAAATACTTTTTACAAGTTTTTTAAAATTATGAGAAAATCCTCTCAATAAATGGATACAAAATCAAATCACCTCATAGTTACATTGATTATAAAATGATCACATCTAACCGTCAAACGGTGAAAAACAAGACTTTGTGTTTATTTATTAAAACTTAGTTTCTTATATATAATATTTAAATAATACTTCCTCAGTTCCAACATAAGACTTTCTATTTACTTTTTGTGCAGATAGTTATGCATATTGATGTGGTAGAAAAAATGAGAAATTGAAATTAGTTGATCAAATTTCAACCTTAAATTTCAACTCAAATAAAAAAATAGAAACCTTAATTAAAAAAAGACAAAAATAAAAAGTAATAAACTTTCGCAGGGAGTGAGGAAGTATGTAGTTGTGTAATAATTAGTTTGACAAAATAATAATGACGTGGAGTAAGAAAGTTTCTGTGAAGTTTCTATAATAGCTGTAGCATCACCTTTTGTCACTCCACAGAATTTTGATATTTGTACATTTAATTCATTGAAGTAAAAAAAATCACATACTAAAAGAGCTTATGAAGTGATTAAAAAAAAGATAAAGTGCATTTATAATTCTATATTTATTTTGAAAGTGTCAATAAAACTTTAATATTTTTGAAAGTGTTAAAATAACCCTAGAAAATATACGAAAGTGCCAAACTACCCAATTCAACAATTTTTTTTACTGGAATTCTTAATAATGATGATTTTGCCCCTCGAAAAAAAAACTTCAAATCTGAAAAACATTATTTGGCGGTCATGACCTTCGCGTGATTCATACCCTCTTGCGATAAATCAGACTTTCTAAAAAAATATATGGTTAAATCAGCACTTTCTAAATAAACTCAGGGTTAGCTCAACACGTTACTCGGCATTTTCAGTAGTTTGTACTCGAATCACGAGCAGGTGATTTGAGCTTGAACTCTAAGAACTTAACTTCAAATCAAACATAACCATCCTTTCCCTTTCTTCTCCACCACGTCGGCATTGAAGAGGCTTACTCCGGCGGATTGGAGATGCTCCGATGAGAAAATCAAAGCGGACGCAAAGAAGAGGTGGAAAAAATGTTGGTCGGGAGGAGGGTGAACAGTAAAATTTAGAAAAAATGTTATGTTGATCTGAATCCTCCCCCCCCCCCTCCAAATACGATTGATTGATGTTATATTGAGTATAAATTTGTGCTTTTTTCATTTCATTAATTCAATATGGTTATATGCCATTGATTAGGTTTAGAATATGGGGGTTTTGTTCATTTTAATATTTTTGTCCTGATTGATGTTTGGATGGATGACATTTGGTGTTGAGTTTGTGTAGTTGTTTTGTGGTGATATCCTATGCCCATGCTAGTGTGATGTTTTTGTGTTTTTCAACTTAGCATTTTAATGATGTCAGGGTTTTGCATGAAACTGGGGATATGAGATTGATGTCGATGTTCTTGGCATATGTGGTATAATGGTGTGTTTGATGTTGAACATAGGGTTTCAATATTTGGGATTGTATAAATAAGGGACAGTGAATATTGATATAACCTTGTGTTTTTCCATTATGTAATGGTCTAATCTTGGTTCTTCTTTTTTGCGTGCTGATATAACCTTTTATAATTTCAGAATGCACTAATCTAACCTTATGTGTTTTAAAAATGTGTTGAAATAACCTTATGTTTTAAAAAAAAATGCACCCATCTAACCTTATGTTTTAAAAAAAATGCACCCATCTAACCTTATGTTTTTATAGGGTAAAATCATCCAGTATTTTTTTAAAGAAAATTAAGTAGGGATATGTTGATGATTTCCAGAATGGTTAACGCAGAATATTTCACAGTCAACACCGACAGGGTTATTTCAGCACTTTTAACAAAAATTTAACCTATTTTTACACTTTCAAAATTATATAGGGTCATTTTGATATTTCCCCCCTATAAAAAATATTAGGATATATAGAGGGTTCTGGACTATTTTAGAGGGTTTTTAGTTGGAAGAGTTAAGAAAATGTTTGCTATCATAGTACATGCTCTTAGGCTCCGTCCCACAATGATTTTCCTAATTTGACTATTAGGGTTAAACTGAACCAACTTCAACCATTAAATTCTCTTAATATATATGTAAGATTATTAGCATGTGATATGGTTTTAGATTCATCATAGCATATATTTTTTAAATAATAATTTTTCATAATTTTTTTACGCTCACAAAAAAATCACAAAGTCTTGTTTTAGCCAGCCTAAACTTTAGGCCAGTGGTTTATTGTGCAATTATAAGATATTTCATTTGGGATGAGGTTTTTTAAAATATGCAGATAAATTTGGGGATCTACTTTGCAATTATCAAAATACTATATATCACAAAAAATAGAATTTTCATTTTTATTTTCTACTCCTCTAATCGGAAACCGCCTCCTCCCACCGAAAACTGCCCCCGAATGGCGGTTGGATTTCAGCTGGATTTCAGCCGGAATCCGTCGCTACTGTCGATCTTCTCTGCCCTCTGGCTTTCCGTCGGCGATTCCGCTGGTGAGATCACGTTTGCAATTCCGCTGGTGTTTTGTTGCAATTCCGCCGATGAAATCTTTGTTTTCCGGCGCCGCTCGATGTCTGACGCTTCCAACGGCACTACGATCGACGAGATCAATGATTGTGCGATGTGCGATGCTTCCGACGAGATCTCCGATGATCGAAGTTTGCTCAATGTCCGACACTTCCCACGATGTTACCTGCTAGGTTTTCCGATGATTGCGCCGCTAGGTTTTTCGAAGATTACACTACTTCCGCGCGAGGTTAGGTTTTCGAACGACGGACTTAGCAAAGACGTGGAGCACAGCGGCGGAGCTTAGCGAAGGCGCAACGGAGAAGAAGAGGAATGCGGTGTAGGGGAAGAGGAGCACGGCGGGGTGGAAGAGGAGCGCAGCGGAGTGGAAGAGGAGCGCGGCGGGGTGAAAGAGGAAGGCAGCGCCGGCGGAATCCGCTGAAGAAGAAGGGTGTGTGTGATGCACGCGCCTTATCGAAGAAAAATGCTCGCGTGGCACACGCGCGACCCGAGATGGCGGCAGACGTCGGTGGCGGTGTTTGATAGCGACAGGTTGAGGTTTTGAACATGGAGATGCATTTTAATCTTGTTTTTTTTCAAAGATTTACTGAAATTTAATATTTTTTGATTGAGTTTATAACCAATAAAAAGTTGTTTGGTGTAGTGGTTTGCACTTTATCTCCTGAGGTTGAGGTCCTGACTTCTAGTCTCAGCTGAGGCTTTGTTTTTTGAAAAATATTCTTGAGGTTTAAAATTTATTTGATCGAATATATGACTAGTAAATGTTCTTTGGTGTATTGGTTTGTACTCTACCATGAGGTTCAAATCCCACTAGAACATATATTTTTGAAGAATTTATGTTGTTGAGGTATTGTAATTTTTTGGTTGAGCTTTGTAGCTTTTTTTCTCTCATGTTGATGTTTTTCATTATTCTAGTGAGTGATAGTTGTTATGAGTTGATGTTTATGTAGTTTATATGGGTGATATGAATTGATATTTGTATTTTTTATTTTCTCATATTGATGTTTTTCATATTACGACTGAGATTCTGGTAATAAGAGTTGACGTTTGTAGTGTTTTTTGTCTTATGTTGATGATTTTTATTTTCTGGGTGATTGAGATTCTGGTAATAAGAGTTGACGTTTTTTTCTTTTATGTTGATGATTTTCATTATTCAGGTGAGGCTTAATTGTTATGAGTTGATGTTTTATAGTTTTATTTTGGTGATATGGATTGATATTTGTAATTTTTTTAATACATTTTCTCATGTTCATGTTTTTCATTTTCTGACTGAGGTTCTGGTAGTAGGAGTAGATGTTTGTAGTATCGCTTTTCTTATGCTGATATTTTTATTTTCCGGATGAGGTTCAGGTGGAGTTGATGTTTGTAGGTTTTTGGTGATATTTGTTGATATTTGTAGTTTTTTTTTTACAAAAATGCTGACGTTATATGATTTTTTGAGTGAATAATTTATACTCTTGAGGTACCGTAGTTTTTTTGTTGATGTTTTTAATTTTTTTCTGATGTTGATGTTTTTCATTTTCCGGGTAAGTTGTAGTTGACATGAGTTGATATTTTGTAGTTTTTTTGGGTTATATTTGTTGATATTTTTTTGCTTTTCTCCCCTCTCATGTTGATGTTTTTAAATTTCTAGGTGAGTTTTAGGTGATACGAGATGATGTTTGTAGTTTTGGGTGACATAGGTTGATTTTTTTGTAGTTTCTTTTTTATTATGTTGACCTTTTTCATTTTCTAGGTGAAATTTAGGTGATAGGAATTAATGTTTTTAGCTTTTGGTTGATATTAGTTTATTTTTATAGTGTTTTTAAAAAATGATAATTGAATCTTTTGTTGATATTTTTATGATTTTAAATTGATGTTTTGTTAGTTGTTGTCGACGTTTTTCAATTTTTTTATCGATTTTCATTTGATTTTTTAATATATTTTTTGGTGTTTTATTTTATAATTTTTCCTCTAATTTTTTAGTTGATGTTTTATGATTTTTCGTTGATATTCTGCTATTTTTTGCTGATATTTATAATTTTCAGTTCGATGATCATATTAATTATTTGCTTTTTAAAAATATTTATTTTTTTTGAAATTTTTTTTGCAGACTGCAGATGGCAGAAAAATAATGGGAAAAAATTGGACAAAAAATTTCCTGAAAAAATATTAGTAATAGGTCCCTGTAAAATTATTAGAGATAGCTCTCTGGAGCTAGAATATAGTTTGAATTGCATAAAAGCTCCTGTTTAAAGTTTAGTCTGCCTCACAGGAGACCATCTCCAAAAATATATATTAGTAATTGAAAATTGATGTAGTTGACTTTGAAAGTCAAATTAGGAAAATCATTGGGGGATGGAAGTAGCACTCCATAGTAAGTACGCGTGTTTGGAGAGAAACCATGAATTTTTTAAGAAATAAAAAAGAAAGTCACAACACCCAACCAGCCTACACTTTGCTCTATTCCTTAGTTTCATGCTTTCTTTGCCATTTAATGGTAGCTCGAAATTCTGAAGTGAATGAACCTACCCATCAAAATTTCATAAACAATAAACACTCTTAATCTAACAGATGAATGCGATGGGACTGGATTATCACATTCAATGAGCTTTTGACAAAGCCTCCATTTGAGTGGCTGGGTTTAAAAATGTGTAAAGTGTTGTGAAGTGCTAACGGTAAAAATTATCAAAGCGTGAAGCGCTAAGCACATGTCCTCGCTTTTCAGATACAAGTGCATGCAAAATATGAACTAGAAATATATCATTCAAAACACAACATAAAACTTAGAATAATAACACAAAATCATAAAAGGCAACTAATTCAACACAATACCAAATTCAAAGTTTTAAGGGTGGTAAGAAGAACTAAACGACTAAAATCGAGGGATTCTTAAATTATTGTGAAATGATTTAAAACTCTAATCTCTAGTAATCAGAAAAATCATCATCACCAAAAGTATCCCCATGAACCTCATCCCCATCCCTAAATTCCATGCATCTTCCATATCATTTCCCACATCTATCTACCGCTCAGTATTCGAATTCAATGCAATATGACATCTACAATCACATGAAAACAAACACATAAAACAACAAAACCTCATCATCATGAAACCATATGTAAAAACTCTCAATTTGGAGAAAAAAAGAGAGCCCATGGTTAATCTAAAGCAAACACGTTATATTTTGAGGGAAAAAACACAGCCCATATAAAAATTGAAACAAACGATCAGAATCTGATTTTTTTAAAAAAAATATTTTTTGCAGTTGAGATGAGAAGAAGAAAGAAGAAAATATATTTGATATATTGTTGTTTGCCATTTGTTTTTTGAGAAAACGGGAGGAAAGGAGGAGATGAAGTCATAGAGATGAAGATGAGGCCATAGGTCAGTCAAGAAAAGAGAAACTAGAGCCATTTCTTCTTTTTTTTTAAAAAAAAAACTAAATTATTGAAACCCTAAAAGTTGCTCCATTTCAGCCCAAAATATCTAATTATAAAAAAAGAAAATTAAATAAAGAAATCATTTCAAGCCGAAGACGAAAAGCGCGCTTTCTTTCGCGCTAAGCGCTTCAACAAAAACGTGTACTTTTCATTCGCCTCTGTACTTCTCGATACCAGCGCTTTAATCGTGCGTTTTAGTTTTTAGCGCTTAAGCACGTTTTTAAAACCCAGTTGAGTGGCATGGAAAATCTGCCTAAAAACTCTTTTAGGAATCAACCAGAGTGTTATTACATATTCTGCTCCAAAGCTTCAAAAGACACATTATCCATACAGTTCAAGCATTTTCACAATTATTCATATATATTTTATATATAATAATGATAATAAAGATATCTATCCAGATACCAGTATAAGAATCATCCATCACATATAGCTACACACCCACAAGTACAGGCATATCAAACACGTCTTAAGTACATAATCGACCAAGTTCATCATCTGCCAAGGATCCGATACTACAAATGCACACATGTGATCATTGTCTAAAAGTTTTGATTCATATGCAGCCACGAGAATATGATAAAAGGCATCTGCTGCATGAAAACTTTTCCAAGATGAACATTGGCAATTCAGCCGTCCAGACTTTTATCAACAGAATTAGTGCTTAGAGCAGCAGTACGGAAATACAAAAACAAATTACAGAAAAAGGAAAAGCAATTACTCTTAATCAGTTTGCCTGGACTGAAAAATGGAGTGTCATGTATTTCATTTACATGCGAGGACTAACAGGATTAGCATTTGGACACGTTACAGTGCCCATGTCATCAGAGGGAGATGTTATGGTTGCATCATTTACAAAGGTAAACAACTGTCTATGATGACCTGAACTAGATATTTACATGATCACACATTTGTCTTTTGAAGACTTTGGCTCCTGCCTTGAAGAGTTAGATGCATACTTCCCACTATTCCTTGGAACCTACAGTATTTGGTCACAGTAGTATAATGTAATGTGTAGTCGGCAATATCCAATAGCATAAAAGTACAAAGAAAACATACGACCTAAATGTCCATATACAAAATATGGTAACGAGCAGTTGAGACATTATAAAAACCCAAAACGAAGACCATGTAAACACAAAGGTGACGGCGAGATGAAATTACAGCATCCAAACTGGGAAGCAGTTAGCTACACAAATTCATAACGTAAATCTAAAGAAGAAAGAAGAAAAGGATTTAAAATAATTGCTACACAAAGAACACACCTGAGGACCTGTAACCAATGTACCTACGGGCACAGAAGGTGGCCGCGCATTGTTTTGTCGTTGTTGTGACTGTTGCTCAAATTCCTGTTGTTGGAGAGCAATTGCCAATTGCAAATCGGAACTGCCAAAAGACAAAATAGAACAATAAACTGTCAGCAACTATTTCTTTTAGCTCCAAGTAAAATATTTTGAAACAAATAATTGGGAAGGATATCCACTCAACATAAGTGACAAGCATTTCAGGCCCTCATAAAATATGCACAGGTTCTTTCAAGCTGATCAGTTCAAAACTCCCATATAAATAAATATAATCACAAATTCAATGTCTCTGCAGTACTTTCCAAGACACATGCAGCAAGGACTGAAATCAAACTAAGCTTTCTATGCTTCCTACCAACAAAATAAGATTACAACTTGTAAACAGAGAGTCTAAAATCAAGAAATGAATTGCTTACTTAAAAATTGAATCTTCTTGAATTGAATTGTCAATACCTGCGAGGTAGTCCTGTGGAACAAAAATTAGGACTCAGATAAGTAAAGCCAGGGATGAAAGAATAACCAATTAAGGCGATTCTAAAAGTTAATGCAATAAAGAAGTACTCCCTCCGTCCCCCTATTTGTGTCCTACCTACCTTATTTGGTGTCGCTATATTATTGTCTTACTTCCATTTTTGGCAAAAAATTGAATTTTAAAAAAAAGATGAAATAATTTTTTGTTCACAAACTATTCTTATGCTATTTTAATGACTTTTTAAAAAATGATTTTTTTTTGTGGTAAGATAGAAAGAGGGACAGAGGAAATAGACGTTATAATTAACTACATACAGCAGTATTGGTCATAGCATGCTGTTCATCCCATGAGTTATTCCCCTGATCTTCCACCTTGAACTCCTTGAAGTTACTAGTCATGTACACGGTGTCCCCATTCACCTAGACAAAATTCCATCATATAAACACAATGAAGTCAACTAGAAAGCAATCAAGACTAAAACTACAAATAAATGAATACTCAGAATCATTACCTCATTCAGCTTTTCCCACACTAAATCAGGTTGATTCAGATAGCCTAGGTCAGTAGCTAAAAT
>JAULKM010000009.1:3593277-3613871 GCA_032355605.1 Rubia tinctorum
TCGTCAAAAGATACACCTCTTGACAAACATGGAGATGGAACTCCCAGTGCCGCGGTTGTAGCAGCAACAAAATCAACCGAATCTTCTTCAAAAGCTTTCTTCTCTCCAGTTTGAGAACTTTGAGTTTCAAGTGCAACAAGATCTCCCATTAGTGTGTTATATGACTTGAAGCCAATCGCATTTGCAGTTTCAGAATCCTGTTGAAGATGCATAATATTTATCTTCATATCATGGAAGCATCAAACCACTTAAATTCAAGAAAATCATACCAAAAAAAATTAAGTTTAACCAATCAAACCAATTAAAGCATCAAGCCAATAAAATTCAAGCCAAATGAAAGCATTAAATATGTTGGGAGAGTAATCCTTTCTACCAGGTAGCAACTAAAAGAGTGGCTCTGACTAGTTCAGTCAGAATTAGATTGTTTTATGCTGAAGTGAAAAGTTTTAGGTTTCATGTGGAAAAAATTAGTTTTCAATATGCATACTTACTATCCAAATATATGCTTCAAGGGTCATTAGTCAAAAAATATGAATACAATCCAAAGAAAATCCTGACACAGCACTAGATAATAATACTTCAACTAAAAGGATTGGAGGCATTTGACACATTACCAGCTTGTTCTCTAGCTACTAATGCAAACCTCAATTAAGAGGACTGAAATAATTTAACACAGTACTATCTTGTTCTCTAGCTACTAATGAAAGATTTCTTGATACAGTAGCTGTCATCAAGAATGGTGCTTCATTTATGTATTAACTCGCCAATAAAGATAACCGCCACTAAATCATATGATAAAAAAACAATGAGGTGGAAACAGATAGAGAGGCAAGATTCACTGCCTTGATCAGCAATCAGAAAGCTTCTTTTTATCAGGTCTTCTCCACACAAAGTATTGAAGTGAAACTTTAACTTATACATACTTTCAATTTGCAGTTGGAATTAACATCAGCCAATTACTCCTTCAAGTTTAAATTATAAATTCTCCAAATGAGATAGCAATGCAGCCAAAAATACTAATGTATAAATCATGTACCTGAGGGTCAACTATCCAGCCATGGTAGAGAGGAATGTCCAGCAGATCAAATATTGCACACTCTCGAGTAAACTCAAAATCATTGATTCTAAAAAAATAAAATCCATTCTTCAATAATAAAAAAAGATGAACCCACAAATTCAAAATATAGTTTTCATGATACAAATGAAAGTATAAATTCATGAAACATTCTTACCTCCTAAATCTAATGTTTACATCAATCCCAGTAGTGAGTCTTGGAAGCATATCAATGGCATCGGCAATGTTCTGCTGCTGATTTTTAACATATCCAGCGTCTTTGTCCTGCAAAAACGTCCAGAACCAAGAAAGAGAGGTTATATGGTTGCAACATGATTGGGCTTCAGCGAAAGGAAATAAGGAGAATCTTAATAATGTACATGAATATTTTTTTAAACAAAATTTCTAGTTCAAATATTCCATCTGAAGCATCAGAGGTAATAACAACAATGATGACCAATGACAAGAAGCACAAAAAGGTTTAAAAATTACATCAATATTAGAATTTGATTCAAATATTCGATCAGCCACAAGCGTTAGCAACTTCTGCTGTGAAACCTCAGGAATGTCAGGGCTCAAGCTCAAGTTGTTCTTCAACAAAAGAACATTACCTACCCATAAATTATGAAACATGTCAGCACAATATATCAAAGGCAATCAAATATTTAAATTACAAAAGCATATGATTGTTTCTTTCCTCCTAGCCTTCTAAAGCTACACCCTACTGAAAGTCGATGTTATGTGCTTAGCTCAAATAATGCTCCTACAAATGGCTGAATCAAAATATCAACCAAGAAAACCATACCAGAATAAAAAAACAGATAGCAATCCTGTGAATTCCACAAGTAAAACACAACTATTTTTAGTTGAGTCAGGAATTCAAGTCTCTTTCAAAATTCCACCTACCCGCTAATCCACAGTCTGAAGTTCAGTTACAATGCAGATGCAATTCTACAAGAAACACCGTTTTAGCCCATAATTTTTTCAACCTAATCAATTCATTCCATCACTACATAAACTTAGAAAATGAAGAATTCTTCATGCAATTACAGTCAATCCAAGATTCTTTTATCCATCAAGATGCAAGTCACATATGCACTTAATTATCAGTCTATTGAAAACCTAATTCTCAAAATCAAATCAACACAAACTATTCTTTCCATAAAAAAAACATAAACCCTAACAAATGCAAAATATTGACAAATTTACACAACAGATAACTGAATAAGTAACGGAAATTGATCATACAGATGGCGAGGAGAGGACAGGGGCCATTGTCGTTCTGGAGAACAACCGGAGTAGTCCGTCCGAGGAATTGAATCACTTTGATTTTATGCATCATTTCCGGTTCCTCCGGCGACGGCGACACAGCTGCAGGCGCAGCCGACGACGACGGCGATGACGAGGGAGACAGTGACATTTTTCACGACGCAAAAAACTTCTCCAAACTCACTATTTACTGTGTATTAATTTTACCCAATATTGTAAATATTTCCTGAAATTATTCTTTCTAGAGAGGGGTAAAAGGGCTATACACGTATATACCGGTTAGAGAAGTTCTGGATATTAGAAAGAGAGAGAAGAGAGAGAAGACGCGCACGGCCGAGTGGTGAGGTTTATGTACATATGGACTTTTGCTTAAGCTGCACCTTTTTTTCAATTTTTTCATGATAAATTTTAAGAGTCCGTATCTTGAAAGACGGTCTTTTCATAAGTTATGGAAAGATCAATGTTTAAATTTTAAATTTAAAGAAATTAAAATAAATTTTTTGAGTTTTTTTAATCGGGTCATTAACCTATCACACCTAAATGTTGCATAATAAATTTTTAATATTGCAACTAAAACCTTTTACCTTTCTATAATTTCAATTCAACTCCGTCTTTTCATATTCCTATGGAAAGATGGTTTTTTCCAAAATTTTGCCAAATTTTGATTAATATTATATCAAATAAGAGAAAAGTTTGAAGAAATGTCTCTTTTGCCCCTCTGGAAATAAAAGAAAAAAAATAAAAAAGGATAATGACTGTTATGTCCTTACTTTTCTCTTCTTCTCCTAAACCCTAAACACTGACTTCTCTTCTTTTCCACCCTCACCTTATTTATCAATGGTCTCCGATGTGGTTCACGAGCGGGGGCTTGAGGAGGGGTTTGGTTGTGGTGTCACACCAAGGTTGGGGTATGAGTGGTGGCAGGGTTGGGCTGAGGTTTGGGTTTGGGCCGGTGATGAAATTGGTGGTGCTGAGCAGAGGCATGATTAGTAAGGGTAAAATATTCCTTGAAATTCATAATTCAGTTGACGGATAGTTCTATCTTTTCGCGTCCAGTCAATCCCTTTTTTGTTAGAGTCAACGCCGAGAATGATACCTGAGGGTTATTTCAGCACTTTCACTAAAAATATAGGGGTTTTTTTTACTTTCAAAACCTTGAGAGTTATATTGGCACATCCGCAACTAACTTTGGTATTTTGCCCAACATATTATCATACTCTCTTTGTCCCACTTCAAACTGCACACTTTCTATTTTTGGGTGGCCCAGCTCAAATTGCAAAGTCTTTGGGTGTCCCAGCTTAAATTGCAAAGTCTTTGGGTGTCTCAGCTCAAATTGCAAAGCTTGATTTTAGCTAAAAATGGACTGATTGACTTGGCCCAAAATTCCATTTTACCCCTTATATTGGCTGAAATGACAATGGGCTTGGGTTGGTAATTATGGTTTAAGGGAAAAGATTAGGATGAGTTCCCAATGGCAATGGGAGTCTCTAGATTCTTTCAAAATCCAAGATATTCTCTCCTTTTCTCGCTCCCTCTGCCTCTCACTCTCACGAATCTTCCTTCGGAAACCACTCAATCTTTTCATCGCAATACTTCCCTGCTATTTTTTGTTGTTTCCACATCATCTCTTTCGCCTCAAAATTCATCGCGGCCTGTCTCCTGAGCAGCGGTGGGCGATGAAGGACGTCATCTCCATTAAATAGCAGAGATGGAGAGAAGAATCACACTTTCTTCGCCCCCTCTTCTGGATCTCCTCTATGCAGTGAAGCTCGTCTTCTCCAAGGCCATTTTCAAACTTAAGGGTTTCATACCTGAATTACACTTCAAATTCGTAAGTTTTTAAGTGTGTTTTTCGAAAAATATGTGGTTAAATATTCATCCCTCTTGTGTTCAATACGATTTGTACTTGATTTTTTAGTTGGATTTGGTTAATAATGAGAAAAATGGTTATGGTTTCTCAGATCTGGTTGCATAGAGGTTTTTTTTTAATGTAAAGTGGTTTGAATGTTGAAGAATTTGTGTTATTCAGTAATGTTATTGCTTCGATTTGACCATGTTTGATGTATTCTGAACTTTTAAGATGGGGTTTTTATGCTAATGGGTGTTTTGGTGCTCGAATGAGGCTTCAGAAACTGTTTTGCTCTTGTCTTGTTTTTTTGCTCTGTTCGAATGCTGATGAGCATGTTTGATGTTTTTTTGCTATGTTTTTTTGATCTGTCTTGCTTTGTTTTTTTTGCTCTGTTCGAATGTTGATGAGCATGTTTGATGTGTTTTTACTCTATTTTTCTGGCCAAATTTGTGCATCTCTCTAGCTGAAGAAGATGAAGTGGAGGTTTACAAGTTATTAGCTAAAAATGCAACTTCTTTAATTTGATTTGTAATGAATTAGTGAAAGGTTTTGTAAATTTGAAAAGTGTAATTTTTTTAAATTAGCATTGAGCACATCACTATTACCCATCAACTTTTTTCCCTTTCAAACTTTATTTCTGACAGCTTTTTCTAACTTTTTATTGTAGAAAATTACCACCCCAATTTCTCGGAGTGTAAGATATTGTTAGATTCTTACATTTATTTTGTCCCACTATATTTGGCACATTTAATTTCTAACTTGGATTTATGGTGAATAAAATGAGTGAAAGTAATTGAATTAAGAAAAACAAATGGAATAAGTTAATGAAATTGAAATAATCTAGCGAAAAAGAGGAAGTGTGTCATTATAAAAGAAATAATCAAAAAAATTAAAGTGATTCAAATACAGAGGACGATGACCATATACCAACAAATTTATCACAAAGTTTTATTTTAGGAAACCTAAACTTTAGGCCATGGTTTATTTTGCAATTATAAGAAGTTTTATTTGGGATGAGGATTTTTTTAAATGTTTATAAATTTAGGGACGTACAATGCAATTATCAAAAATATTATATTTATCAATAAAATTTCAAAATTTTCATTTTCATTTCTCTTCCTCCAATCGAAAACTGCCTCCTCCCATCTGTAACCGTCCCCGGCCGATGGTTACCGCCCGAATCCGTTGGTTTTCCGTCGTGATTATTCAACCGTTAGAGAATCAGAGCTACACACCGTGAAGCCTCCAGCGAATTCATATCCAGATCAAAGTCGTTGAGCTTCGGCGATTCAGATCTAGATTAAAGCCTTGAGTAACCAGCGGTGCACCTTCTTCTTCTCCGTTTTTGCTAGTGAGATATTAAGCTTCCTGCGCCGATGCTTTTGACGGCGCTGATCTGTAACGGAGCTCTGTAACAACGTCGCCAAATTTTCTTTTTCCTCTGCTTCCTATGATTTACTCCGACGAGTTTCTGCAATTAGTTGGAACCACCGTTCCCTAGCTTTGGGATGCCTCTGCAATATACCCTAGGTCAGGCGGCGAAGCGACCGCGACGCATTGATGAGGAGAGACGACAATGAGGAGAGGCGAAGAATTGGCGAGACATTTCGACAGTTTTCCTTCTGGCACGTGAGATCCATGTGCCTCTGTGAGAAGAAGGTCGCACGTGTGAACACGCGCAGATGGCTGATGGTGGTGGAGACAGAGACGAAGATGAAGACAGCAGATTGTGGCTGTAAAGCTGAGATTCGACATCTGAGAGGTGAGGTTCAATTTGTGTTTTATTTCTTTCAAATACTTGTGGAGGTTTAGTATTTACTTGATTGAGTATATGATCAATAAATGTTCCTTGGTGTAGTGGTTGGTACCCTGGCTGTTGAGGTAGAGGTCTTGTGTTTGAATCTCACTTTGACCTTTATTTTGAAAATTTTATGTTCCTGATGTACATTCAGAGGTTTAATATTATTTGACATGAATACTTGATCAGTAAATATTCTTTGGTGCAGTGGTTAGTGGTTTAGTCTATGATCTATAGACACAGGTTCAAAACCCGCCAGATTCTTTTTTTTAAGAAAGAATTTATGTTGTTGAGGTACTGTACCTTTTTGGTTGAGCTTTGTAGCTTTGTTTTCTATTATGTTGACTTTTTCATTATTTAGGTGAGATTTAATTGATATGAGTTGATGTTTTGTAGTTTTTTGGGTGTTATGGATTGATATTTGTAGTTTCTTTATAAAAAAAAATCTCATGTTGATGTTTTTCATTTTCTGACTGAGGTTTCGGTAATTGGAGTTGATGTTTGTAGTGTTTTTTTTTCTTATGTTGATGTTTTTCATTTTTCGGATGAGGTTCAGGTGTTAGGAGTTGATGTTTATAGCTTTTGGGTGATATAGGTTGATATCTGCATTTTTTTAA
Source organism: Rubia tinctorum (assembly GCA_032355605.1). Lineage (NCBI taxonomy): Eukaryota > Viridiplantae > Streptophyta > Magnoliopsida > Gentianales > Rubiaceae > Rubia > Rubia tinctorum. Next base: position 3,599,865 of record JAULKM010000009.1, read on the forward strand.
GAAACAATTGTTGACGTTTTATGATTTTTTTGAGTGAATAATTTTTTCTCTTGAGCTACCGTAGTTATTTTGTTGATGTTTTTAGTTTTTTTCCCTCTCATGTTGATGTTTTTCATATTCCGCGTGAGATTTAGTTGATATGAGTCGATGTTTTGTAGTTTTTTTTGGGTTATATGGGTTGATATTTTTTTTCTTTTTCCCCTCTCATGTTGATGTTTTTCATTTTCTTGGTGAGTTTTAAATTATACGAGTTGATGCTTGTAGTTTTGGGTGACATAGGTTGATTTTTTTTTGTTGTGCTTCTTTTTCTTATGCTGACGTTTTTCACTTTTTGGGTGATGTTTAGGTGATAGGAATTGATGTTTTTAGCTTTTGGTTGATATTGGTTGATTTTTGTAATTTTTTTAAAAAAATTGATAAGTGAAGCTTTGTTGATTTTTTATTTTAAATTGATATTTTGTTAGTTGTAGATGACGTTTTCAATTTTTTTATTGGTTTTTATTTTATTTTTAAATATATTTTTGTTGTTTTATTTTTAAATATATTTTTGCTGCAATTTTTTCGTTGATATTTTATGATCATTCATTGATGTTCTCTATTTTAATCTGATGTTTAAAATTTTTAGTTTTATAATCATATTGATTTTTTTGCTTTTTTTAAAAAATTAAAAAAATTTAATTTTTTTTTGCAGATTGCACGGGGCGGGAACATGATGGACAAAAATTGGACAAAAAAGCCCTTGGAAAAAATATGAGCGATATGTCCCGGTAAATTTATTAGAGATATGTCTCTGTAAAATAATTGGAGATAGGTCTGTTGAGGTAGAATATAGTTAGAATTGCATAAGTGCCTCTGCCTAAACTTTATGCTGCCTCACAGGAGACCATATGTGTGAAATTTGTATGTGTGGGTGTTTTACATATTGTCAAATGTTAAACAAATCACCTAGTATTTCTACTTGAAAATCCTCCCTGAGAGCATCTTCAATGATTAGAGAGTTTTCCTACTTTTTAGGTGCCACGATTTTGATTAGGACTTCAATGTGATGTAAGAAATGCATCTTCAATGATTAGAGAGTTTTCCTACTTTTTAGGTACCACGATTTTGATTAGGACTTCAATGTGATGTAAGAAATTATAATGGACTGACAATGATTTATAATTTTCCCTCTCCAATGGTACCGTCACATTTATAATGTCAGTATGACGTGTCAGTTCAAAACTTTTATATTTACCATTTTTTATACAGTTTAACATATTCACATATAGAGTTAAAAAAATTATATTTTAAAAATTTTCATTGTGCTCATCCATTCACGTATTATTTTTATCATTGTATTGTGTGAGATACATTTTAATGAAAACACAAATGTTTAAATATGTATTGATTCTTTTACAATTAACAATAAATATAACCATATATAATATATACTACATTAGTTAATAAAACTTTGGCAAATGTTTAATTATTTACTTAAAACATTAAAATTAAATTCAAGTAGTTAAAACTAGAATCCTTTCAAATTTAGCTTACAATTATAATTATATAAAAATATTAAATATATTAAATTACAATTATTTATTTCATATTAGCGTCAATTATAAATTGTATTTATTTTTTTATCTTCAACATTATTAAATTTCAATATTATATATTAAAATCTAAGTTTTGCATATTTTTATTTTATAGGATATTATTAAATTGATTTTACTTCCAATTTTATATCCTAACTGAAAATAGTAAATAGGTAAAAGTAAAAAATTTAATGACCAAAATTTAATGTGTTTGTAATTGACAGCCTCAAATATGACCTTCTATAAACAGAGAGTGTAATTGAAGGGATCACTCATTAAATTGTTCCGGCCTTGAAGTGATGCTCATATTTTTGTTCGAGAGTTTCTCAATGTGATGTAGAAATTGACTTTATTGAAATTTACCCCTGGTTGGAGATGCTCTGAGAATTAACACAATATTAAGAGAGTGTCTCCTGTAATTGCGCCTAACAACTAGACAATTGTGGAAAGTCTTGTCCCTAAAACTTTTAAATTCAAATTATAATTATTTATATTTTGAGATATATTATTAAATTTTTTCAAAATTATGAGAATGTCGTTGCAATAATAAAAATAAATATCAAATTATCACATAGTTGTGTTAGTTATAAAATTATCTCATCTAACGGTTGGCCGGTATAAAATAAGTATTTGTGCATCATTAATGGTATTTTATATTTGACACTTGTGAAATTATTAGTGCCCCTCACCTTCACATACTTATTTTTCCCACGTACAAATTTTCTGGGAAGTACATGAGTAAAGTTTTCAGTGATCAAACATATCTAAAAAATTAACTAAAAAAATGTAATTTCATTTGGGGTAGAAAGAGTACCATATTATTAAGCATGGACGAATTTATTAAAATCTGATTTATTGGTGATATTTAGAGCATTATTTCTCTCTGTTAATTCTGATACATTGCTTTTGATGTTATCTTTTCAAAATTTACTTTTCATTTTTCAGTGAACTATTTTTAATACAATGTTAGATATCGATAAATTTAACCACAAATAATAATGATATATGGAATTTAATAGTTAAAAAATACACGTTAACATACAGCTTATTATATCTCATATATATATATTATATTATTTAACATTTATAGTTGAAGATAAATTTAAAATATTTTTAGAAAAAGGATAAATAAACTCATGAAATAAGGGATTTGTAGTTTTTTTTCTTTTGTTTTATCAAAGCGTTTCTCATGTTTCAATGAATGTTTTAGTATGTTTTAATTATAAACGACATGTTTTTTTCCCATTAATGTATATAATAATATAGTTCTTTTATCGCAGTTTAAGATGCACACTTTTCAAAAAATATGTCCCACTCAAGAATCACATTGAATGCTTGGTTGGAAAATGATGGTTAAAATGTTGAAATTAGTTAACTTCTGAGCGTCGTTTTGAGTGGGACCTGAATGGATATAGGGTCGGTGGATGTGATTTTTAGGTTCTCCCCCGCGAGTACTGTAAACTATTTAAACTCTTAAAACGGATCAAGGGTGAATGAGATATGGATGATTGAAATGTCACACTTGAAAGAGGAAAATTGGGCGGAAATTGGCCCAAGATGATTTTTCTCTGGACCGTCATGGATCACGTTGCGTGGAAGTCTCTAGAAGGCCCAACCGCGTAATATATATGGATTTGCTACTGTGTAATTCTTAAGAGATAAGAATGAAATACTTTCATATTTTGTGAGATATCTTTTTGTAAATGAATACGCGATTTACCTTGTTTAATACACTGAAGAATATTGCGTAGATATTTCTTCCATTTCTAGCAGATTTAATCCGAGTTTTCTTGGAATGTTCTCGACTTTGACGGGTTGTTGATTGGAGAATATTTTTCTCTAATTACAGAAAATCGGAATATCACGTTTTCATGATTAGGGTCTCTTAGAGTAGTATAAATAGAGCCTCTAAGTCGGCCAGGAAACTCGCACCATTTCTCAAGTCTCTTCATATTCTAAACTAGAGTTTTATTTCCGTCTTTCTAGAAGTTTCCGTCCGTTGCTATGTCGAGGTGATAGTCCTTCGGAATTTGCGTGAATCTGAGGTAACTCTTACGTGTTAATTGTTACCTTCAATGGTTTTATCTTAGGGAACGATGTCCACGACGAGATTCATTTATTTCAAGGGCAGCGAGTTTACTCGTGACTCCATCACTTTGTTTTGCTTGAAACGTGATTTATTTATTGTTGACATATCGCATGTATGATTTATTTATTGTTGACATATCGCATGTATGATTTAATTATTCGTAATTTAAACTTTCCGAATGTATACCTGAATAATTAATAAAAGTTTATTATTCTTTCATATATAAATTGCTCATTCAATTTTCATTATTTAATTTTCGCATATAATCAATATATGTCCAACTGTATTGAAACGAATGATATTTGTTGATTTATATTGATTAAAGGCAAAGTCTTGGGAAAGACGGTCTTTCCATAGGCTTATGGAAAGACAGGGTTTAATTATAATAATAAAAGGTAAAAAGTCTTTGTTGCAATATTATAATTTTATTATGCAACGTGTAGTAGTTATAAATTTTATAACCCGGTTCATACAACCCAAAAATTTTATCTTAATTTTTTCTAATTTACACTTTAAACCTTGGTCTTTCCATGACTTATGGAAAGACCGTTTTTCAAGAGACGGACTCTTCTAATATAGAAAAATAAAATAAAAAATTCTTTTGAACCCCGCGGTATATATTTTCTGTCTTCGTCTCTACTTTTGACAAATGACATACTTTAGTTGAAACTTCAATATGATGTAAACAAAATAAATAAATTAAATTTCTTATTTGAATTTTCATCTCCAATGCTAACGTCACAATTATAGTTTTAGTGTGACGTGTCAATCATTGATTTAGCATAACTTTAGTTGGACTTGTGCATATTTATGATTCACTACCCCGCATCACTTTTTCTTGAGACGAGTGAGAGCCTCAATATGATTTTACCCAAATAGAAGTTGCTTTTATTCCCTTTAAAGAAAAGTGTGTCGCATCATATTGATACTTCTACTTGACTCTTGCATTGAAGATTTTTTTAGAGCATATCCAATGAAAGAGTCAGCTTTAGGGGTCACTTATGCCAAATGGTATATTTTAATTGGAACTTCAATATAATGTAAACAAAATAAATTCATTGACAGCCTAATTTGGAGTTTTATGTCCAATGGTACCATCAAAGTGATAACTTCGACATGACGTGTCAATCATTGAATGGACATATTATGAGTTGGTCGCATGCATATTAATGAATCACTATTTACTTTTTCTTTGGGTACACAAGTGAAGCCTCAATACTTCCTTCATTCACTTAATTGTGGGTTTTCATTTTGGGATGTTTATTTTTAATTTGACACTTTCTAATTGTAGTGTAATTGAAAAGAAAGATTCAACCATTCAATTTACTTTATTTACATTTAAGTTCATCTCCACCACATATAAAACATCTTCAAAATTCTTGTGTCAAAAGCATGTGTGCCATAATCTTTTGAGTTTCTTAAAATAAAAGCTCTACTTGACCCCCTCCAAAGAAAAGTGTGTCACACATGATTTCCACTTGACCTTGTATTGGAGATGACTTTGTGGGTTGAGGGAATATTAATATGACATATCAAGTGAGTTTTACCAAAATGACTCTTACATTAGAGATACTCTTATATGTTGAGGGTTTATCAATATTACGTGTCAAGTGGCTCTTAGCAAAGTGGCTCTTGGAGATGTTTTTAAGGACTTAATAACAACATACCAACTATCACATTTGTTTAAGTAACACATTCGCTTGGATAAATGGAAGGTAAATACCTATTTTAGTGAGGCTAAATATAGCTATTGCTGAAAATGTCCGGTTACAAAAATTCCCAAATAGCTCTATACACACCTTAAATAAATATACATCAGACTATTGCCCATCACTTATAACCATAGGTGGTGAAATCCCATCATCCCGAAAACCATTTAGATTTCTAGATGTATGGATAACAAGACCGGATCTTTAAAAAAAACTTATTTTACTTAACTGGAACTATCCCCTCAAAGCAAAAGGATGCTCAGAATCTCCCTAAAAATAAAAATTGACCTTAAAATGGAGCAGAGAACCGTTCGGAGACATAAATGCTAATATTAAAATAGCTGAAGAGTCTCACATATTACATGAATATGAGGACTTCATTGTTTTAAATCACAAAAATGCTTTAATCCTCACCATAATCTTAACCAGGGAAAAGATAAAATGGTTGAAAGATGGTGATGAAAACACCAAATTCTTTCACGCCTCTGATAGAGTTAGAAGACTTGAATAGAGTAAAACTAAAATGAAAACAACACAAGTAGCTGGGCCGTTCCAGTAACAATCGATCATACTTTCAGAGGTTTAACACTCAACTATCACTGTACACAAACCTTTCCTCTTATATAAGGAAAGCTAGAACCATCCAGGGTTCACCTCTGGCCACCACCATAGCCAATTACACCTACCTAAACTAACACCAAAAATCAAAACCAAAATCTGAAGCACGCAGGTACGCGGAAGTGAGTAAGTAAGATATTAGGAGAATTACAGAAGAAATCCAAAATGACGGTGGGCAAAAAGATTAGTAAAATAAACCAGTGAGAATATCAAACGTTAAAGGGTAACGAGACTCCCAAGCATAGAGACGGCTTGAGATAATTATTACACACACTAAACGATAGCACATATCGGGCACTATAAACCCCAAACGTTTCAGCTTCCTACGTTAGTAGTATAAATGTCAGAAGGTGAGCATCAAGCATCAGATTTAATCTCTAGATTCTGGGGAACAGAGGTTTGGTTGGAAAGATCAACAATTATATCAAATATAAAGCCACAAAACCAGAGTTCAACAGAATGAATGGCAGAACCTCAGATGGAGACCCAACAACGGCATTCATTCACTGCATTGGGGTCTGAGTACTCAGAGGAAGCGAGGAAGCCAGAAGCTAAAATAGTCCAGCTTCAGGATATATACCTACACCACAGAGCCAGAGGTGAAGTTCACATCCTACAGGAGGAAATAATGGCCACACTGCAGCAAGAGGAGAACTGTGCATTGGGTCACTGGCTGGATGATCATAATTACAACACTTGGTGAATTGACCAATATATCATGGATCGTTGGGGATTTGAGGCAAGAGTTTACCACAGATTTCATAATTACTATGTTATCAAGATGGACAATGCGCAACGAGGATGGCGGTGTTACACAACAAACCATATGCCATAGAGGTTTTTTTTGTTATTCGTCGTTGAGACCCAACGGTCCTGTTGAGTCGGGAAATAGTACAGAAGGTGATACTTACAGTCAGGATACATGGGATTGCCTCAGTCTATTTTACGCCGGAAATGGTACACATGCTGGCTAATCATGTCAGAGAAGTGCTCGACACTGAGCTCGACCAGTTCCCGGCAAGAAATATGAGGTACAAGAGAACAATGATATTAGTTTATATTGGAAGCCCACTCATTCCAGGCTTCTTCATCAACATGTCGGATGGCCACATATACTGGGTGGAGTACCGGTATGAATGGGTGCACAAGTTCCGCAGGATATGTGGCCACATTGGGTATCCAATGTCTAGATGTACAATCACATCAACATTCCTGACACAGGCGCCAGTGGTGGACGATGAAGAACACGAGCAAGATGGCCTCCAAAATAACCCACTAAATCTACCGAATGGTTACTTATAGGCTGAGGTCAGTCTAGATTGACTAGAGGGATGCATGATAAACCAGACTCTTCCAAGGATGAAATGGAACGGGAGGGCGGATTCAAAAGCAGTGGGAATGGTCACAGCAAATGGAGCTACAAGGTACGGTAGAGAAGAAAATTTCAAATGACTCACATGAGGATGACACATTATATAGCCACTCCCAGGGGTCGCCGGGAAGCGGTGAAAATCAAGCAGAGGGTATCCAGGTAATTAGCGATCTCATCATGTTTGTTTACCATGTACCAGATAGAAATATGCATTTAATGGTGAATGCGGTAGATGTAGTACATAACAATGCATGGGATAATCTGATAAAAGAAAAGAATGAAAGTGGGAGAGAGTTGGGCAATGATCAAACTAACGAATGGGGTTAATGAGAGGGTTTTGTTATAGCATAACCTCAGCATAACCGGGGGAATATGAACATGACTCGATCAATCATGAGCGAAGGGAGCTCATTATTATTTCAGACTCAGTTTCCTCTGACGCTACCTGAACAGCTGCAGCCCAGAGAAAGATGGGAAGTGAGAGAACAAGGGAGGAAAGACTGACGGTTAGGAAGACGGTACAAATGAAAGCAAAAAACAGTCAGGAAAAAAGAAGCTCATGTCACCTCTGATATGGAGATTGTTCAATAGCTTCAACATGGGGAATTTAATTGTCGACAAACTGAGGAAGAACCACAAGCAGAGTAGCTCAACCCAATTACACAAGAGGAGTAAGCCCAGGCGCAGAACTGGGAAAATGGGGACAAGGCTCAATTAACAAAGTCAGAAATTCAGAGGAAAGAAAAAGGCAAAGGAAAGGTGGATGAAGAGGAAACAACTACCCAGCTCATGGAAATGACGGTCCAACCGCCACCACAAATCAATAGTGAAAAGAAGCGGAAGAGAGAAGAAGAGGAGGAGGTAGACGCAATATCATTGATCGACACTGTTATGATGGTAAAATGGTAGGAGCAGACAATTCCTTTTTAAAGAGGAAGGTTCACAAGCTCGCAGAGGGGGTGGCAACGTTGGAGATCTTAGATAGTCAAAAAGAGAACAGGATGAGGACAAAATGATTTATGATAAGGATTTTAGCTTGGCTGTCCCAAAACAGCCGGCCCAAGGGCCATGATGTCCCTAGTATGGAACTGTAGGGGCATTATGAGAAAGTTGTTGAACATGTACAATCTACAAGTTGTATGTTTATTCAAGACGAATATGACAAAGGAAGCAATGGAGAAATGGCAAGAATCTACAAGGTTTGGGAGAGGTTGGCACATTTCAGCAGTTGGCTCAGGTGGCATAACTATAGTTTGGACTAGCAATGTAGACTTAGAAATAGTTGCTAGTAGTAGTAATTTTGTTCTAGCTAACTAGTAGTTTTGGTCAAGTATGGTACCAAGGTTTTGTTTATAGTAGTCCTGATCAAGCAAGAAGGGTGGAAACGTGGGACAAGATTAATGAACTTTTGCCATATTCTAGCTACCCACTAATCCTAATTGGAGATTTCAATCAAGATGTATCAAGATTTGATAAGCGGGGGGACCGTTTAAAAATAACCAGAGCTCATTTAGACTGCTAACATTATTGAGAAAGCATGATATGTCAGACCGGAAACATAAAGGTCTATGGTTCGCATGGACAAATAACAGAGAAAGGGACCAAGCAATTTACCAGAGATTGGATAGGGCTTATGTGAACCAAGCATGGACAAAGGTGTTCACGAATGGTTTCATCATGAACCTGCCTATCATACAGTCAGATCATGGTCCCATGATTTTGAAACTGAAACAATCCATAGGAAGACGTAAACCACAATTAAGGTATGAAGTATTATGGGTACACAACAATGATGCAAATCAAATAGTTCAAAAATGCACAGACACGGACACTGAATTAGCCAGGATTGGGAAGATAATTGGGGGAAATGTATCACAAAAGTTGGAGATCACCCTAAGGCTTCTTAAGAACTGGAGCAATCAAACATTTGGCGGGTTGGAGAACAGCATGAAAAAGAAATTAGAAGAGTTACGAGGAATACATATGAAGATTAAAAGCACTGAGAGAAATCAGCAAGGTGGAGACTATAGCCTCATGCAGGAACAACAAACAGACACAACACAGATAGAAGATTTACTAAGATGTCAGTCTGATTACTGGCAGCAGAGGTCAAGGGTGAACTGGGGGAGATTCGAAGATAAAAATACTTATTTCTTCCACCAATGGGCAACGAGGAAACATGCGGTAAATGCCATTAATGGCATACAGAATAAGAATGGTCAGTGGATACATGATGAGGCAGAATTGCAGCAGCTCCTTACACAGCAAATGTCAAGCATATATGCAGAACCAGAAAATTACCTGCTACTGGTAGGACATGAAGAACAATACAACAACTGTTAGACACGAATGATCAAAGGTTGTCAGTCTCAGGTGGAACAACTCAGCAAGACATTCACTAGTGATGACATAAAGGCGGCACTAAAGATAATGAAACCGTGGAAATCCCCGGGACCGGATGGAATGCCGATTGGATTTTACAAAAGGCATTAGCGACATATAGAACGCCAGTTCACGGAGGAGATTCTCAGAATTTTGGAAAATGCTGACATGTCACGGGATTGGAATAAGACAGAGATAGTTCTGATTCCAAAGAGGAAAAATCGAAAACGGCCTGAGGACTTTAGACCAATTTCACCATGTAATGACAAGTAATGTAATGGCAAGTATAAACCGGTGGTGAAAATGTTAACAAGAAGATACAACAGGTTATGAGACACATCATTGATACAACACATTTTGGGTTTGTTAAAGACAGATGCACATGAAATGTAGGAGACACTGAAAAAGAAAAGGACAGGTAAAGTAGGCGTCGCAGCAATAAAGATTGACGTGAGTAAGGCATATGACTGAGTATCTTGGGAATTCCTACAAAAAACACTAGAATATATAAACATGCCTAGGCATTGGATCAAGATGCTCCTTATGTGCACCACCACAGTTTCTATGTCAATCAAAGTCAACAACTGGCAGTCCGATTTTTTTTCAAACTAGTAAGGGGACTTAGGTAAGGATGCCTCTTGTCGCCGTATTTGTCCATTATCTTCCAGCAGTTCTTTTCTAGCCTACTACACCGAACAATGGACAACATACCGCAAGCAGAATATAGACCAGGTAGGGGGCACCGAGAATAACACACCTTATGTAGGAAAATGATAGCATTTTGTTTACAGAATGCACAGAACAAGCAGTGAGACAACTGGCCAGAGATATTGATGATTTTGCTAGGTATTCCGAACACCGAATCAATTTTGACAAATCATCAATGCTGGTTAGTAGGAACACACCTGAAGCAGTGGAAAGGCACATAACGCTCAATATACACAGAAGAGGAATAAGAGGAAAACAGTTAGGTATGGATATTAACCTTCAACAGTCTAGATGTGCCACATTTCCTTAGCCATATCCCAGAAGTAATAGAAACTCAGGATAATAAATCACTGCTAGAGAACCCTACCCTCTCTAAATCAAAGAAATTGTTTGCTCACTGCACCAAAATGGATCATGACCGGATGGCTTCACAATCTCCTTATTGTTATAAATAATGAACTACGTAATCTAAATTTGTAATAATTAATTATTTATTTATACTAGGGGAACACTATGTAATTACTACTTAAAGGGTCGTTTGGTTCAAACGGGGAAAGGGAAGGGAATCAGGAAAGGGAAAGGAAGATAATGGAAAGGAATAAATATTTTTTTAATTCCGTTTTGTTCGACTGTGGAAAAAAATTAAATTCTTTCGTATTCCCTTTGTTACTATTTGATTCACAATGGGGAAACAAATATTAATTTCTAGCATTATTTATAAAATAAATTACATAAGTATAAATTATTTCACATTATCAAATCTGCTAAAAATATATAAAGCATTTCATGAATTATTGTCATATCTAGTTCATATAAAAATATTTAATATAAAAACGTAGTTCATAATTTTTAATCTATTAATATGTTGTATGTGATTAAAAAATATGTAAATCTATTTATAATTTGACGTATTTTTTTTTTGTTTGCATATTGTCATCTTTACATATTTTTTATTTCATATCACATGCGACAAACTGATTTAAAAATATGCAGTTCATTTAATATAAAATTGTGATGATACTGATATTTTAAAAAATCACATACGTAAATCTTTTAACAATTGACATCTAGAGGATATTATTAAAAAATATAAAATCGTTGCAAATCCAAAATATTACATTATGTATTATATCTATCAACACATAAATATTTTTATAATAAAATAATTATATTTTGTAAATCATTATTCAATATTGACAACTATTTTACACCTAAATATCACCACATCCATCAAAAGTATCACAAACAAATTAAAACTTCACATATTGCCTTTTCATTTGGGTAGGACAGCGGTAAAATATTCAATTTGTTTGACTGACCTCTTTTATATGATAATACTTATGAAATAATATTTTTTTAATGAAAGTTATATAAATATTAATGTTATTAATATTCCACCCATGTACAATTTGAGAAGTAAAATTATAAAATTATTTTTTATGTATGAAATTAAATTTTAATCTTAAATTTAATTAATTTAAAGTATAACAATACTATTTAATATATTACTATTTATATTATATAATTATAAAATAACAGTATTTATATAAAAATAATATAACTATTATTCATAGTATAAGGTTAAAAAATACCCTTTTTAACTTAAAAATGTTCATATAAAAATTATAATTTCATTTAAATTCGATCTATATACAATACAAAAAATAAAAGTATAATATTTCAATTGAAAGCATAATCATAATTTTGTAATTTTTATTTTGATAATAAATATAAATTATAATATATTTTTTAGAGTTGAGAAAACAAGAAGAAAAATGGAAGATTAGAGGAATGCCACAAAGAGGGAAAGGGAATCTCAATCCCAGGGTAAAACTATGGAATCACGTTATCCCCAATTAAGAGAATTGTAAAACTTGAAATGAGAAAGAGAATGATAAAAAAAACCAAACCAAACACCAACTAAGTGAATCAAGATCTCATATTCCCTTTCACTTGCCCGATTCACCCCAACCAAACGCCTCCATTCTCACATTTTCGCTTCATCTCATCCTAATCCTCTTCTCCATTCTCTCCATCTTATTTTCAATATCAATCTCTCACATCTTATTTCCTTCCCACTTTCTTAACTAACTGGTGCAAAGTTAGTGATTTTTACCACACTTCATTAATTCTACCTTTTTCTTCATCATGCTTATATTTTTGTTACTGAAACTTTAAATTTTATTTTTCTTATCTTAAGAAGGTAAATATTAAGGTTTAGCCAATTTTCCGAAAAACCACGGTTGACGATTTAAATTTTTCATAATTACTCTTTGAACCCAACTGTTCATTTTTAAAATTGTACTCCCTCTTATTTCTTCAATAACTCTCTTTTTTAAAAAAAAATATAATGCATGTTTGACCACCGATAACTTTAATTTCATACGATAATAGACTATACAATTTTACTTTTAAAAAAATACATGTTATGGAGAACCCAAAAACATATCACATAACGTATGTTATTGTATGTAATTAAATTTATTGAGGGTCAAATACGCCTTGAAAATTTGTGCAGCCAACCGGAGCTAATATTAGAAAACGGAAGTAGGAAATATGACATTTCACAGGAAAAAAATAAAACTTTAAAAAAAGCAAAAGCAGTTGTTTTATCATGGGACCCATCTTGGAAACAGGGAAATTGTAGTCGACCAGTAAGAGCGGGGGGTTACAGTGACACAACCGCGGCCGCGCTTATCGCCGGAGTAGAAAATCTAGGGATTCTCTGCCTAAATCCTCTGAAAATGATGTCACTCACATCGAATGAGCTGAACTATCTCATTTTCCGCTATTTTCACGAATCAGGTCCGTATTCTTTCTGCTCTAGATTTTCATTTCGTTGTATTTATCTCTAATCGTTTTGAATTTCGTCGTATAATTTCACTGGCAGTCGAAACGGTCTCCGAGCTTAGGGTTCAGGCTTCAAAATCATTTTTCTAGTTTTCCAATTTTATCTTACGTATCAATTTAATTACTAGCTGTTTATACTTTTTGCTGGCATGATGAAAGATTTTAAGCAGTTTCTGTGTTCGTTGTTTGTGAAATTACAGCTTTTTTAGGAAGGATATACTTAAGATTCTGCATTCAGAGTAGCCTTTGAGAGTAGTTTTTATGCCCATGTGCTTCAGTTTATTTATGGATTTTATGCAGTTTATGTGTTTGTTGTTTGTGAACTTAACAGTTTTATTAGGAAAGATATACTTAAGATTCTGCATTTAGAGTAGCCTTTGAGAGTAGTTATGTCCATGTGCTGCAGTTTATATGTGGATTTTATTTACTTCTCAGGTTTGACACATTCTGCATTTGCTTTGGGATGCGAAGCGGGACTCAATAAAAGCACGATCGATGGTAACATGGTACCGCCCGGTGCCCTCATCACCTTCGTACAAAAGGGAATTCAGTACCTGGAGTTAGAAGCTAACTTAAGTAATGTAAGCATACTTGTTCGTGCGTCAGTTTGTAGCCCGTTCTGTGTTTGGACCTCTTGCTAATTGATGTTTATAGAAATATTCAGGAAGATGTAGACATGGATGAAGATTTTCAGTTTGTACAACC
>JAULKM010000009.1:3631655-3651660 GCA_032355605.1 Rubia tinctorum
TTTATTATATAATAAACTATTATTTATTCATAATGCACATGTTTTACTTATAATATTTTCATGTAAATATTATTAAACTTTTAGCATTAAAATTAGTAATTTTAAAGTAAAATCTAGGTTTTTTTGGTGATATAAATGAGGTGATTAAAATGGTTTTGAAGTGGGTATGAAGACCCAAGTGGGTGATGGGGTGGGGGTGAATTTTAATATTATACCCACCATGGGTAACGGGGCGGGTATGAGTATGAAAATTTTAGGTGGACATGGGTATGAAGGTACCATAAACCGTACCCACCCCCGCCCCATTGCCATCCATAGTTGTTGTCGCTGATTTCCTGCAGCAGGCGGGGCGGAGGACAGAAGACGAGCGCCGCTCATAGTGGCGTTTCGACCATAATACAAGTCAACCTGAAAAATGGTAAGCCCGATTGAAATACACCGACAATATGCCTCATTGCTACTTAGTCATGGAGTAGCGAATATCGTTTTGTTGTTTTTGTTTAATTTATGGCGAAATTGTGGGTCTGGGGAATTGTTAGAAAGGGTTTTCTAGGTTAGTGAATTTGGTTGCCGAAATTCTTGATTTTTGGATGTTAAGGGATGTTAATATTCATTTGCTTTGCATTAGGATTGTTTTTGCATGCTCTGTTAGTCTTGCCGAATGTATGTTTTACTTTGAACGACCTAAGGTTTTGATTGTTGATTGCTAGCAACAAGGCTAGATCAACACATTAATAATGTTGTATCTAACCTTATGTGTTAAAAAAGATACGGTTTACAACCGTTTGTCTAATTTGAGCGCTTATTCAGGAGATTAGTTTAGTATACGTGGAGTTACTCGGGAGCTGGAGTAGTGGGGTTCTCGATTAAGAGACGCTTGATCTTTGCTTTTTTTGGTGTCGTTTTCCTCTGAGAGGGTTGTGGTTCTTCAATGATCAGTGTCATTTGAGGGGTTCCATGCATTTCATGAAACGTTAGCAATGTAGAAATTACAGTTGAACAAGTTAATGAAAAATGTTAACAATAAAAAAGATTATATTGAGCAATAATGAAAAAGATTTTATAGAGAGTGCTAATTTTATGGAATGTGCTGATCTAATCCTATGATTTAATTAAAAATGCTTATTTAACCCTATGATTTAGTTAAAAGTGTTGATCTAACCTACATTTTGATTTCATAGCCAAGAACATAGGGGTAGAAAGGTCATGAAATTTTCAGTTGTAAGTTCAGGGGTATTTTTATCTTTTCAAATTATGTTAGAATAGAAAATTTTAGAGACTAGATTAGGGTTTAGATATTTACTTTTATAACCTTCATGTACTCTGTTTATTCACTCCATAATCTAAACCTTAGCTCAAGGGGAATCACTTTAACATATTAGGTCAATATATGAATTTCTTCATTCAATGCTGAAATAATGCAATTTAGGTATATTTGTACAGTTGTTCAAAATTTTAAGATTAGTTTCGCACTTTTAGATTTTACAGGATTAGTTTGGCACTTTCACAAAATGATAGGAATAATAAAGACTTAATAAAATATAAAAATAAAAAAGAGTAAAGAAGTTATTTTAAGAAGAAAAACGATGAGATCCTTGGCGCATGTCACTCATAAATGGTAAAGTAGATGGATCCAATGTTTGGCTTACCTTGTGCAAAGGGCAAGAAACTAATAATTTCATGTGCCAACTAACTTGTCGTACAGTTGTACCTTAATGCCTAAACATGGGTTTGCTTGTATGGACATGTCACTTATTTTTTATCTTATACACTGCATTTGTTAAATTACATACTCCCTCTGTCCCAACCATATCTGCACACTTTCCCTTTTTAGTTGTCCCAACCAAACCTGCACACATTTCATATTTAGAAATTTTCTATACATAATATGACCAAAATACCCTTGATATAACTAAAATTTACACTCAAAACCTAAACCTAACTCACCCACAAACCCTTATCACCAGCTTTCTCCCTCTGTTTTCCCACCTCACTCCATCTCTCTCAAGCTCTCAAGCTCTCTCCCATCTCTCTCCACCGCGTCTCAACCACCCCCACCCCTCTCTCCACCGTGTCTAAGCCCCACCCCATTTCTCTCCGTCGTGTCTCAGCCTCCCTATCCCACTGTCTCTGTCTCCCCATGTTTCTCTTCACCGCGTCTCCATCGCTGCAACGCCTTCGTCTGCGCTGTGTCTCCGATTTCTTACAAATATGAAGCAAGGTGGGTCGGGCGGTGGTGTTGGATCGATTTTTTGACGATCTAAGTCTTCAAGATTGAGGCAGGTAGAACGAAGAAGAGAGAGGCAGAGGAGAGGTGGACAGAGGTGGAGATGGGTGGGCAGGGGTAGGGAGAGAGGGATGGGGGAAGAAGAGAGTGGCGGAGGAGTGGCGGGGATGAGTGGGCAGGGAAAGGGGGAGAGGGATGGGAGGAAGAAGGATGGTATTTTAGTAATTTCACATCCCTAAAATTAAAATAGCAACTTTCTCTTTGTGCAGATATGGCTGGGATAGAGGGAGTACTAAATTTAGTAATTTTGATTTTTATATATTTTCACATTTAAATGCATATTATTACTTGTTTAACTTTTAAAATACAATATTTAAATTTAATTAAAAAATTACAATATTAGTCACTGTGTACTGTCCATAAACTTATGGAAAGCCGTCTTTTCTGAAACTTTCCCAAAAAGAAATTAGAAACCTTACCTTGAGAATAGAGTGATTACTAGTATTTCTTGCATCAGTTTATAACTACTAGTTTACCTTAACTTCTAATACTCCCTCCATTTCATTAAAAGTGGCACGCTAGATTTAAACTCTTAGATTTAGGTGAAAAAAATGAGTTGATAAAATTCAATGTAGAAATTAAAAAGTAGAATGAGTGGATGAGATTGAACGAATCTTGCCAAAAATGGAAAGTGTGTCATTTAAAAAAAACATCTCAATAACGTAAGTGTGTCACTCTTAGTGAAACGGAGGGAGTACACAGTTTCCCAATCACGAATTCATTTTTTTTATTTCTCCGAAGCCAAACAGACAGTCAGAGGGAATTGATAAAAATTTAACTGAATTAAGCTCAAGTACATAACTGAAGTGAAGGCTAAGATTGACGTTTCAAAGGTCGCAAGTTCAAATATTAAGGTTTTGAATAATAACATTTCTTTCATTAGTTCACGATCATATTTTGGACAATATGATCATAGATTAGCAATTCGAGTTTTATCAACAACCAAAATGCACGCTAAGAATTCACGTGCTAAAAGTTCACGTCAAGATTAGAAGCCTAAATGAAGATGTTTCATGAGTTCCTTTTTTTAGTATTAAATTTGAGTCTTCTCAACAACAAAAGTGCGCACTATAAATTCATGTGGATTTTATCACAAAAAAAAAAAAACTGTTTCATAAAATTAGAACACATTTTCCTAGTGATATTTCTTCTGAGAAAACTACTACTCGAAATTGATCAAAAGAACTGTTAAATACCAAATTGGGCAAAAAGAACTGAATGCAAAGCCTCAGGAAAAATGACCTAAAAATAGTTTCTCAAAGTAACTCATTTATAGATATCTGTTTATTTACAACAGCATCAAGTAGCATGCTGTAGTTGATTATCCCTTTCACAATTTACACCTCTCTAAGATACCACAGGGTTAATTAAGGAGAGTTTTAATGAGCATTAAATAGCATCTCCCCCTATACATTAGCAACCAACACTAAATGAATCAAAACGTTGATTTGCTAGAAACTTAAGTCTCCCGTATCCCGGCAGCTAATCCATAAATAATGTTGCGCCTTCGATAATCCCCATAACGAGGATAACATCTACCTTCAAGTCTTTCATACTCAGCAAAATGACAACAAATTGCTATCGAGGAGTCAATAGGTCTCTTACTTCCAAGTGTTACCGAATCTGACTTCTTCCAAATGATGATGCTCCAATTTCACTCTCCGTGTTCTGCACGCGTACATTGTTTTCAGTATCACACATTTAAAGCAATTACTAGGAAGGCAGTCTATTCCTACAGTCCAGGAATGGGGTAAAGGAAAGGTCTCTAATCGTTCTTGGTTACTGTTTACAGCTACGAGTTTGAGAAGATGGAAAGATTACCCACCTGTGATTTAGGAGAAGGGAATACGTTCCAGAACCTAAGAGTTTCATCTCCAGCTCCAGTAACAATTGTCTAAAATGGGAAAGTAGAATGTACGACGATGTAACAATAGAAGAAATGAAACAAGAAAAATGGAATCTTAATCTCAGAAGTGCTTGGATATCAAGTACCTGTCCATCAGGTGAGATGGCGAGATACAGGACTCTGTACGTATGCCCTGTGAGAGTAGCCAACTGCAAATAAATTGCATACATTTGAAGATGAGTCATTGAATAGAGCCATTAGGCCAGTGTCAAGTAAACGCATTAGAAGCAAGATATACTACTACATTACCTTTGACATTGTGGGGTATCTCCACACTATTATTTGGTTCTGAGAGTAACCATGAGTGCTGACTAGTTCATTGACATTCTTAGACCATACAAGATTGCAGACCTGTCACATCGATAAAAGAAAAGAGCGTTAACAGTAGCAAGTGACAGCGAGGTCCTACAAGAATCATTTTGTGCATGACAAGTCATAGATCAGTAAATATTAAATTTCTCTTTCCCCCAAACAGATTACGCATTTAAAGAATGATTAATTCTTATCCTTCTTATTATGGTAAAGTTACATCCACGTTTATTTAGTTCCATAAGCAGAAGATGCAATATAAATCCCTACATATCCAGTTTTTCAACAGCACTAAATGATTTCTCAAACAGGGTAAACTAAAATTTCAAGTTAGAAACATTCCAAATATGATCTATCACATCGTTGTCAGAATTAAAGCTAAGGACCACAACCGATTCCTCTGTAAGCAAAAAATGGAGGAAAACAGAAGTACGCTTCGTAAGCATCCATACCTGGCTGCCTGTGTCCATGCAGCTTAGGTTGGTGTTAGTGGTCGTGTTCCAGAAACGAATACAGCGATCGGCTGTGCCTCCTCCAGAAGCTAGGAGTCCATGCATATGAGGAGACCAGGCAATTGCTTTAACAGCAGCAGTGTGCTCACAGTATTTCAATACAGGCTGTGTTGAATGCTGGTTCCAAACAAAAAGCTGCATAGGAGAGCGACATTTTTCAGCAGCAGTAGCATATAGTATGCGATAAGTGAATTAGAAGGATTCTTTACAAAGTATCAAGAAAAAAGTTGCATACTCGATTATCATTTCCGCCAGATGCCAATTCTCTGTTATCATAAGACCATTTCAGACCACAAACCTGGATAAGGTCAAATAAATAATTAGATCAAGTAATATTGAAGGAAGAACGGAAACAGGACCGGGACGCCTTAATAAATCAGAACAGAGGCTTACCTCTGATTTGTGGCCTGTCAGCTTACTAACAAAATCATCTTGTGTTCGTATATCACGTTGAAGAATACTCTTGTCACGGCTTCCGGAGGACAACAGACTTGAACTCCAAGCTAGGGCACCAACTCTCAGACGATGTCCTTCCATCGTTCTTATCCTCTTGCAACGAGAGGC
Organism: Rubia tinctorum; assembly: GCA_032355605.1. Taxonomy (NCBI): domain Eukaryota; kingdom Viridiplantae; phylum Streptophyta; class Magnoliopsida; order Gentianales; family Rubiaceae; genus Rubia; species Rubia tinctorum. The sequence goes on from JAULKM010000009.1 coordinate 3,637,234, forward strand.
GTCCCATATCTACACGCAACAATGACAACAAATTCATGGATTACGATCGAACATCAACCAAACAGAACACAAAAAGATACATGTACAACGAGTCCAATTTTGCAATTTTATGTCAACTGATTATTCAGAAAAGTAGTGATGATATACAAGAATATAGACACAGCTCAAAATGAAAGTTAAACCATCTTAATCCTAAGCTCAAGTCCGCATTATTTCAACATAAACTCCAGCCGCACGTGTCTCTGTATTCTATAAGCAACAAAAGCTTTCACCTTCACAGATAAAAATAGCTCGTAGTAGTTAAAATTTCACTATACCTGGAGCTTCCCATTGCTAGTTCCAATAGCAAGATGAGTACCACGCTGCGCCCAGCCAACAGAACACACGCTATCATCGATTCCCAAGTCACATAACTTAACCACCTGCACAAAACACCCAATGTCAAGAATCCACAACAAAACTAACAAAAATTAAGAAACAAAACAAAATTCACCTTACTACTGGAAGCATGCCAAAGATACACACAGTTCCCCAATCCAACCGCCAACACATTGTGCGCGGACCAATCCACGAGATTCAGATAGAAATCATCCTGCAATGCTGGTGCATCCAAAACCTAGACAAACAATAAACACCCATAAAACCTCAAATTTCCAACATTTTGTGCACCATTAATCAGCAGATGACTTCTGAACCAAGAAATTCAACTCAATTACAAAAATCCCAGAAAAATCAAACAATCTCCAGAACAGTCACTCAAGGATGAAGGATCCCAGATCAAGGAATCCAGAAAAGAACACAACTTGGTACCTTATACGGCGATCTGGGGACCTTCCTCGGAGTCTTCACCGGGCCGTGAGAGACGCCGGGGAGATGATCATCGAGCTCAAAAGGGAACAGAGACTCCATAGATTTCCTCGTCTCAGTCTTGAACCTAAAGATGTTCGAATTCGTTCGCCACATCTGCGAATTCTTCTCCGGCGCAACCGGCAACGCCACCATACCAACGCCGCCGCCCGATTCCGGCCCGAAAAGAGCGGCGCGGAGCATGGCGGTGTAGGCATTGGTGGAGTCGTCGGAGGTGGCGGAATGCGTCGACGTGGAGAGGCCGAAGAGGTCGAAATTGGAGGAGGATCGGCACGGGATGAAGCGGTCGCTGTAAATCGTCCGGGAGGGGGAGGGGTGGTAGGAGTTTATCGGGGCTCGTAATGGGGTTTTCGGAGTAATTGAGGTGGAGGAGGAGGTGGTGGCGGCGGCGGCGGCGGCGGAGGACGGCGGCGGAGGGGCGGAGCATTCCATGGCGGTGGTGGAGTAAAGGTGAATTCTTGGAGTGTGTTTTTTTGTGTGTAGGTTGAAAACGAGATGCGGATGAATGAATTGGGGGACTTTGGCTTTTTATATTTATCTTTGCGTGAGTTCTTTGGGGTGTGGGGTTAATTTTTTTTCCCGGGAAAATTATTAACACATGGCACGATTTGTTTTTCCGGGAAAATTGACCACTTTGGGAAAGTGAAAAATAAATAATAATAAGTGAAACTAGTAAAAGAAAGTCTATTAGACTATTACCATATCTGGGCTTGGGTTGATTATGGATTTCAGTTTAAGAAACCCAAGATGGAAATTTTGTGAGAATGGTCCCCTGAGTTTATGGTAATTACGTATCGGGACACTGAAAGTTAGAATTTTTACGTGACGGTGTTCGTGTGAGTGGAATAACAGAAAGGTCGATGGTAACAATGGTGAGAATGAGATTTTATTCTTGTTGAATCAAATTATCAGTATGGAGCTATAAAATGATTTTGTTCTTGTTAACTCAAATTATCTGTATGGAGGTATAATGTTGCTATAGACAAACCCTAAGCGCCGCACACAAATCTCCTCACAAAACCTTTCTTCTTCAATTTTCTTTTCCCCAACTTCCCATGACATGGGGAGATGGAAAAACAATAATTCTTTCAATTGATTTTTATTAATATTTATATTATTGAATAAGTATGGATTTGTCTCCATCAATTAGTATTGTTTTTCGACCTGATAGATTAGATTGTTGTGTTCATGATAATCACCCGATTTAATTGTTCATGTCGATGTATTTTGTTCTATCTGATTTTACTGATCGTGTGTTTCTCTGGGATGAGTTATGTTCTCGGTCTGTGTTTTTCAAGGTGTTTCATGTTTGGACAACATAGATCGCATTTTGGATCAAGTGGTGTTATAGTTGTTGAAGATCCCTGTTTGGCATAGGGATATTGATGCGTGATACGCTCCTCTTTGCCAAGTGGTAATGATTTTCGCAGAAGCGAGTTAATATCTCCGAGATCGATGTTACAGTTTTATTGGATCTCTACTCTGTAATAGTACAAACAGTAAGTGTGGTTGACATGTAATTTGAATATCCTAGCAATAAATTAGTTATTGCTAGAGGTTAGTTAGGTTAAATGTCAATTTGACTCATTGTAATCGTCGCTGAGCGTTTTTCCCAACATTTTTGAATGATTGATTTAAAAAAAATTAATACTCAAATCGGATTTAAAGTAGTAAGGATAACGTATACACTAAAGCTGGCTGAGGAGAATGAATATTATTTAGAGATAGTCACGATACTAAAAATTAGATTATTTTCTTGCATCATTTATTAAAATATTACAATAACTTGAAAAGTGTTGTACTTAAATCTTTGAAAAATGTTACTGTTACCAAACTTTTGAAAAGTGTTATGCTAGATATAATGCTACATCACTTAACGTAAAACTTGTAAAAGTGATGTAATAGCTCAACTTAGTATTATTAGCATTTAAAGCAACACTTTCAAAGTGTTACGTTAGTCTTTGTTTATAGTAGTATCATATTTTACACGTGTTACGTACATTAAAGATCGAGAACAAATATCAACACAGAGTTTCTAGATATTATTTTTTATGTACCGTGATTATTCATAGTTAAAATGTAACATTCAAACATATTCGTTGTAATATAGTTTGACTTGTAATTTAGTACTCCCTCCATTTTACTGGACTCGCACACTTTTTTTCTTGTTATTCTTTTTTTTATATTAGCTCACTTTCTAATTTTAACATAATTTTTTAAATTTCATATACTCATTCTATTATTATTTTTAAAAAATATATTTTATCAAATTATTATTCACTTGAATCTAAACACTTAAAATTATAATTTCAATGATGAGGACTAGGCCCAAGTGGTGTTGTGGGATTGTGTTAGTCGGCCCATACAGGTTTGAAACGGTAAACATTTATACCGCAATAATGGGGTATTGGCCAAATATACAGATAGGAATATTTTATTTAAATCATACTATATAAAGACCAGATACGTATTCATTTAGGCATTCAGTTTTCTCTCATATACGGTTTTTGCTGGAATTCCTGGCTGACTTAAATTTCGGTGAGTTTTCCCCTGAGATTCCCCCAGGGTTTACAGGTCATGAACCCAGAGCTTGAGTAGCTGGTCTATCCAATTTCGAGACACATCAATTGGCACGCCTAGTGGGACCGATTGGATCAGATTCGAGCTCTTTGATTTATATCTACGATTACTTGAAGAAGTGAGAGATTGAGATTGAAAGGAGTTGGTGACAAAACAAAGTCGAGAAGGAGTGACATGGAAAATCCTCATGAGTCACACAACGGGGAGCCTAGTGAGGTTCGAGCACCTGCGGTTGAACCGGGAGCGATGCATGTCCTGGTTGCTGGGCATGAAAAGACACATGTCTCGAGTAAACCTGATCCACCAATGGGGCCTCCTCGAACGGATTTGGCTGGACCGTCGAGGCATCTGGAAGGTGATGAGGAGCAAGGGGTCGAAGACGCTAGCGCCACCCAAAATGTGCCAGTTCATTCACACGAGGATAGAGAGGGGCGGTTCATGGAAGTTTTTGGAGATTCCTACACAAAGGCATATACACGACATGGGCATTAAGTCCCGGGAGTGGTTGGATCACAACAAAACTTTGTGCATGTGGTGCACGCTCTAGCAGCAGTGGGATATTAAGTTAACCCTCCCTCCCTTAGGCCTAAGGGTACTGAGAGGGAGGTGGCACCCCAAAGGGCAGTTTCTTTAACTTCAGGGTTGGTTTATCAACCCATGATAGCTTACCTTTACCCAGGATATGCAGGAGAAGCATTTCAAACATGACTCCAGCCTTCTTTTCCAGATTTCTCGCAGGGGGTGATGTATTCAATACCTCCATTAGCTCTGATAACCTCGACATTCACTGTTCAAGAAGCTGAGGCAAGATACGGGATGACAACCTCATTAGGAGTTCAAGGGTATGGAAACATGGTGGCTATCCAGGGGGCTTATAACCCTTATGGGCAGTTGTCGATTTATCCAGGAGGTATGCAAACCTGGGCTAACCCTGGTTACATGGGTGCTCAGCCAGTGCATCCGATGCAATTTGGAGGAAATGAACGGGGGATAAATCCAGTTGGAGGGCAACAAGGATTAACCACTGGATGCAGGAGATTTGAAAAGGGAATTAGACAGATTAATTGGTATGATGGGTCAAGCTGTTGGATCGCCACTCAGTCCATTGATCATTGGGGCACAATGGCCAGTAGATGTGAAGCCACCGGAAGGGCTTCCTAATTATAGTGGAGAAACAAATCCTTGAGAGTTTATTCAGACGTTCTTGAGTCTGATGAACTCGAGAGAATTTGAGGAGAGATTGATGTGTAGATTTGTTGGGATCTATCTTAGGGGAAAAACTCAGGAGTGGTTCAATAATCTACCAAGAGGCTCCCTACATTCCTATAGGAACTTCACTCGAGCTCTGTTGAGCCAGTACGCTTAGAAGAAAAAGTTTATAAAGACCCTTTTGGAGCTTTATCAGACCAAGCAGAAAGTGGGAGAAAGCACAGAATTATTCTACCACTGATATGTAGATGAAAGTTTGGGGGTGGTAAACACCACTGAAAATGAGGTAATTCAAGGATATCTTTTAGGGATGCAGGATTTGGAGTTGTATAAGAAGTTAAGTATACACACTCCTCGAATGCTGCAGAAGCTTCAGGAAGTAGTGGAACAATACTCAAGGGTGGAGGAAGCCATGAAGAATAAGAAAGAGAGTTTGGGTGAGAAAGAAGGAAAGGGAAGTGGAAGTGGCCTTCGTGGGAAAAGGCCGGTAGAGGTGGTTCAACCTAACTTTGAGAGGTATATGCCTATGTTGCCAACACTTATGGGAATATCTCCAACACAGATCTTAAGTGTACACCGGGGAGTGATCCGACAACCTCCACCTATACAGAATACTAAGAATGCTATGAGAGCAAGAAGGGTAACGAATATATATTGTGATCATCACCGAGATTGCGATCACGACACTTATGATTGTGCGCATTTGAGGATGAAAATTGAGAGGGGTTAAAGAGAGGAACGGTTCCGAAATGCTGGACCTTGAAAATATTATGCGCTGCCCTGAAGGCGTAGGAATGATCACATGGAATGATAGCCATACAAGAAAAACAATGGAGGTAAGGGAGACAGGAGACCTCGAGACCAGGCGGTTCGAGGACTGGAAGGAAGTGAAGAAAGACCGCAAGAAAATAATGGGGGAAATTAGGGAAATGAGAATGACAAAGATCATCCGATCCGAAGGGTGATTAATGTGATTAGCGGAATTGTAGGAGAAAGGTCCTCGAACACCATCATGAAGGTGGATGCTTGAAAACCTCCAGCAGAATAACAACGTCACAAGAGGTTTCGGAAGGATGAGATCGTGACATTCTCGGAGGCGGATGCAGTTCCAGACCAAACTCCACAAGAAGATCCTATGGCGGTCTCGGCGGTAATTGGAAATTATTTGGTAAAGAGAGTTTTCATTGATGATGGAAGTGGAGTGGAGGTAATGTTTGTTGATTGTTTTGGTCAGCTAGATATTGGACTAGCAAACTTGAAAAATTCTACCTTACCCTTGTCCGGTTTTACTGGGAACCCCATATTCCCTTTGGGAGAGATAACCTTATCAGTTCGAGTGTTTGTTGGAGATAGGGGAATAACGATAAATTGAAATGTTGCAGTCATCTATGCTTATTCGCCGTATAATGTTATCCTGGGAAGACCATGGATGTGCCAAGCTCGAGCGATCTGGTCACCCTAACCCTGCAGATACCATATAGTTGCCCATTCGAGATTTGGGAACTGTGGCCGTAGGAAAGTCAATGCCAAAAGGAATCAGAGGAGATTTTATTGAGTTCTTGGAGGAGTATGGCGATATCTTTTCATGGAATACTTTTGACTTCACGGGAGTGCCCTCGTACTTGGCAGTACACGAATTGAACATAGATACATCTGTAAAGCCACTTAAGCAGAAGAAGAGGATTTTTGCTCCTGAGAAGGCCAAGGCTACTGAGGAAGAAGTGAAAAAATTGTTAAAGGTTGACGTTATCGAGGAGGTTTTCTACCCAGAGTGGCTGGCCAACCCAGTCATAATGCCAAAACAAGGCGGTTCTTGGAGAATGTGCATAGACTTTACCGATTTGAACAGATGTTGCCCTAAGGATAGTTACCCATTGCCTCCGATTGATAAGTTGGTGGAAGCTATTGCAGGATACCAGGGTTTGGACTTCTTTGATGCACATAAAGGGTATCATCAGATATTAATGGCGGAAAAAGATAAGGAGAACAAGTTGTTTATTACTGATATAGGTACTTATTGTTATAAGAAGATGACATTTGGGCTTAAGAATGCTGGAGCCACCTATCAACATTTGGTAGCTAAGGTGTTTAAAGAACATATGGGAAAGAATGTGGAGATCTATGTTGATGATATGATCGTAAAAAGTAGGAGTTATGAGGATTTATAGGTAGATTTGGAGGAAATTTTTAAGAAGCTTCGGGAGGAAAATTTGAAGTTGAATCCTACTAAGTGCGCTATTGGTGTAGGGGTTGAATTTTTTTTAAGATTCATGGTGTTTGAAAGGGGTATAGATGTTAATCCATAGAAAGTAGAAGCCATAATAAGGATGAGAAGTCCACGAACATTAAGGAAGTACAGAAGCTTACATGGTCTTTGGTAGCTGTAAGTAGATTCCTCTCGAAAGGGGCTGAATCTCCTTCTTTGATGTACTGTGACGGGCAAAGAAATTAAAGTGTATGGAGAAGTGCAAGGAGGCGTTCAAAAAATTGAAGGAGTATTTTTGGGTATTGCCTATTCTATTGAAACCAGAAAATGGTGAAACGTTGTTCTTGTATATTTCTTCTTCGTCCATGGAAATCAGTGCAGTACTGGTGAAAGAGAGGAAAGGGCAGCACATCCCATCTACTATGTGAGTCGAGCTTTACAAGGGCTGGAGACGAGGTATACATCCCTTGAGAGGTTAATCCACGAGAGGTTATTCCTGGCTGACTAAAAGAACCTGGTGAAACATCTTATAGCCTAGTATATGGCTCAGAAGTAGTGATCCCAGCTGAGATTGGAGTCCCAAGTCCAAGGATAGTAGTAGCCTCTGAGGAGCTGGTTAATGAGGAGAATCGATGTCTCGAACTTGATATGGTAAAGGAAAAAAATTGGCATCTTTGCGCGAGGCTAAGGTAAAGGAAAGGGTAAAGCGCTACTATGACCGAAGAGTTAAGAAAGTGGTGTTCAACGTGGGAGATTTGGTGATGAGGAAAAATGATAAAAGTTAACATGAAGCTGAAGGAAAGTTTGCTGCTGATTGGGAAGGGCCGTACAGGGCAGTGGAAACGTATCCTGTAGGTAGTTATGTCCTCGAATCCATGAAATGATTAGGGTGCCCAGAAGATGGAACAATACCAATCTGAGAAAGTATTACCAGCTAAGAAAGTAGGAGCAGCACGCTGATAAGCTGAACCCTTCGAGTATATGGGTAACACGTTGATAAGCTGAACCCTTTGAGTATATGTGTAACACGCTAATAAGCTGAACCCTTCGAGTATATGTATAACACACTGATAAGCTGAACCCTTCAAGTATATGGGTAACTCGCTGATAAGCTGAACCCTTCGAGAATGGGTAGCACGCTGATAAGTTGAACCCTTCGAGTATGGGTAGCACGCTGATAAGCTGAACTCTTCGGGCACATGGGTAACATGCTAATAAGCTGAACCTTTTTGTAATAATTTTAGCATGTGAAGCTGATGAGCGGATGAAATGCTGATAAGCGGTATTCGTTATGATATAATTTCCTCACTTAATGAGTGAAAGTATTGATGGAGAAAGTTGATAAGCCGTGGAATTATATTTTTACAAAGAGTTCACCCAGTGCATTTTAATTATTTTTACTGATAAGCAAAAGGGAATGAATAACATACAAGATCAAGAAACTGGAAAATAAGCAAGCAACAAACAAACAATGTATGATTTTGAAAAGATATCTCGAGTTCACTAAATATATGAATCATAAATTATACAACATTAGTATGTTTGATATCTACATTCGATGCATATAATTAAAATATACCCACATAACTTATTTCCCTAGGTTCCCCAGCCTAACCTCGAGTTTTTCAAGTTCTTCTATCTTAACCCCGTCAGTACGTTGAAGGTCTTTCAGTTGTTCTTCTTTAGGGTATTCAGAAGGGTCTAGCTTAGATATTTTGCGAGAAGGACTAGAAAGGCCATCATTGTTTCCATCATTTTTTAGAAGTTCATTTATTCTTGTCACTAGAGGATCCAACATCCTTATCACCCTTCTTGGATCTTAGCTTCCTTAAGACTAAAGACTTTTGATGACTAGGGAGGAGAATCACAGATATTTAATTCTCAAATCCAATCCAAGATGGCTTGGGAAGACACTTTCTCCATATCTATTCCTCGAGTATCTACATGGCAATCGACAAGCCAATAATGAGAAACCCTAAGTAAAAAATCTAGGAAGAAACTTACTATCTATAAGTTTCGGCCCAACAACCCCATGGTACAGTGAATGAGCCCGAAGGCTAACATCAAGAAGATTAACCTTCTCCTTGAGTTCCTTGATTTTTATCTTCTAGGATTCTAATTCCTCTGGTAACCGAGTATTCTCAGCTAGGACTGACTCGATCACTAAGGGATCCGCTTCAATAGATGTACCTTTTTTTTATCTAAGGCTTCTTCCAATCTATTAATTTCATACATGACCACTTTATAAAGCTCTACTACTTCTTCAACTTGAGATTTATACTTGTATGTTTCAGCCCGACTTAAGCTAAGTTAAGCCTCGAGAATTAGAAGCATGTTAGCATAAGATAGACATCTCTTCAAATACCCGAATTGGTTGTTAGTGTCGTGTATTTTCTCCTGATAGTCTTGCTCGGAAAGATCGCAATCTTCAACAACTTTGAGGGGTAATACATTACCATGCTCCCCAGATCTATAATCCTTTGCTAAATCTTTAGAAGAAGGGTGATCATCCTTATGGCGCAACTCCAGTTCTTCTTACAAACGACAGTTTTCATCACGAAGAGAATTATTTTCGTGATTACACTTGGTGAGGTCTAGCATGACCCTCATTAAACACTCGGTGTTTTCGTTCATCTCAGTTCAGATACTAGAAAGTTCCTTGTAGGAACATTGGAATTTCTTTACCAAGGATTTACACTGTGAAAAAAAACAAAAGGTGGGTAAGGAACGATTAGTTTGAAGAAGGTTTCATTAATTACAATAATAACTACAAAAAAAGCCAAAATAGACCATTATTACACTCTATTCCCAGCCCTATTACCATCCTCCTCGGAGGAAGGTTGAGTCGGGGTCTCCTTGGCTGGTTGTGGAACAACACTAACAGTCACCATCGCAGGAGTAATAGCTCGGATGTCATCACCAGTGTTGAAGCGTCCTCGAGCCTTTAGGAAATTAAAAAAAACTTAGGTGACCCTTGATCCCTTATTCTCATTTGTAATTGAGGAAATCGACAAGCTCCGGCTTCACGAGGGAATTCACAAATACAGCATTCTCCGGAGATACACGAGAAGCCAACATTTGTTTCAATTCCCCCTCAGCCAGAAGACTGCATCCGAGATGCTTTGACATTTCCAGAAGCTCAACGAAGGAATCAAAGAGCTCCTTGTTGTTCAATAGTTACTCTTGAAAGGCTTCGAGAAGTTGAACCTGTGTCTTTGGGTCTTCAGCTGCCCTCACTCTCTCTTCGAGTTCAAGAATTTTCTTCTTCCCAGCCTCAACGTCTTTGGACAGCTTCAAGATTTCACAATCTTTTTCAGCTCAAGATTGAGGAGTTCCTTCTTCGAGGACTCTATGTCCTTAGACATCTTCAAATTTTCAAGATTTTTTTCTTTCAATCTTTGGTCCATAAGGTTGTAGTTAGAGCCCACTACTTCCAAGAGGGAAGATAATTTTTGGGTAACCTCGCCGACTTGACACGACACCTGGAACATAGAAGAATGGTCAGGGAGATTAGTTATGAAGACTAGACGGTAGATACTTAAAAATATGAAAAATATATTCACATAAGAACGTATACAAACCTCTGGGATTGAGCCAAAGGCCTCGAGAGATTTATCATTAATAGCATGAATACCCGAAGGGGTAGCTAAGGTACTCAAAGGGACCCCAATGGAACGGGTGGAACACGACCACCTGTTGTTTAATTTCTATCGATATTTCTTCCTCGAGGGGCCAAGGTTCTCGAATTTCCTCTTTTCTGGAAGAGGTACCTCGCTACATTCTTTTAAGTGTAGAATTTATGGGGGTAGAGTCACCCTTGTCATTCTTAAAAGAAAGTAAAGCTGAACTGAGGCTCACTGAATAAAGGAGGATAGAGTTAGAAATATATATATTTTTTAAAAAATAGATAATAAGACTCGTCAACACCTTAAGAGACTTCCGAGGGTCTTAAATTGGTAGAAGGGGCCTCGAAAGGGAGCTCTAGAGATGGGTTCTCGATGACTCTATTTCGCTTCTCATCTCTTACAGAGGATTCCTCGAGAGGGGGATCTGATGATTTAGAAGACGCTTTGCCTTTATGTAGATTTTGGTGTACATATTCTCCATAGATGTGTGGTGGTCAAATAAAGCCCCCGATAACCTTGTCAGGATTGGAAAATTTGTTATATTCCAGAAGCAAAGCCAGTAGACGTTTCCTATCATTCTAGAAGCGGCCAGAGCAGTAGTATTTTCCTCCTTTCGAGGACTCAACTCTGATAATCCTCTCGTGCAGTCGAAGTAATTCATTTCCCCTGACTCTTCCATCAGCCCAAGTGGGAAGGTAGGATGAAGGTTTTTTGTTTCTTTTCCCTCCCGGTGAACGTAATGGTTTTCTCGATGGATCTATTTCTATAAGATACATAGTATAGGGAACGAGGCAATCTATCTCTAGGACTAATTTCAAGTTTATGGCAGCTTATTAAGAACATCATTATAACTACTAGAACGTTAGGGTGAACTTGTGCTTGACTAACTTGGAATTATTTGAGGAGTTAAGAGAACAAGGGAGGAAAGGGAAAGCAAAACCTTGAACGAAGATGTTTTAAGAAGATAACCGATCTACCTTCGGCGAGAGAGACCATAGGATTGGAAGGGCTAGAGACTCCCGGGGTATAGTGAGAGACCTGGTGCAAGCTTTTAGAGTATGGCTATCAGTCCCATGTTTAAGCTAATCACTCGTAAGGTTATGTAGTCTGCCTATAGCCCAGCCTTTAAGCATCAACAGAAGCGGCCGGGGGTATTAAAGGGTTCGTCTACTCTAAGGGGTTGTGAATATAAGTCTGGACGTATCCACTGCCATGGAGGAATCGAAGATACCCATTTAGAAATACGCTTCTACACTCTAGAGGATGGGGGCTCATAGATATTTTCCTCAGTCTCTTCTTCCTCAGAAGACGCCTCCACATCCTCTTCCACTTCCTCGAGTGGTGAAGATCCAACACTACCCCCCCCCCCTCGAACGGGGGAGGAAAGAAGCCTATCTTCCCTGTAACGGGAGATATTCTTACGTAGGGTTTACCCATACCCAAAAGCCAAACACTTGGAAATCTCTAGGCAGACATATCGGTAATAGGACAGTCATCTGGATTATAATTGGTCCGGCAGCTCCTCAAAACTATTAACCTCAGAATCGGTATTTGCCCTTTTTGGCGAATTAACTTTTTCCCCATCGAGATTAGCCCAACTAGAGGATCCCCCCTCGGCGGATTTATCACCGGAGCTAGCCATTAATTAACTAAAAAGAAGAAGAAGAGAGGATAGAACTTACTGGCTGAGAAGGAAAATTGCAGAGAGGTGGAGAAGATGACTGGAGAGATTAAGAGGAATATGAGGAAGTCTGCTTCTTTTGAAAGACGTTTGCCAACAAAATAAATGAAGTTGAAGGGCAGTTAAAAAGCCTGAAATGGCGGCCTCGGTAATGATTATCTCATAAATCTAAAAATTCGAAAAGTTGCAAAATGATTTGTGCACCTTTTCAGAGAAAAAAGAGTCTTCATGTGCCCACAATGGTAGATAAATAGACACGCGCGCCTTCCTGTATTCCGTTAGGGTTTGGTATTAAGAATGCTAGATATCCTCTCAAGACTTCCCAAGCAATGCTCGAAGCCATAAGCTTCGAGGTTCGATCAAACTATATCCTCGAGTTCCTACCTCGAAGGTTATTGATCCACCGTTGCGGGATTCCCTATTCTCGAGTGGATACCTAGTTTTTTGAGGGGTTTTGATGAGTACTAGGCCCAAGTGATGTTGTGGGCTTGTGTTAGTCGGTTCATGCAGGTTTGAAACGGTAAACATTTATACCACAATAATGGGGTAGTGGCCAAATATACGGATAGGAATATGTTATTTAAATCATACTATATAAAGACCATGTACGTATCATTTAGCTATTCGGTTTTCTCTCATATACGGTTTTTTGCTGGAATTCCTTGTTGACTTAAATTTCGGAGACTTCACGAACCCAGAGCTTGAGTAACTGGTCTATCCGGTTTCGAGACGCATTATTCAAATTTAAAGAAATGGTGAGAGTAAAATGGGACTAGTGATGTTGGTCCAGTAGGCTCCAAAATAAATGGTAGAATATGGACAAATCTTAACAATTTTGGGACACACAGAGTCGGGATAAAGAGCGCTGCACAGAATTGCTAACTTTTTACCTGTTTTGTTCGTTTAGCTTTTGGTTTTACCCTTCTGATTTTTACGTCTTTCCGTCAGAGCAAATGGTGTATCCAAGTCAGAGCAAAAACCAAAACAGAGCGTAGAAAACATTTCTAAAGTTCCAAACTAACATAATAAAATGTGCTCTATTTATCATTGAAATTGAAATTGAAATTGAAATTGAAATTGAAATTGAAATGTATTTTGAACTCGATTGGCGTTAAACAATATGGAATTATCTCATATAATTACACAAATGTGGTATTTAGCCCGTCTGATTAATGATTGAATTTTCAAACATTCTGTCTAAATGACGATGAACGATTATTCACCTAGTCTAACATAAAAAAACACACATATACTCATTCATTTCGTTGGATTTGACACATTTTTTTTGAATTGTTTTATTGGGTTGACACATTTTCCCGTTTAAGCAAGATTCTTTTAATTTTATCTACTTATTTTATTTTCTTTTCTTTTTGAACTCAATTTAATCCACTTATTTTATATAACTAAATCAGACCACCTAACGTTATGATGTCAAACTCAACGAAACAGAGGTTGTACACGAAAGATTTAGCAAAAACAATATGTACATGATGTTTCTGAATATAGTAAAAACGGTATCACATGTAACTCGCAATAGTTATTTGAAAATAAATATTCCTCCATCCCAACATTAAATGCACACATTTTAGTCAATTTTCTCAACTCATGTTTGACAACTGATAACTTTAGTTATACATATTAAATACTTATCAAAAGTTAATATTTAGGAAATAAATAATACAAGAAATAATACAGTACCTCACATAATTGTGTTGATATATTAATTGAAATTTATGATTAATGAACATTTGAATACATTGATTTTAAAAATGTGTCAGAAAGGATGGGAACGGAGTAATTACAATTCTTTATCTATCATTTTAAGGAATATTCATTATTCACATTTTAAGAAAATTTAAGTACTCCAAAAAATATGAGGGGGAATTTAATTCCAGAATATAGTATAATTTATGAGTAGTGAAAAATCACATGGAAACATCAAATTGAATGATGTGTCATTAATGAAATGACAAAATAACTAATCACATTCATTGAAAAGTGTAACTAACAGTGGATATAATAGTCATTTTTCTAATGTCACGTTATTCACTTTGATGTTTCACTATGAATTTTCACTGACAACAGGCTCTGCAAGAATTAATCTCCTGACCAGATTTGGTTGCATTTTATTAAAATAGTTTACGGAATCCTGCGTAACAGATAGGAAATGATTATATATATCTTGGTTTTAAAATGCGCGATGCGCTAAAATGCGCTAAGGCTCAGAATTAGAATAATGCGCGATGCGCTATGCGATG
>JAULKM010000009.1:3663063-3678914 GCA_032355605.1 Rubia tinctorum
TTAGCAGCTTTAACCCCGATGGGCCTCGGTGGATATTGCGGTGTACCACATTCATTGCTAGTTAAGGGTGCACTTGACGCTCATGGTGAGGATACATTGTCCGGGACATACTGTGCCATAAATTTAGGGTGCCTATTGCACACTTTAGAGCAATGAGAGAATTCGAATGGTGGGTTACCTTCATCCGTGAACAACTTTTGGGTCATTTCCTGAACGTCATCTTCACTAGCGTCACTGCTCCGTTGATTGAAATGGCGTATGGCTTTACTTTCATATCCCACGTTGCATTGCACGACTTCGTTGTCCTCGTGCATCCTTTACAGTATTCATTCACCTCATCTGCAATTTTAGCCCAAAAAACACCCCCGTTCTGACCAATACCGATTACCGCATCGATGGAATGCGTAAACCAAGCATTGACTAGAGTGTTATCATCTTTTGTAGTCCATCTCACTAATTTAGAGTCTTTCTTCTCCGTGTCTTTACTCCCACGCACTTCTAAGACTTCATCGCTGCCTTCACCAACTTCAATATACAAATAAAGGGAAATGTTATTTTAGATTTACAAACATTTACACGTGCTAAATTGAAATAGTTTAGTTCATGCATACACATGCTACTTACATATGATAATTTACATACAAAGCATATCACAATAATAAGCATATTTTAAATTTGCCAATATTTACACTTATAAATTAGTTACACCAAAAAACTAATTTACATAAACTAGTTGAATTGAACTATTTTTCATATGCTACAATATATAAATAAATACGGTGACAACAATAATCAAAATTAAAAAAATGTGGCATACCATGCGGAATATCGTGACCTTTGGATTGACTACCAAGTTGACCAAATGTACCCTGCCCTCCTTTTTGTGAAAATGCTCCTTCTTCGTTGATATTTTCAATATGTGCAAAATGGAAGTTTTGACTAAAACAAGTCGGGTATGAAGTTGGAGAATTGAAGTATGCACTTGGAGGAGGATGATTTGGGAATAGATAGTTCATGTGTGCATTTTGAGATGATTGGTATTGTGTTTGGAAATTCAAGTATGAATGTGGGGAGTTCATATAAAAATTGGGAGGAAAATATCCGGCACTTCGTACATTTTCCGGAATTGGAAAATTTTGAGCAACGTTTGGAATTTACGACAAATTTTTGGAAGAAGAAGAATTCAAAATGACTTTATATTTACCTTTTGAAACTCTTCGTGATTCCATTTTCAATTTATGTAAATGAAATTGAATTATGGAGACGATTATATGAGAAAATGATGAAGAAGAAGTTGAGAATGGAGAAATTTTGGAATGAAAGTAGTGCACAATTCTTCTTCACAATTTGGTCTTATTTATAGGCAAAAAAATTGAAGAGTGTTTTATAAAAAAAATGTAAAAAAAAAATTGGTCGTTCTGAAAAAATAGTCGTTGGCCCCACGTGGGCCAACCAGAGCCAAACATCTAGATTTTTATTTTAAAAATAGTTGGCAAACAGAATTGGACACATGGTCGAATAAGGGCGCACCACGTGTCCATGCAGATTTTTTTTAAAAAAAAGTGTGTGCTGCTCATGGTCTGCCAGCCCACGTGAAGGCCTGACAAAATCAGGTTTAGGACCGATTGGAGAATTCCAACCTGGGCTCGTGGTTGGGAATAATTCCAACCATATTCAGCCCTCCATTGTGGGGGATAATTTTTTTCATTTGGTTCCTATTTTTAATTCAGCCAACTCCAAAACCCCCTATTGTACATGGTCCAAGGACCACGTTATGTACGATTGTTGCATTTGGACTCGAGGGGTACTCATTTTTCTAGAATAAGGAAAGTGAGCTATAGTGTACTTGGTCCTTCATAGTACTTGGGCCTTCTAGAGTTTCTTCTTTTGGGCTAAATTAATAAAGGGTGGTACTTCCATTGCCATCTCCATCACCAATCCGCCTCACACCGCCTTCCCTTTTTAAGGCCGCTAGTCGTTTTCAAATCCTCCCAATATTTTGCCTTCAACAAAGTCAGCCCAAAGTCTCTCAATAAAATGTAAATTCAAGATTTAAGGCTTTTTATTACAATTAAAACTCCATCATGAGAGCTAGCTAGAAGCTCAAGCAATTGAATTCTTCTCAAAGCAAACACCCATCATGGTTTTAGATCATTACTACTTATTCTTCTCGACCGTATGACATCCACGTCTACATGTGCTCTCTTTATCACTCTAATAAATTCATACTTTCTTTTTTTCACTAAATTTTTTATGAGTATGATTTTGTAGTGAAAATTGAATAAAGAGATTGAAAATCGTCCAATATTACTTTCCAATTCTGAAACGTGTCACTCTTATTAAAACATATCAAAATGAAAACCAAACTATAACGATGATCACTTAATAAATTGTATTAATTCAACACATTACACCTGATTACATTTATGCAGTATAATTTAAAAGGTTATGCTCCAAAACATGTCTTGATTTTTATGTTGCACACTTGTATTTTAGTTGTGAGCACTTTCATTCTAAACTCATCAGTCTGTTGCGCACTTGTGTCACACCCCGTTAAAAGGTTGGTGTGATAAGAGCAATCTCGTTAAGTGTAGCTTGTAGAAATCAAGTGATGGTAGTTGCAATTTAGTCTGATTAGTCCTGTGGTTAACCTTAAGAAGGTTACCTTAAAAATGGTTAACCTTATGTTTTTGGGATTCTCCATCTTTTAGCGTGCACTTTTCATTTTTCCATATTTAATAAGAGCAAACACATTAGACAAAGCTAAACTATAATCTTTTACTTTATCTGGATTAGCAACTAAATCTCTGTAAAAAGAACAAAAACAAGATGAACAATCCAACCAAATGGCAAAACACAATCAATGATACTAACGTTCCATCGCTCATCAATTACATATAGTACAAAACAAGAATTAGTTACATATTGGGATCAATAATCTAATACACATAATTCAATCAGTTAGCAAAATCATCAACATGTCAAAACCTCTGCCAAAAGTATGAAAACCCTGTTCATCATCTATGAGGAGGAGGTGGCGGTGGTCTATACTCATGCTCGATGATCGGCACCGTCCGGGTGACGGCGGCGATCGGAGCTCTGACATGCCCCACCATGGAAACCTCCAGAGCCTCCTCCTCATAAGCCCTCCTCTCCATCTCCTCCAATCTCGCCTTCTTCTTCACTTTCACGAACAAAGCAATCAGAAGCAATGTCAGTAGAAAAGCTCCGAGGGCAGCTCCAATGGAGGTCCCGATCGCGATCTTCCACTTACTCTCCCTCTTCTTAAAAGGGATCATCGGCGACTCCACAACCAGCCCGAAATGGCCTTGTTTCGAAGAGACGCACACATTCGGCGAAAACTGATTCGACAGGGTAACCTTCCCGTCTTTCTCGAACCTTGCGCACAGTGGGATGATCCCGGATGAAGAGTTCGGGTTCTGCTTCGTGATATTGTTGAAATCGATCTTGATCGAGTCTTCCGCGGCGGACTGAAGCGCGACCTCAAATGGGGTGCTGAAGTTGATGCTGTCGCCTGCATTGTACGCCAAAATTCCGACAACCGGAGAAATCAGCTCGTAGCCGGAGATCTCGTAGTTCTGATAGTACATGGATGACCAGTTGGAGCCAAGGTTTTGTGTGATGACTAATATTCTCTCTATGCATGGATTGATGATTAGCCCGGGGCTCATGTGAAATTCAGCGATTTTTGCGCCATATCGCCTGAGACTGCCACACCGGAACCTCACCGTGTCAACCTTGATGCCGGAGAGGTTGGCCGGAAGGGACACGGAGTGGAGTCTCCCGGTTCCGAAGAATCTATCGTAGTTCTGGAACGTGTAGTCCCTGATAACGAGGTCGAGTAGACGGGCGGATTTTATCTCTTCGAGTGCGGTTGTGGTTGTGGTTGTGGTTGTGGTTGAGGTTGAGGTTGAGGTTGGTGGTGCAAAGAATAGTATGAATAAGATGAATGAGTTGAGAAATGCCATCTGAGGAAGATGGAACAGAGAATTGTTTGGTTTATGAAAAGTGCGGTGGGATTGATGGAAAAGGGTTTTGATATAGAAGGTATCAAGAAAAGGTTATCACGGTGAAAGTGAAAATATGGGAAATTTGGAGAAGTCAAAATGACTGTTGACCATGTTTGTATCTCATATTGAGAAGAAGAAGAAGAAGTAAAAGGCCAGGTTAGAAGATCAAATTTGGCCATATAGGGAGGATAGATTGGATCAAGTGGTTGTTTTATAGGGTTTCCTTTTTACTTGGATCTAGGATTGGAATGCTTGGGTTTTAATGTAAATGTGTTGTGGGAGGTGGCAATGGTTGGGGGAAATGATTTGGAGCATGGTGGAATGATGAGAGTTTAAGTCAAAAGGTAAGGAAAAGGAGAAGTTGGCGTGCTTATGGATTGGAATGTAGACAAATACTCATAGTCTCATGGTCATTGATGGGGCTCAAAAATGCTTCCTGTTTTTCATACCATGTTCCCCACTCCAACTTTACTCACCTATGGATGGTGTTGGTTATAATCAGTCAATCAGTCAATCAGTCGATCAGTTTGGAATTGATCCTCAATTCAAGTTCATATATGCTCATTCTTCTCCAAGTTGTAAAAGATGTTGTTTTAGTGATCGTAAAAAAAACTAGTTTGATAATGATAAAACAATATGGTCTCTTAAGTATTAATCAATCATAAATAGAATGATGTAATTTTAAGAATCATGGTCCAATTTGAATTTGAATTTGAATTTGAATTTGAATTTGAATTTTATGGGAAAATTTCCTAAATATGTATGGAAGAATATTACTTTCACCCTTTTCAAATTCAAAATCTTGTGATGAACGATGAGCTAGCGATTTAAAAGTATCCATAATAGAGATTGATGAAGTTTCGATTTCAATGTAAGCATTCTAAATCAAAATTCAATGTGAGTTGTCACGATTATCAAAATATTTTTCTAATGATAATGATTTAAAATACTACATTAATTTTCATTCATTCTAGATTAAACTCAGTTCAAAGTAATGGAATTGCTAGTGTTAGAACCGGTCTCTAACGGCTTTTTTTTTTGCCTTTTAATGTCGGATCGACTCTGCCAAAATGTTAAAGTTAATACTTGTTGCATGAATAGTCTACGATAGGAACATTAATTCATGATTGTTGTGTTTTTACTTAGTCTTAGGGATCTTCTTTCTATTCCTATTAGTAAGGATAGTTGTTGTTAGTTGATTAAGAAGTGCATCGGTTTTTTAGGCCACATTAGCTTAGCTTGTTTAGTAGTTGGTTTTTCTTAATGTAATTGCCTTTAAATTGTGTGTATGGATAAATAGAAAAGTTGTAATTTCAGCACCATTTCTTGCCTTTAGTTTTAACCAAATTACCTTGCCAACAATTCCGGTTTCTACATTTGGTATTAGATCCATACTATTTTTATGGTTGGGAGCAGATCAACATCATCAACGAAGTCAGTAACACCGCCAAGGAGGCGCATATGCATCCTATCAAGGTGGTGAGGCCGTAACATGGTAACTCAGCCACCGTTGAGGGAATCAAGTGGGACAGTGCTTTACTCGATGCTAATATGCACAAACAACGCCGACTGGGCTCTAGTGATGAGGGTCAATCTACAGGCGCAAGGTTTGTGGCGTGCGGTTGAGCACGAGGATGCTGAATATCATGAAGATAGGAAAGCATTGTCTGTGATCTTGCACATGGTACCACCAGAGATGTTGTCCACGTTTGTGGTGAAGGATACGACGAACGAGGCATAGGACACAATGAAGATTTAGTGAATGAGAGTTGATCAAGTTCGTGAAACGAATGCCCAGAAGTTGCGTACTGAATTTTAGACTATCACTTTTAAGGATGGTGAAATGGTAAATGATTTTTTTATGAGAATCAATGGTTCAGTTAATAATCTTAACATCCTTGGTGACACAATTGAAGATTAGAAGGTGGTGAAGAAGATCTTGCGAGTTGTACCCCAATGATACTCACAAGTGGCAATCACAATCGAGATGTTGCTTGATTTAAGCACACTATTGATCGATGAATTGACTAGAAGGCTACGGGCGGTAGGAGATCGCTATAACCTTGGAAATTCATGTGGAAACTCAGAAGCTCGGTTACTTCTCACGGAGGAAGAGTGGTGAGCTTGTAACAGGAGTGATGAGGGGTTATAAGGAGGAAACAAGTCATGGACGTGTTTAAGGAAATTGCTACAAATGTGGTATTTTTGGTCATTTTGCTCGGTATTGTTGCAAGCCACGATGTGTAAACAAAGAAAAGACGCATTTGACAGTGATCGAGAATGATCAACCTGCTTTACTAATTTCCTCAATGTGTGAGGAGGTGCAAGATCCAACCTAATATGTGTTTCTTAATGAAGAACGCGCGATTCCGATCAACGTAGGTGAGGGGGTGTGGTAGCTCGTCACATGCTCGGGCAATCACATGATGGGATCTAAGGAGAAGTGTAGTTCGCTTGATGAAAATGTTAAATGCTCGGTTAAACTTGGCAATGGTTCGGTGGTCAAAATTTGTGGACGTGGCCCTGTGATGCTTGGTTGCAAAAATAAGGAGCATAAGGTGCTCACAATGGTATATTATATCCCTCAATTATGTAGCAATATTGTTAGATTGGGTCAATTGGATGAAAATGGCTATAAGATTGTGATCAGAGATAGGGAATTGTGTTTGCTTGATCGAGAGCGAGTATTACTTGCAAGGGTGTTTAGCTCGAAGAACAGACTATACACTTTGTCCATGGATTTAGCCAACCTCGTATGTATGCTCTTGAGAGTCGGTGATCAAGCATGGTTGTGGCATGCACGCTACAACCACCTCAACTTCCGATTGTTATGAAATTTGGTGCAAGGCAGCATGGTTGAAGGACTCTCACTGATCAATCATGTTGAGCAATTTTGTGATGGATGTGCTCTTGTCAAGCAGCATTGAACCCCATTTCCATAAGATTCGCCGTACCATGCAAAGCAAAGATTGGAGCTAGTACATGTGGACTTGTGGGAACCAATTGCAACATCTACAGGGGGAGGTAATCGATATATCCTATTAATTGATGATGATTATAATAGATATATGTGGCTTGAGGTGTTGAACACAAAGAATGAAGCTTTAAAATACTTCAAGAGATTCAAGGTTTGTGCAGAGGTTGGGCAAGGCAAGAAACATGTAGCATTTCATTCGGAACAGGAATTCAATTCAAAAGAATTTCAAGATTTTTGTGATCTTGACGGAATCAAACACAACACTACGACACTTACTCTCCCCAACAAAATAGAGTAGTGGAACGCCGAAATCGGATAGTGATGTAGACGACCGTAATATCATTTTGAGATATGTTATGGGAATAATGATATTTCGAAGCCTAGTTTGAAAGGTTTTAGTGACAGCGATCACGACGACGATGTTGAGGAGGAAACAAGTACTACGGGAATGACATTCTTCCTTGATAAAAATCTGGTTAGTTGGGCTTCTCAAAAGCAAAAGGTGGTTGCACTTTCTTTTGTGAGGAATATATTGCAGTTGCATCAGGGGCTTGTCAAGGTGCTTAGATGGGTCTTTTGTATGGTGATCTCACAAATCAAGAGCTAAAGACGGTGAAGCTACTCGTGGACAACAAGTCGACAACTGTTTTGAGCAAGAATCTGGTGCATCACGAACGAAGTAAGCACATTCATATTCGTTATCATTTCATCCTTGAGTGTATTAGAAATGGTTCGATGGAGGTTAGCTACGTCAGGAGGCAAGTACATATGTCAAATGTTCTAACTAAGGCACTTGGGAGGATTAAATTTGCAGAAATGCGACAAAAACTTGGTGTGGTTGAAGTTGGTTTGAGCAACAAATTTTAAGGGGGTGAAATGTAAAAGTTAATACTCGTTGCATGAATAGTCTATTTTTAGGAATATTAATTCCTGAGTATTGTGTTTTTACTTAGTCTTTGATGTTTTCTTTCTATTCTTATAAGGATAGTTGTTAGTTGATTAAGTAGTGCACCAAATTTTTAGCCCTCGTTAGCTTGTCTGAGTAGTTGGTTTTTTAATTTATTTAATTGCCTTTAAATAGTGTATATGGATAAATAGAAAAGTTATAATTTCGGCACCATTTCTTTCCTTTTGTTTTAGCCAAATTACCTTGCAAACAATTTTTATTTCTACAATGTCGTCCATCGATCGGGCGTTGGACACAGTTCATTATCCACCACAGATGGATATTTTTAAACCGCCAAGAAATCTTCCAATTTGGAATCAAGGTGGATTTGACCTTGGAATTTAAGTTTTGATGTTGGAATATGTGCTAGGTTTTGAGCTTAGAAGATTATGTTAGCCAAAAGTGATGGTGGCTTCAAAACAGCTCAGAGGCTGGAACCCGATTTATATTCCAAAGTTGGTTACAATTCCATATGTTTGATTAAACAACATCAGATGCTGCTTCAAGTGTATTTAGATATCATTGTTAATTTATTCTTGAATGACTTCTGAAGTTGGGTATGGTTTCAGAAGGAAACCTATGAAAGTTCTTGTGTAGATTGTTGTGTGTTCTAATATCTTGGCCAGCCTCAGAAGTTAAGGGTATCATTGTTCATTTATTCTTGAATGACTTCCGAAGTTGGGTATGGTTTCAGAAGGCAACCTGTGAAAGTTCTTGTGTAGATTGTTGTGTGTTCTAATATCTCGGCCAGCCTCAGAAGTTAAGGGTACATGTTCCCAAACTGACATTCAATATCGGAAGTACTGCCAGAAGTTTTGGTAAAATATCATATGGGAGAAAAAAATAGGTAGCCATAGTGCCACAAAGAATAACAATCAGACGGCGAGAAGCACACAATTATTACATCTACAACACATTACATTGCACACAAAATAAACTACATCATATATATTATATTGTTTCCAACAATAGAAAAACATCGACAAAAGGCATAGAAGGTACACAAAATATGTCGATGTAAATCATGATAACTAATCAAGTTATTCATTTTAGAAATAGAGTATAATTTAATAATCCTAAACAACACTTTTTAAATTTGACTTTGTAATACTTAATGTACGGACACTCACAACATGACGAGCTATTAATACCTAGCGAAATTTAATTCTTTTTTTTTGTGTGTGTGTAAGCAGTGAAATCCCTATCAAATATCTAAGATGAGGAAGAATAACATGTTATGCAAATATTCTATACATACATTATCCAAAGCAAGGTTATCCATATTGAAAGCATCAATGCATTGTGTCGCATATAACATGGTGTAATGTCCGGATTCCCATGATTTTATTTGTTCATATACTACTACGAATACTTAAATTGTTAGCATAATTTGTAAAAAAAAGAAGAACTATATATAAATTGGTAGTATGCGATGAATTGCATACTTTGATATTAACATGTTTAAAATGACATTTAGATGCTATGATTAACGGCATTCAGTATTATTAATAATAGATCCATAAAGCATTAAGACGGTAGAAAATGTAGAGGATCCAATGCATAAATGTTCTTGTTCCTTGTATCAATTGCAATCAATTTCCAATGGCCGCTACAATAGATGAATACAATTCGTATTACTATAAGAAATCTTCCAACAGTACTCATATTCATAATTTAGTAATACTAACTTCCTATTAATGGTGCCAAGAACAAGTGCTTCTTGCTAACACCTAGACTTAACCTAAGATAGTAAGTCTTTATTTATTTGTGCTAGCAATTTCTTAGATACTGATGTGATATAAAAAAACCAATCTATTCCTTTTGTGATTTATGTGCCAAGCAATTAAAATGCCTTAGAATTAAATCATATTCATTGTTAACGCTTAAGGTAAAATCAGAGACTGTGCAAATTTTGGAAAATTAAAATTCTGCTAAATTTAAACGGGAAATTATGTAATGGAGGAAACCTACAACTTATTTAGGGGTATTGAGGTTTAGTAATTTGTTCAAACCACCACAAATATTCAAAATAAAGATGATAAACATGGATATTATGCCGAAGACTTAAAACACTTTGTTTGAAAAGGAAGTATAGGTTAAATTCTTCTCTTTCCCGGAAGCTAAATCAAACAAGACTCACAAAAAATTAGAACATCCCTAATACTAACTACCATTGGAGTAATTGATGACTTTGTAGTACTGGTTGAGGAGGTGTCATTTTTCACTAGAGGAGAATTATGAGAGGTGGACGCTCATTCCTACATTCCACGACTATGATCGCCTCAGCCAAAGAAGGAACATGCATTCTCATGTCAAGCTATTTTACATCGTCCTTCCAGTTGAGGTAGTCAAATTATATGTGTATGGAAAATCATGATTAAAGATTTAAGGGATGCTCCGTAATTTGTGGGACTAGAGTTGCATAGAACATGTCAAGGTTTACATTTACATCAAACTAAGTACAACATGGACATTGTTGTTGACTGTGGTTTACTTTAACGTAAACCAACCTCTACAGATCTTTCTATCACCTGGAGTATCCATGATGAATCTTCACATTTTCTCCATGATCATCGTAGCTTTAAAAAAGTTATCATACTATTGTACATGAATTACATAAGGCTAGATGTTACATATGCAGTCCATCAACTCAGTTAGTGTGTACAATCACCAATTGCTTATCATTTTCATGGAGCACTGCAGATTGTGTGGTTATCACCTAGTCGTCATGACCATAGTCTTTTCCATGCTTAGACAATGACATTAACTTGTATGCTCATTGGGCAGCTTGTAACATGTCAAAGTGGTCTTTAACTAGTTATATTGTAGTTCTTACTTCATTGTTTAGCCATAATCTCATGGAAATCCAAAAATTTATCCACAATTTCTAAGACATTTGTTGAAGCTAAGTATCGAAACCTATCTATGACATCTTGTAAACTGAAATGGATTAGTTGTTTGGTCAGAAATATGTATTGGTTAGTGAAGTTTCATATTCTTCTTTTCAGTGATAAACCACAACCCATTGTATTGAAACTAATCATATTTTTCCTGAGAGAATCAAGCATCTAGATATTGATTGTCATTGGGACGGGGATTATTATTTAGAAGGTTTTTTGCTACATTATTTTGTTTCTTTTTGGAAGCAGGTGACAAACAGTCTCAACAAATCTCTTTCAGCTGCTACTTTTCAAGTTAATTTGTCCAAACTCAACACCTGTATTGCTCCCAAGAAGGATCCTTGTAGCATGAAAGCCAATCCAAACTAATCATTTGATTTAAAATTTTGACGGGCTTTTATAATTGAGTTTAAAATGTTACTATAGTAAAACAGTGGCGTGTAGTTTATTTTTCCAGCTTTATTTGTTGGTTAAATCAGTTGTGCACATATGGTTGTCTGGTTAGTCTCTCAGAAATTACTCGTTGAACTGAGTACAAACTCTAAACTCTTCACATCTTTGTTGTGACTTTTGTGATTGAGAAAATAAACCATGTTCTTCCTTATCTATTATATATATATATATATATATATATATATATACATTTCTACATTTTTTGCTTAATTATATATGATATTAAACCAGTTCTTCATTAACATGATGAATTGACACCTAAGATGCATTTTCTTCATTAAACGGTCCATGACTCTCATTAGTATTTAGTTAATATCCCTCATTATGGGATATTACATTTTTTATCGTATATGTAACTTATCCCAAAACACCATATAATAAGATATATTTTTTTGCATTTTGATATCAACCAGGGGTATTCACGGTTATTTTGACACCTGGTTTATCAAAACGTCGTCGTTTCCCATAAACCTTACTATAATTTTCAATCCCAACTCCATGCCTCCTTCGTTGTCAATCCGTTCTTCTTCGTTCTACGGCACTACTTCTACAACCACCTCATCTCCGGCTTCCACCATTGGAACCTCCGTACCTCCTTCTTCATTCGTACCTGCGGATTGCTGTTTTTCCTCAAAGGACGCTCATCGCCGTTGTTTTTTTTGCAGGCTGCTTCGTCATTACCGTTGGTTCGTCGTAGTCAATGTTGCTTCGCCGTTATTAATCTGTACTCGTGTTTTCCTCAATCGATTGGCGTTTTTCCTCCAACGACGCTCATCGCCCATCGCCCATCGCCGTTGTTTTTCCATAGGTGATTCTCTTCAACTCTAATTATAAATGTCGGGTTTTTATAGCGGGATTGTCTTTTTGAATGGTTCTATGTTTTTCATCTTGCCGTGTCTAAGGATGGGAGAAATTAAACAACTTGTATGTCCTGGAAATTGATATTCATGATGTTGCTTTGTTATGAATTTTATGTTCAGTCATTTGTTTTCCTGATGCTGCTTAGTTCAACCACTATTGTATTGCTCCTATATGCCATTTTCGTATAGTAGATCAAGGTTCTGTATGAAATCAAGTGAAGATACCTTAATCATGTCGCCGAGTTATTAGAACTTCAGTTTTTTTGAAGGCAAAGTTTATGTCGAGTTATTGAAACTGCATTTTGTTTCGTAGGTTCTGCATTTTGGCTACATCAGCGGGAGGCACTCAGAACAAAACTTTCAGCTTGGAGGGTAAGTTGTGCTCTTTTCTCTATTCCTTGTGAACAACCCTGCGTTAATGTGATTGCCATCTAATTTGAGGCATTGGCTAAACTGTTTTTGCAGTCCAATATTGCAAATGTAATTAGTTCTTCACCAGAATAGACAACTCCGCCTCAGCCAACCCCTCTTCATCCACCAGAATCAGCCCCCGCCAACCCCCGTTGCTCCGCCAAGGGTTTGCACTTCATCAACTCCATCAACATGCGATGGAATTTTCCCCCAATCTATATCTCCTCGGCCTGTGTTTCCTCGCTGATCTTGTGGTAGGGTTTTAGGAAGCTGCTATCATACGTTCATTACTATTTACTGTTTTTACGGTGTTTTTTTCTTCAAATTTTCGTATATTTAGGTTGTAGTTTACAGGGTTCTTGATGGGTTGATAGTTGTTTGATAGAGGATTTAATCCCCTTCTTTTCCTTGCAGAATTCTTATCTGTTAATTTTCAATCGGTTTCCCCGGGCATCAACCTTCACCTTCCATGATTTCCATAAATTTCAGAAAGATATTTGATTTCTGTTCACTCATCTCCTTCCAGGTACTGAATTTCCGGCCCGTGTTTCTATTCACTTATCTGTTATGGAGGGAATTTTCCATAATAATGAATGATTTCTAATGTTCTTATTAGAAAGCAAAGTACTAATAAGAAAACAGCATTGAAACCTATTCTAATACTTTTAAAAAAGTAGGCTCATGATGTTATGAACAATTTCACTACTTCCCGTTTCTGAATGATTAGAAATTTGAATTATGCACAGCTATTAGAAGGTATCACTCACCGTTTCAACAAATCCTGCAGATGATGCATTTAAAACTGAATAAAAAATCATCATCCTCAAGTAAGGAAGCTCTTTTCGGCCTCTTGCTCCGAGGCTTACTTTGGTTAGAAAAAGGACTCATAAGAATTGAAAAAGAATTATACCTATCTAAAATAAAAACTTTGGTTAGAATTATTTTTCACTCCTACAATGAGGTCTTTGATTTGAACCTGCGGTAATATATAAGAAAAAAGAAATTATTGTTTCGTGCTGTTATGTAGGCATTTATTATTTTCTTCATTGGAATTTTGAGTGTTGTAGTCGATAAAGAGGTTTAGACACGTTGGCTGTAGACATATCTGTTAGATTTCTGGGCGGCGTGTATTTGCTGGTTTCCTTGGGATGCACCAGTATGTTTGTGTAGGAAGGGCTGTGAAATCCGAGTTAAACAAAGATGCTACGTAGATCAATTGTTTGCAGTGTATATAGATCAGTTGTGCCATGCAATACTTTGATGGTTAGCTAAAGATGCCACTCTGTTGAGTAGAGAAGGATCTGTAAAATTTTAGATAAGTATAATTATTTTTTAATTCATTTAACCTATCACTGCCCCTTTTTTTTTCCTTTAAGTATGCGTGCGCAATCTGTGACCGTTTAGCTCGCAGATTCTGTTGTGGGTTTTAATGTATTTCATGTGTTCTATTATGCTGATCATGATGTGATTGTTTTTTAAGAATCTATATCATCCTCATCTTCTCTTCAAATTGGTTGTGTCCATTGCATTCTGACCATTGGATACTATTGGTCACTCCTACCCATTGCCTGCCTCTATTATTAAGAATATATAGCTAAGGATTAAAACTTTTTGGTGATTTCCTCAGCTGGAGGAGCTATTTTGTTCTCTTTGTATGCAGCCTGGCTTATCTGGGATCAACCTAGGTAAAGTCCTTATCAAAAGAGTGATTGATGTTGTAAAGAAGGATATGCCAAATATATCAGTAAGTTCTGGTTTTACATCGTACTTTATAATCACTTACATAGTATTTTGTGGATAAACATAGATTGTGCATCGTGTTAGTCTTACGTTGTAGGTTGTTCCAGTCTTAGGTTCCGTGTGATTGCACTATCCTCCCTTTGCCACATTTGCGATCAATTATGAGCTAAAATTCTATAGAAACAATATCTCGTTAGTCATAAAATCTTTCATGGTTATTTACCCTTTTAGTTTATTTCATAAATTTCATTTTTTTTTTCTGCAGACATTTGCAACACTTGAGATGGAATCTTTTCTTTCATTTCTTTCAAAACTCAAAACCATCATACAGCAGATTACTCCCTATTACAGTACATCATTCAGCCTTAAAAAAAGGCTATCATTTTGAACCAAATTACGTAAGCTCCTGACATTTAGTTTTTTTGACCCAAAACTTCTACGATTCCTCTCTAACCATATATTATAAAACACCGCAATTAGTTAGCAAAACATTCTTCTTTGATCTTTTCGCCTATGACCAAAGAATGCATACCTCTTAAACTCCCTCAGGTTTCGAAAACAAGGCCATTCCATTATCTCAAAAACTTCCTTCGTGTATGAGCATTGAACGAACAAATGCGTCGCTGTCTCTTCCGGAGCTTCACACATTAAGCATATTGAGTTCCCCACCTGAATGTTGATTCCTTGCAGCCTGTACATTGTTGATAATCTACCCAAAGCCATCATCCAAAAAAATAATGAATGTTTAGTAACAAATTTTTGCACCAGATTGCTCTTGATTACCTTGAATCATCTGACCCCCCTGTAAAAATTGATATGCCAAAGAGACTTTGAACTTCCCATTAGGAGCAAAGCTGCACAAATGATTAATAACCAAAAATTGATATGATATTTGCAACACTTAGTCCTATCCCAGGCTTTATGCCATGGATTTTTATCAAAACTGGCATCAGCTGAGAGATCTGTTTCCACCTTTAAAGAGAACTTGCTTAAATCAGAGGAGAAAAAGGCACTCTTTGATGCATTTACGTAAGCTGGAATTTTCTGCTTTTCTCAATTATTTATAAATGTAATGGATACTTCTTGAAACATTTTGGAAGATCTGAGAGTGTAATTGTTAATATTTACGATAGGTTTTGTTGCTCAGAGAATCTGATACTGGGAAGAGTGCCATGGAGGTTATGCAGTACTGGCTGTCCTCAAAAGAGTAGGAATGGTCTAAGTCAGCTGAACTAAATTCAGCGCTGGAACTCCACTGCTACGACTTTGTGCCAGGTATGGTTTGTTACAGTAAATTTTCTTGCTAGAAGTTTTATAGAGGGTTATACAGAATACTTCGTATACATATCTGGGTCATCCCTTTGTTTTGGGTGACTATTGATAGTAAATGGTCTTGTAGTTATCTAGGATTTAAATCAGCCATGGTATTATCTTCAACATTTGTAGTCAGCTTCTTGGATTAACTAACTGTTTGACATGAAAATAGAATAAGTTGTCGATTGAACGACATTTGTCTTGAAATAATGACTCCAG
>JAULKM010000009.1:3687934-3703881 GCA_032355605.1 Rubia tinctorum
TCACTTATTATCATGAAATGAAATTTGATAATATTAAAAAGATAAACCAAAATGGAAAGTGTATCAAATTTAAAAATATATATTACAAAGAAAAATTTATTATGAAAGAATTTCCCTAACATATGAAGATTGAGAATACAAAAAGGATGTGCATCCTCATAAATAGGGGTATGATTAATTACTCATCAATTGAAAAATAAATAAATTAAACATAGGAAAACATTGAATATGGAGAAGAAATTTGCATTGTAAATTGGGGATTGACTTTATAAAATATTACATTTTCAATTAATTTTATAAAGTGACGTGGAAATTTTTGTGAGTGACACGTGACAAGAATCATGTGTGAATGTCATGTGGCCAAAATGACCTCCTTTAATATAAACTATAGATTAACACAGTAAATTGCTCCCCTACCCAATTACAGTGAATACGCGCACAGTTGATGGATTTCTCGCCTCGACTTCCCAGCGTTGAGAACCAACCAATGGTTCTCTGGAGACGACCACCATCACGGCGCAAACGAGAACCATCGTGCCCGACAAAATCCGGTAAACGAGAACCATGCCGTGAGAAGAAACGAGAACCAAAGTCTTTAAGTTGAAATGAGAACCGTGGCTAGTGAGGAAATGATAGTTGGGTCGGGTGAGGGAAATGAGAGCCGGAGAGCTCACGTTTCTGGGTGGGCAAACGAGAGCCACGGCGGAGCGGGTGACGAGAAACAGGGCTAGGCGGGCGACGAGAACCTTGTCAGAGCAGGTGACGAGAACCAGAGCGGGTAGGGATAGAAGAACCAGTTCGGAGCGGGGCGACGAGAACGGGCGGGGATGGCGCTGTCCGGGGGATGAATCCGGCAAACGAGAGCCACTGGAACAAATCTGAAACGCGCGTGGGCTGGCCGGGAATAACGAGCCACGCTGGAGAAGACGTTGGGGACATGGAGAAGACGCAGGAGACACCGGAGAAGAATTAAGATGCCGGAGAAGTCGCCGGCGGACCTCGATGGGTGGCGAACACCTCCACCTCCGAGGTCTCCATTTTTGTTTAAATCTGGTTTAAAATTAAATTATTATTATTATTAATTTTTCTATCATTTTTTTTTAAAATATTAAATTCAAAGTACATATAGCATTTCAATAGTACAAATATAGGACGTGATTTAGTAAGATACAGGACGTGATATAACAATTCACTTTTTTTTTGTAATGACACTTTATTTTGATCTGTGTTTTATTCTTATTTTGGGGCCTTCTAATTTTGGCAGGTTTCGGTAACTCTTATTTAATTATTTTACTTTTCATATACTCAATTCAATTTATTTTACTAGTTTGAAATGTAGTGAAGTGTGCCATAAAATGATGTGTCAATATAAGGAAAATAGGGGATGGTAATTTCTTGGAAGGGGAGAAACCTGGAAACTCAATCCTTATACCATACCATTAGAGTGCTAAGTTTAAGGAAAGATGATATTTTCTAAAACTATGGAACAATCACGGTACATACTTTTTTGTATTTGTTTAATTTATATATTGTACATTACCTCAATAACTTGACACATATGTTAAAACGTTGCATGCGGAAAACAACTTTACATTTACAATAGACAACAGTTGTATTTCCTTCAAAAGTTATGTTGCTGAGTATTATTCTGTCTCTCTTCTGCTTCACCACTAAGCACATACTACATGGTACTGTTACATAAAAATATACATTCAAGAACTATGGCAGCATCCAATCTAAGCTACCACACTCCATACATACTACAATAGGCAGAGTCTGACGAGCGATTGCAAAACGTGATTTTGTCTGCAGAACAAAGCCCGACTTGTGAACCATCTGTTGCAAGAACAAAGTCACAGTCAATAGGGATACGGGATCTTTCATAACGCTCCTTAGGCAAATGGCGCATGCACATATGTGGAAGCATTACACCAAAGTGTTGCACGAGATCTATCAGGAGTGAAAAATAAAGTGCAGATCGAAATTCATTTGCTGAGTTAGTAGACTGATTACCTCGGCTCAGGAGCTACTGCCCGGGCAATGTAATCAAGCGTGTCTTTGAATCATACACGAGCTCTGACTGGCAACTAAGAACACGGATTCCAACCATAGTTAAGTGAAAATGTTAAATAACCTAAGCAGTTATTCAAAGCCACGAGCGTAGTGTAAACTGTAGTCATTAGTCAACTTACTTTGAGCACTTCACAGTGTTGGTAACGCCACCACTTGATATTGTTAGTATGGTGCCAAAGAAGGAGGTGTTTTCTGTTCCACAGTTGGGGCACAGACCCTGATAAACACGAAAAAAGAAGTTCAAAAATCCTGATATAAAATGAATTGCATTATACTACAGGGTGAAAAAAATGGTTTATGATGGAATCCTACCTTTAAAATCACAAAATCTGTAACAACTGCCTTTGTGAGAGTGGAGGACAGGTACAATATAACAGGTATGGCAGCAAACCATGTGAAGATGAAACTGAATGGCTCTGGAAGCTGCAAAATCAACAGATGATCCGGTTAACTCTTGATATGTTACAGGTGCCGGATAATCATTGATAAAAGGAAGAACAGCTTATTTTTAAGCCACTAATTTCTGAACTTCATTAAATAGCCTGGAATCTGAAGTAAATGTTTTTCATGTGAATGTAAGTGCGAATGTATGATATAATAGCACTGGAATAGTAATACAATCTTATGCAACCCCTCAAAACTGCACAATGTCGAATTCCCAAACAACCAAGCCACGACAAAAGGCAAGGTGAAGTTTCGTACCTCAAGAGCATATGTGATTTCAAAGCCAGTCAAATCGTCGAGGAAGAAGAATCTGCAATGATACATGTGAGACTTTCAGATCCTCAGTAAGAATACAGGGTGAAAAAGAAATACCTAAAACAAATTCGATGTGACATAGAGCTCGTGTGTTGGCAATTCAATTATCATCATGCCTAAGATTCACAATGAAAACTCAGAAATTTTGGTTGAATGACACGGTGACCTATAGTTGTTGGGATTAACTAATGCATAAATTAAATGAAAATGTGACACTCACAGTCCCAATGCAACAACAGCAGCAGGTACGTTCAAGAGAAACATCTTGAGATAATCAACAGAGAGATCACTGTAGACCTGAATCAAGAAAACACTTGTTTAGACATCACTGAAATTCTTCATTATCTGATTAATCACAATTAACAATAACATTCATTACATCTCCAGATTACACGTGCAGTAACCTTGCTCACTTGTTTATTATTGGTGTAATAACTGTAGTCTCACCATCGAAGATTATTACTTTAAAAGCCATTTAAAACATGATTCTTCTAATTCATCAAAAATTTACCATTACTCTTGCTTCCTTTTCTACACGATTAAACAGATTTTTGAAAGCCAATACAAAAGAGTTTTTTTGCACAAAAGAATTGCACTAAGTGCATCAATAATCTTTTCCCTTTGCTATTTTAGTTTCCAGCCTGAATTTATAGGTAACCAAGGATGCTACGAACAACTCAAGACCTCATGCGACGTCCAATTATATGTCATTCTGCACCTGTAATCATAGTTAACTAATAACACAGTAAACCCTACCATCAAACATGTCACTAATATAGTCTGAAAAGGCAAAATGCTATCAGAAAGCAAGGCAGACCAGTGAAAGGCAACTTCTTTAACACCTTCCAAAAAGTATTATAGAAGGAAATAAGTATAACATACTGTCCAACTAAAAAATCATTCTTCAACTATTTTTGTAGATAAAACAGGCAATAAAGAAAATTCTGACAGGCAATATCCTAGAGAAATTGAGCACATACCTTTCTACTGCGAAGACTGCAACGTGGACCTTCAACCACAATCTCACTCCCATCCGTCTAGAAAGGAACAAGGTCACAAGATAAAGCCACAAAAGAGATGATAAAGAAAGAACAGCACAAGAACAAGGATAACACAATTGATTTTCACAGAACAGTGCGTCTAACACTTATCATGGCATAGAATTTCCAACAGTAGAAACAAAGGCTAAAAGTAAAAAACATGCACTGTGAAAGAAAAGTTGGCCATAGTACACTGAGATAATAACTCAGCAGCAACATTTAGACAGGATAGATATCTGAAACTCAACGAACATAAATTTGATCATTTGTGCATAGTGAATGGATGCTCACAAACCTTAAGTTTCAATTTCAGCTCATCATACTCTTGATCCGTCATTATTGGGTTTCCAGATACATATGCCATTGAAGCTTCTAAAAACTTCTGTTCATCAGAACCTACATCCATACAACTACTCGTAAGCTTCAAACGAGTTTCTTAACTGCTTAACGAGCTTTCATCAAAGAAATCGGAACATACTTAGCATGACGACGCTGCTTCCTTCCCACATGAGCTCTTCCTTTAGGTTATCAAACTCCTCATTTGACATGATGGCCTTCCCTTCATAATAAAATGACTGCAATACACCGGTAAACCAAAAAATTCATCAAAACACCAACTAAGCAAACGAAAATTCGGAGAAATTGTGGAGGAACCTGCAGAGCTTGTAGAAACTCCTGCTCCATCTCCCCAAGAGACTTCTTTTGTTTCTGATCAAGGCTACAGTACTGCAAAACGTTACTATCAACAACCTCATCTTCTTGTACTGGGCCTGAAAGTAAAACCAATCAGTAAGATTAAATCTTTGATCACAGAAAAGGTTTAAAAAAGAATTCTGGGTTTATCTTAATTCCAAAAACCCATATCAAATCAGTAAAAAAAAAACTAAAAAAAGTACCACCATACCTGGCTGATCAGTGGTGGCCAAAGGCGGCAGAACCAGCATTCTCCGGCGGCCCCCACCAAGATTAAAGGGATGAGCCACCCTGGATATAGAGGACTGCAACAGTGTAGTTGATGAGGGTGGCTTTCTGAAGGGGGCACAGTAAAAACGAGGGATTGTCACGGTAAATCCCAGTTTGGTGGCCATTTCGTAGTGAAGAGACAGTAGCAGTACTGAAGTGAGGGAAGCCAAGAATTTGTAAATGTGTGCATAGCATTGGAGAATTAAGAATAAGAATAATAAAGGTGGGGAGGAAAATTGGATGGTTTTGGGTAGCAAAATTTGATTTGGATAAGGCATGTGAAGATTATAAGGTATGTGGAGGGAAATGCAGAGATTGGTTGTCCTTATTCGAAACAAAATCCTGATATTTTTATTTAGAAAAAAGAAAGAAAATCAGTTTCTTTTTATATAATAAATCGAAATATGTGCCAAGTCATCTTTTTTATTTCATACGAGAATCTATTAGGATTCTCTCATTTGCTGACACCTGGATGGTTGCCATCATGATTCAATTACTCCCTCTGTCGGACAGACATCCAGACTAAATTGCCAATATTTGAATAGTTACATTGAAAATAATACTATTGTATTTGATCTTATTGAATTCGTCATAACAAGTAATTTTCAAGTATTAATTTTTTATTTATCGATATTATACGTTGTTAAATATATTAATGGTCAAACATATTTCTTGAACACCATGATAATAATTGTTGCGCAATTTAGTTTGGGGCGGGAGAGTATTAAAATTGAATGAAGGCGTGAGTGTAACAAAAAAATTATAGTATATATTAGCAAATGTTGTATTTTAAAGTGTTGGACAAATTAGATTTCAGCACGTATTACACAAATGGTTAACATATAAAATTTTCTGTGAGTGTAATGTTACTTTTAATTTGGGGATAAATGCATGAATAGATCCCAGTTTTTTTATAGGTGTTCATGTGATTCAAAGTTTTTTGAAAGTGTATATTCGCTCGTCCCGTAGATAGTTGCATATCAATTTTTTACACGTCTATTTAGGAATACTGATTTGGGTAATTAGAAAGAGTGGATTGGGGTTACTTTCTGGTTTGAAATGAGTCATGAAAGAATTGAAGTGCCCAGGGGAGGAGGCAGGATAAATATGTGGCGGGGGGTAAACAAAATTTTCCTAATATTTTCCTTTATTAGAGGGGGCTGATAATTTTTTTTCTTCAAATTTATACCTTGTATATTCCCCGTAATTTCTGACTCGACGAGAGCTGGAGCCCCTCCAGCCCCCATGTGGCTCGACCACTAGAAGCGACTAAATTGTGTTAAAAATGGAATGAGTCAAAAGCTGTCAAAAGAGAATCGAGTTGCAACCCAAGATTAAAGGATCGTGTTTCCTCACTTTAAATTCACGTATGATAACCTAGATTAAACTAGGAATACCTCTTAAAGACATTAGATAACGATGGACGTCTGACCACTTTAAATATGACACATGGAATGGAGGAGTTAAAAGTGGAAACACCTTCATCATCTTTTCATCTTACGTCTTGCTTGATAGAGAAATAGATTCCATGCTACAGGAGCTCAAGAAACATCTTGGACTTTAGCTATGTAAAAGTCACTCTGTTTTTGAAAACAACTAGGGGAGCCGATATAACCCCCCGTACAAATGAGTGATCTTGGATTATATATTTTAAAAATGTGTAAAAAAAAATTCTTAATGAAATTGCATTGTGGTATTACCTCAGGGTTTTGGGAAACATCCGGGTTTATAATATTCTAAACGAATTTCACAACCACATTTCTGTTGTATACAGAGATATGAATAAGACAAAAGGGATAGCAAAGAAAACAAAAGATAAGATGTTGATAAGAATCTTCTTGCGAATATTTTAAATTGCGAAAGTTTAGACTTTTGACAATAATAGGGATTTCGCAAACCCTATGGTGGCCGCACGAAATTCAAGCGTGTAGCCTCGGGGTACGCTTAATTTTGACTTGCTCACTAACTAGCCCGCATGATTAGTTCACAAGGTTATTGATACTTAATTAACCAGTAGAATTAAGCAACAATGAAGACGCCGGCAAGCAATGAGTATAACTCAAAAATTCTGAATATTTGATTGATATATAAAAGGTATAAAATTCGTTGGTCATACCCCCCTATTTATAGGGTGATTTTCGAACCAAAACCCTAAACACAATTGGAAACTGATTCAACTTATGACAGTTTTAAGAAGCTAAAACCATATCTTACAAAAATACCTATTTTAAACCTATTTCAGCCGAGATTTCTTCAAGAAGAAGTCTCAAAGAATATTACCTTATCTAAACTTACCAAATCTAATTCTAATCAGAATAAAACCGAATATTCTAAACCCTAATGGACTGCATTTTCGAAATCATCTCTTCAAAGCCCACATGGCCGAGCTCTATCAGTCCAATAACCCAAATTGAATTAATTTTACAGCATTTTACAAAGATCACACTACCTCATTAAAAAAATCCCAGTGGGAAAATGAGTATAGTGTTCTTCACGACGTCTTCAATTAATCGACAACCTTGAATAATTAATCCAAGCCCTAGCCGACTTATTCTTGAGTTTTTCATTATAAAGTTGATAAATCAAAGCATTCAATGCCACATCTCTAAGCTTAGTTCTTGACCATTTCATCGGTCCAGCCATGTCACTTAGAGAATCCCGAACATAATCCTTGGATGTTTGATCTAGTCGTGGAATGTCTTCATTTATGGTGGTAGTCGTCTTGGCATCTCCATCATTCCCTCCATGGTCGAAAGATTTCGGCCTCGAAACTGAATCGTCTTCAAAGGTAAATGGAGATAAATCAGCAACGTTGAAGGTAGTACTAACACCATAATCGTCGGGTAGATCAATCTTGTAAGCATTGTCATTCACACGCTCCAACACTTGAAAATGACCATCACTATGCAGACTTAGTTAAGATTTCAAAGCATTCCAAAATCTTTCCTTACGCAGATGTAACCAAACCCAGTCACCCTCCTTGAATTGTACAACTCGGCGGCCAGTATTGGCTCTACCAGCATTCTAAGCATTTGTCCTTTCAATTTTCAATCACACATTCTCATGTAATCGCTTTACAAAATTAGGCTTTTTTTCTCCTTCCAAACTCTTCACCTGTTTAAAATTCAAAGGAATTAAATCAAGTGTTGTATTTGGTAAAAATCCATAGACAATTTCGAAAAGAGGTAAAGAAGTAGTAGAATGAACAGTGCGATTGTAAGCAAACTCTGCAATCGGAGTGCACGCTTCCCAATTCTTCAAATTTTTCTGAACAAGGGCACGTAGAAGAGCCCCTAAAGTGCGATTAGTGACCTCTGTTTTTCCATCAGTTTGCGGATGACTTGCCGTAGAAAATAGCAATTTCGTCACTAACTTGCGCTACAAGGTATTCCAAAAGTAGGACAAAAATTTGACATCCCAGTATGATACTTTAGACGCAGGAATGCCATGAAGTTGGACTACTTCCTTTAAAAATAAATCTGCGACATGTTTTGTGTCTCTTCCTACAAGGAATAAAATGTGTAATCTTCGAAAATCGATCAACAATGATAAAAATAGAATTATTACCTTATTGGGATCGTGGTACTCCGAGAAAAAAATCCATAGAAATATCAACCCAAGGATGCGTAGGAACAAGTAAAAGAGTATATAAACCGTGAGGCTTAGTCTTAGACTTTGCCTTCAAGCAATCAATACAATTCCTACAAATCCTATCAACAGATAGAGGCATTTTCGGCCAATAGAAGTGTTCTCGCAACAAATTATAAGTTTTTAATGCACCAAAATGTCTAATTAAACCACCTGAATGAGCTTCTCTAATAAGTAATCACACATAGAACATTGAGGAATACATAACCTATTGTTGTGAAATAAAAACCCATCATGCCAAAAAAATTACTCGTATGCACCATGCTCACAAGCAACATAAACAGATGAAAAGTCAGGATCAGTAGCATATAAATCTCGCACAAAAGAGAATTTGAAAAGGACACATTCCAAACGTGTAAGTAATGCATGTCCATGACTCAAAGCATCAACTAGTATGGGGACAATTACTAGGGACATGTCCTCTCTCTTTGCAATGAAACCAAGTAGGATTGTTAACCGAAACCGAATTCGATGAAGAGATAGGAGACTTACCTGTACTTTGCAACGATTGTTGGCTTGAAACTTGTGGTTCCGTCCTCCTATCAGTAGGATTATAGGTCGGATTTGTGAGGGATTGAACCAAGCCACCGACCTCCTAATGCCCCTCTTCCTCGGCCAAAACTTGGATTTTCAGAGTCAACTCCTAATCTTTGATTGGGAAAGCCGAATTGTTGCTTCTTTGGCGGCATAGTACTTTCAACCAACCTTTCTTTCATCAATAATTGATTATTGCATGTTCTTGGTTGAATTTTATTTCTAATATATTTGAGTCTGGCCAACTTGAATGTTTTTAGAATATAGCAATCTAATTTCCGCCAATCCGTAATTGTTGGATGAGATTAGTAAATGGCACAATCTTGTGAAAAACAACTACCTAGCTAAGATTGTAATAGCAAGATGAGAAATAATTAAGTGTTCATTACTACTTGCTTATATTTGGGTAATTGCTATATCGGGTTCTTTTAATTCTTAATGTTATCAAGATGTGTACTAATTTATATTTACCTGATTTTGTAGGTGTTTTCCTGAGTTTGATGCTCACTAGTAGTGTTGAAGCTTGACTGGCGTTTGAAGGTTCTCCCGTAGTCCTTCAATGAATCTATTTTTTTTATGAAGGCGTCCTCTTCTTTCATTCCGACCCTCCTTATGGTCAACTCAAGATCCTGCCAGTGCTCATCAACAGTGTGATTTCCTCACTTCAAGTTGGCCAAATAAGAATGTTGTTCCATCAGATAAGTAGGCGGAACATGATAACTCCCAAGCTCGTTCTTCAATCTCTCCCAGGTGGAGATAAGTCTCTTTTCGAAAAGTTGTCTCTTTTCTTTCACATTTTCCACCACTCATACGCATAATGGGTGAAGGAATATTGCGCCACTTTCACTTTTTTCTTTCTCCTGATAAATTTTTCTTTCTCCTGATAAATATTGAGATCAAACAGATTTTCAATCTGTCACTTCCAATCAAGATACTTCACCAGATTGTGTTGACCATCAAATAGAGGGATATCATACTTCAACCCCCTAATTTCTCATGCAGAATCCGAGCTAGACCCAGAACTCGAGCTAGCTTGTGTTCTTCTTCGGGATTCATGATGTCTGCCGTTGTGATGCCTTCTTGAGGACCCTCAGTGTGATAGTCTTTCCGATTCATTTGAATATTCATCAGAACTACCATAACCCTGGAATTTGAGAACATACCCTTGAAGATCACCTCTCTTGGCTGTGGATTGTGGTGTAGGAGATGCCATGGTGTCAATTTTTCTCTTCAATCGTTGTACCTCACTCATAGGTGCATTCATCGTGATAGCAATGCAATCGGTGTCAACAGGATCATTCGGTTTGAAGCGATGTCGCTCCCCACTATCTGGAGCATCATCCCATGTTCACCTCGTCTACTCCTGCTGGACGCATTGGTCAGCGGAAAATTGTTTGGATCCCCAGCAAAAGGTTTGACGAATGGATTATCGTCTGCCATCTCCGCTAACTACTAAGAAAAATAAACGGTTAGGAATAAAATCGTCCTACCTTCCCTTTGATTGCTAATGTCGCTCACCAAGTGTATATCACTCACAACTCACAAGGCAAAGGCTAACGTAAAAGTAATCGATCAATTCGCCGCTGATTTCAACTGATGTGAATCTCCTTGCGAAGACTCTGGATTGCGGAATTTTAGATCTTTGATAACTATAGGGATTTCGCAAACCCTATGGTGGACATATGAAATTCTAGCATCTAGCCCTCGGGGTACACTTAATTTTGACTTGCTCACTAACTTGTCTGCATGATTAGTTCACAAGGTTATTGATACTTAATTGACCCGCAGGATTAAGCAACAATGAAAACGCTTGCAAGCAATGAGCATAACTAAAAATATATGAATATTAGATTGATAAAATATGTAAAATTCGTTGGTCATACCCCCCTATTTATAGGGTGATTTTCGAACCAAAACCTTAAACACAATTGGAAACTGATTCAACTTATGGCAGCTTTAAGAAGGTAAAACCATATCTAACTAAAATACCTATTTTAAAATTATTTAAGTCGATATTTCTTCAAGAACAAGTCTTGAAGAATATTACCTTATCTAAACGTAACAAACCTAATTCTAATCAGAATAAAACTGAATATTCTAAACCCCAATGGACTGTTTTTTCGAAATTAGCTCTTCAAAGCCCATATGGCCGAGCTCTATCAGTCCAATAAATCAAATTGAATTAATTTTACAACACTTTACAAAAATCAAACTACCTCATTAAAAAACCCAATGGGAAAAAGAGTATAGTGTTCTTCACGACGTTTTCAGTTAATCGACAAACTTGAATAATTGATCCAAGCCCCAGCAAACTTATTCTTGAGTTGTTCATCATGAAGTTGATCAATCAAAGAATTCAATATCGCATCTCAAATCTTAGTTCCTGACCTTTTCATCAGTCCAGCCATATCACTTAGAGGATCCCGAACATAACCCTTGCATGTTTGATCTAGTCGTGGAATGTTTTCATTTGGTAGTCATCTTGGCATCTCCATCAGATGTGCTTTCGATATTATTTTCACTTATCAAATGTGATGGTTCAGGTGTTGAATTCTTTGAGCTTCTCCTGAAGACGTAGGGGTTGAATCCAAGTCACATGGTGGCTCTATGAGCCACAAAGATGGCAAACACACGACAAAGAGAAATCCACCCCCACTCATGCTTTCTAGAAGCGACACAAAGGTTGCTCGCTCTGTATTTTGGATGTGGAGTTCCTGCCCAATGAAGTTGTGTTGGGTGTCATCGAGTAGCTTCCTCAGGTAGTGTTTCCGAATCAATAAGAAAACTCGGTATCAAGATGTAAAGAGTCCTGAAAATGATGAGAAAAGATTATCTTTCTCATTAACGATGAGTAAACTTTATATCGGAGAGTTACAACGTAATTCCTAAACTAACTCCTATATATTATAACAAGATATGGACTAGGATATTAGTTGCAATAGAATATTGACAAAGCCAATATCTTATTACCCTCCCACAAGCTCACGATCGAGCACGAATGAGAAGCTTGGATAGCGAATTTTGAAATCGAGAGGTGCCAATGGCCTTGGTGAAGATATCGGCAATTTGATCAGCAGAGTTGACCGGGCGAACAATCAAATCTCCCGCTTGAACTTGCTCTCGGAAAAAATGGTGGTCAATTTTGATGTGCTTGGATCACTGATGAAATACCGAATTTGTTATGAGAAAGGTGGAACTAAGATTGTCACAAAGGAGAATTGGTGGACCAGGAGATGAAGCAGCAATTTCCTTAAGGAGCTATTGAAGCTAGATGAGTTCAGCTGAAGTAAAAACAATGGCGCTGTATTCAGCTTCAATGCTAGTACGAGCAACTATAGATAGGAAAACCGTATTACGAATGACAATCCTCAGGGTCAAAAGCCCAACAAGTGTTAGTGAAGCAGACAAGCTGAGAGCCACGAGCAGGACGGAAGAAGAGACCGGTATTAAGGGAACATTTGAGGTAGCGAAGGATCTTTTTTACCGTAGCCCAATGATGATCAGATAGCTTGTGCATGAACTAACAAACTCTATTGAAAAAGTAAGATATCTCAGGACGGGTGATGGTGGCATATTGGAGATCTCCTCAATACTGAGATAGAGATGTACATCAGGATCACTGCCTGAAACAAGCCGAGAGCCAGGGACCGTAGGTGGGCCAATTGGTTTGGGTCCCATCATGTTACTATGATTAGGAAGGTCCAGAATGTATTTTCGTTGAGAAAGAAGAAGACCCAAATCAATGCGATGAACTTCAATGCCCAAGAAGAAATTGAGAGCTCCCGAGTCTTTCAGAGAAAAGACCGAGTTGAGATACTTGACAAAGTCATCAATGAAGAATGAGTTGAGATACTTGACAAATGCATCAATGAAGGACGAGTTGGAGCCAGTGATAATAATATCATCCACATAAACAACAACATACACAACCTTGATGAACAAGGAGGAGTCAGAGATACACTACCTAAAGCAATAGAAAAGTAAAGCCTGGTTGTGTTTCCGAAACCAGGCACGTAGAGCTTGTTTAAGTCCATAGAGGGCATTTTTAACTTTGAAAACATGTGATGGTTGATCAGGA
Source organism: Rubia tinctorum (assembly GCA_032355605.1). NCBI lineage: Eukaryota > Viridiplantae > Streptophyta > Magnoliopsida > Gentianales > Rubiaceae > Rubia > Rubia tinctorum. The sequence goes on from JAULKM010000009.1 coordinate 3,701,030, forward strand.
GAGATAAAATCGTGCGCCTGCTCCATGTAGACTATTTCGGCCAGATCACCGTTGAGGAAGGAATTATTGATATCCACCTACCGAAGAGGCCAATTGTGAGTGACTGCAATGCTTAGAACCACCCAAATCATGGTTGGATAAATGACAGGGCTGAAAGTGTCGAAGTAGTCACATTTCTCTTGATTGTAGCCCTTGACTACCAAATGAGCCTTGTACTTGTCAATGGATCCATTTGCCTTCTTTTTTATCTTGAAAACCCACTTACAACAAACAATATTAGAAGCAGAGGGCCTAGGAACTAAGTCCCAAGTCCCATTAGCAATTAAAGCATCAAACTCTAATTGTATAGCATGTTGCCAATTAGAGTTCTTTTTGGCTTGGAGAAATGTTTGGGGTTCAAAGTTAGAGAAATCACAGGTGATGAGGTGTTTGGTAGCTGTATAAGATTTGGGTTTAAGGGAATTAATGGAGGCTCAAGTGACCATACCGTGTCCATAATTTTTGGATGGGCAAAAATACGAGGGAGCTTGTTGATATGGAACGACCGACTAGGAAACTAGTGATGGGGGAAGGCGGCCCAACTAGAGGAGATGGTGGCGTGAGGCCAGAAGGAGAAGACAGCAGTGGATGGACAGAAGCTGCCGGTGGTGGACTAGATGAAGAAGAAGGCAACACCGCCTCCTGAAGTGACAACATAGAAAGCTCAACATTCGGAGAATCTGACTGACCCAGTTGAGAGCTATGCTCGGGAAATGAAAAAGAAGATTCGTCAAAAACAACATGCCAAGAAATATAAGTTTTAGAATATGGTACATGATAACACAAATAGCCTTCATGTTTAGCACTATACCCTAGAAAGATGCAAGCCACATAACGAAATTCCAACTTTCTACTATTATAGGGACGAAGATGGGTAAAGCACAGACAAACAAATGATTTAAAAAATTTATAATCAGGTTGGTGGTGATACAAATAAGCATAAGGTGATTTGTAATCAAGAATAGGAGTTATATTTCTATTATTCAAGTAGCATGCCGTATGAAAGGTATGCTCCCAAAATGTAAGATATAGATGTGAATGGGCCAGAACAACCAAACTCTTTTCTACAATAACTTGATTTCATATTTCAGATGCACCATTTTGTTCAGGAGTATGTGGACATGAAACACGTGAAGTATGCCATTAGTTTCAAGAAAATTGGATACATTGCGATACTCACCACCCCAATTAGATTTAAAAGCTTTGATTTTAGTGGAAAACTGTGTTTCAACCATTGTTTTAAAGGATTGAAAAATAGCTAAAACTTGAGAATTAGAAGCAAGAAAATATATCTAGACATACTTGGTGCAATCATCAATAAAAAGGATAAAATAACGATGACCATTCAAAGAAGGTACAGAAGCAGGGCCCCAAACATCCGAATAAACAAGATCAAATGGTTTTGCAGAAATAACATGACAAGAAGGAAGATGATGTCTATGACTTTTGCCCATTTGAAAGGAACTACATAAAGGCAATAATTTGTTAGCAGAGATAGGAAAATAAAAAACAACTAATTGTCGACGTAACACAGACTCATGAGGATGTGCTAGACGATAATGCCAACAAGCTGCAGAAGCTCGTTCACCAACAAACACACGGGGACCAGTTGAATGTGAATGAATGGGAATATATTACAAACCATTTTCAACGATTCCCTTGAGTATTCTCTTGCCCTGGAAGTTCTTAAAATAACAATGATTAGCATAAAGTTCTACAAAGACATTGTTATCACAACATAATTGGCGAACACTAATAAGATTTTTAGAGACTTGTGGAACAGAAAGAATATCATTTAGGGTAAGGGGTTTAGCAACATGATCAGCAAATAAAGAAATATTTCTAGTATGCGTAATGGGAAGAGACTGACCGTTTGGGACGACGAGGTTGTCACTGCTAGCATATTCAGACCAAATATTTATCCCCGAAAGATCAGCTGTAACATGGTTTGTGGGGTCAGGGTTGATCACCCATGGATCTGTGATGGCTGACGGGCTCTGAGGATAAGCTGTAAAAGCCTACTTGCCAGTGGAGACCTGGTGAAGACGGTCAGCAGCTCAGCAGTTGGTGGCAGAGAAAGCAGATAAATTTAGTCGCTGATGATAATTTCGCCCATCATACCCAGGCTTGGTGCAAATTTGAAAAACCAGACGAGGATGATCACCCAGCATGGTGGATTTTGGCAGAGGCTGGCGACCTAAGGAGCTGCGCCTATAAGCTATGTTTGCTGACGGGAAGGAGGATTCGGCCCACCTATGCTTAAGATGCATATGTCGGGCACGAGTTTGAGATTGAAAAGTCTGCTCCAACATAAGCCAAACCTCATACGTTGTTGTAGCCCAAGAAACATGTCCGAGCATAGGAGTAGTGAGGGTGGAACACATGTAAAAAAGGACTAATCTGTCCTTGTGCCTTAAAGTTGAGAAATTAGGATTCGGCTCTAGAGTGTTGGAGCAAGTAACCAGAGAGAGTGTCGGTGAGGGAAAATTGTAGCTGACGAGAAAACCTTCAAGCTCATAAGCCTCAAGAGTAGAGCATACCGCCCCACGCCAGAGAGAGTAGTTGGTTCAATTGAGACGAACAGCGAACGTCGGAAGCTGGAGAGTTGTTGCGGCACCACCAGAGGCGGTGAAAAGGATCTGATCTGCAGAAGAAAGAGCTTAAGAAGTTTCGTGGGAGGTCATCCCCGTACCTCTCAAAGATACTATTTTTAAGCCCAATATACTTACTAGATAAAACTAAGTAGATAGTTGGCAAGTCGGGGTCGTCCACAGAGAAGATGGATATTCCTAAGGGTTCATGCATACAAGGGT
>JAULKM010000009.1:3709461-3721444 GCA_032355605.1 Rubia tinctorum
TTTTAATTTTAATTTATTGAATCGTGAATGACATGGTGCATGATGATATGCTTTATGATATCTATAAAAGAGAAATATTGTTCATGCATGAGTGATGTTGAAATGTTAAAAGGTTCTTCTAAATGCATGGAACAATAAATTTGGAATTTGCATAATGAATTATGTTATAATGAGTTAAATGTTATATGTTATGTTTGGCATGTATTTACACGTTGATGAAAGTGTGAATGTCATGGATTCTCTTGACTACTTAGAGTTTGAAGAGAAAATTTCGGTCACTTAAAGAGATGATATCATCGAGTAAATTGATGAGTGAGACATCGAAAGTGGAATGGAAATTAGCAGGGAAGGGGTGAAAGGGAAATTAGTAAAAACCTCAATTGCTGGTAAAAGATAGAATGGTTATGAAATTTGGTATATAAAATTTTGTGGTGGCCAAAAGCTAATTAGGCGTAACGCCGATTCATGAGTTAATAACTCATGATTTGATTTTAGTTGATTTTTAAGATATCAACGCAGTCTAGCATAACACTTGACGAAGTGACTAGTTAAGGATTTGATAAACAAGTCGGTGATCGAGATGGGTTTAAAGCCTATTTAAATCTTTAATAATGAGATACCCAATTTTGCTCTGATACGACGTTAGAGCAAAATTCAATGTGGAAGGCCTATTGTTTGAAATTGAAACATATGATTTCATATCCCGAATGTAATATGTTTGGACCTGCAGGGAAGTTAGATTGAAGTTTTAACTTCTTAATGGATCATTTGACAAAGTACATTTGCAGGTGTACAATTAAAGAGATTCATCTATATGAAGTGTGAAGTGTAACCACTTTAATAAGCTCATGCTTGGCTTTGTATATGTATATATGAATGGATAGAGACATATGACTTATATAGTGTCAGGTTTTAAGCTTTTGAGTTGTATTTGAACTTGTGTGTTGATTATCTTCAAGTGTTCAAATGGGTTGAATGGTTCAATCGTTTGAGACACCCCGATTCTCAAATACTTGGAATGTGTAATTCACTAAGTTGAAAATCCAATTTTCAAGATATTTTCATGTATGCTTTTGTCAGGTTTGTTAGTTGAATTTTCCAAATCAAGGATAATACTTAAATGGGGGATGATTGTTGGTGGTTTACGAAACACAATCTATTTAGGTATGATTGGATTCAAGTAGTTGTGGCTTGGGATGTTAAAACAAGTTTGGTGGTGTTTCATGATAAGTATTAAACTTATGTTGGTATGTGTACTGATGACTAATATGTTTTGTCTGGTATAGAAAGATTTATCATTCCAGAGTTTATTATAGCACTGATGTGGTGGTGCGTATTGCCTAACTTCTCTTTGATGGAATGGATACGGATGCTTAAAGACGTTGCATTGAATGTGATGGTGCAATGTGGAAATATGTATCGTGTGAAAAAATGCATCATTTCAGAATTTATAATTCTGATAGGTACATGGTTAAGCGTGGAATGATGAAGTGTTGTGTTTTTTCACGACATTTGTTTCCTATGTATACAAGCATAAGCATGCACAGAAAAATACAGAAATATAAGCGAAATTTTCATAATTTCTCAGATATATGTAGCAACAAAAAACACAGTTATTCAAAAGTATTCTCCTGATTCAAGCTTAGAACAAGAGGGATTCTTGATTGTTTTATTATCGAAGGGAATTTGTGTAACCTAATGCTGTAATAGAGTCAAATTACTCTTTAAGAAAAAACGTACGTAACACGACTCACATCGATATTCAATTTTTTTTACCTCAAATCCAAGGTTGATTATATCATTCCATTGGAATGTAGTATTACAACATTTACTCCAACATTCTTTCGGAACTAGAATCCGAATTTGATTTGGTTTCGGTTATTTTAACCTTGTATATATACTCGGAGACAGGAAAAATAGACGGATGGTAATTTAGTTACAATACATTAATTAGTTCTTTGTCTTCAGCTGCTTCTACATATTTAGGATTAGTTCAGAGAACAATTTATTAGTTTCAGTTATTTTTGATTTGGCAAGCTTCAACAAGCCGCATGTATTGATCTAATACATCATGGGCTTACGTTTTAGTTTCTTTACTTAAATATGTTTCATTATAGTATTGTTTAATTGTTTAGTTTAATTATCACGAGTAACTAATATATATATATATAGACATGAAATAATAAATATTAATTTATAAATCGTGATACCTAATTATCCCCACCATTTTCCCAATCGTCTGTTTCCACATGAGGTCCTTGAATATCTAGACCTTGTTTTTTATTCTTTCCTTTCTTCTCTTTCAATACTACCCGCTGTTATTGTCTTCTTCTGCCACCCAATCTCCCCATGGCAAATTCACTAGGAAGAAGCGTTAGTTCTGGAATTCAATTTTACACACAATGAAGGTGTTTTCTCCCATAGTTTGAAGAGAGATAAAGGATAAAGTTAGTGATCCCTTTTATTATACACAAAATCTTGTTTTATGCAGTTTAAACTTTAAACCAAAGTTTATTGTGCAATTATAAAAAAAAATTGGGGTAGAGTTTTTAAAAAATTATGCTGATAAATTTGGGACATACTATGTCATTATCAAAATGCTATAAATACGAGGAAAAAATCTGATTTTCAATATTCTTTTCGATCGGAATTCTCCTTCTCCGATCGGAAATCTGTAACCGCCGCCTTTCCACCACCTAACGCCACTATTCCGCCGCCTAATGTCATGGCTCTTCCGTCGTGATTCTGCCTTTCGTTCTGCGGTTATCGAGATCGAAGCTTCGCCGGAGCTGAGCTATTGAGATCGACGTTTCCTTCTGATCACGATGGTGCGACGAGGTGAACGGCAACGCCTGAGTTGAGCTCCGGAAATCGACGCTGGTGATGCCTCCTGATTCGACGAAGATGGCCCTTTAATCAATAACAGCAGCGCTTCGATTGATGACGACGACGCTTCGATCGGCGACGTCGACGCTTCGATCGGCGACGTCGACGCTTCGATCGGCGATGTCGACGGTTCGATCGGCTACGCCGACGATTCGATCGGCAACGTCGACGCTTCGATCGGCGACGACAGTGTAGACGATGGCGGAGGCGCCTGGCAGAGGCGGTGCGACGACGACGGAGGAGCGCTGCAACGACGAGAGAGCAAAACGCGATGAAGAGAAAGGCGCGTGAGATGCACGCGCCCGAAGGAAGAAGATGACGGGCGTGCAGCTCCCGCACTGCCGGAGGTGACGGTGGCGATGGACTGCCACGGCAGCGGTGGAGCTGAGTTTCGATGTCTGAGAGGTGAGGTTTTAATTTTGTGTTTTTTAAGACTCGTTGAGGTATAATATTTGTTTGACTGACTTGTTGTAATCAAAGATTGTTTGGTCCTGTGGTTAGTTCTCTTGTTGTTGAGGTTAGAGGTCTCGGGTTTGAACTCACTGTGATCTTTTATTTTGAAGAGTTTATGCTCTTAATGCATATGTTGAGGTTTAGTATTATTTGACTGAGTTTATGCTTAATAAGAGTCTTTGATGTTGTTGTTATTGCTTTACACATTGAGGTTAGTGACCCAAGTTCAAATCTCACCAGTTTTTTTAAAGATTTTTTATTCGTGAGATACTGTAACTTTTTGTTGATGTTCATAGCTTTTTTCTCTTATATTGATGTAATTCATTATTCGGGTGAAGTTTAATTTATATGAGTTGAGGTTTTGCAGTTTTTTATCGATATGGATTGATACTTGCAGTTTTTAAAAAATATATTATGTTGACGTTTTTAATATTTCCACTGAGATTTTGGAAATAGGACTGATGTTTGTAGTGTCTTTTTTCTTATATTGATATTTTTCATTTTCTGGATGAGGTTCAGGTATTAGGAGTTGATGTTTGTAGTTTTCGGGTGATATAAGTTGATATTTGTATTTTTTTTAAAAACATTGTTGACGTTTTATAATTTTTTGAATGAAAAATGTATATTCTTGAGGTACCTTAGTTTTTTTGTTGATTTTTTTAATTTTTTTCTCATGTTTATGTTTTTCATTTTCCTGATGAATTTTTGTTGATATGAGTCAATTTTTTTTGTTTTTTTTGTTAAATGGGTTGATATTTTTTGCTCTTTTTTCCTCTCATGATGATATTTTTCATTTTCTCGGTGAGTTTTAGGGGATACGAGTTGATGTTTGTAGTTTTGGGTGACATAGGTTATTTTTTGTAGTGTTTTTTTTCTTATGTTGACGCTTTTCATTTTTTGGATGAAGTTTAGTTGATAGGAATTGATGTTTTTATTTTTTGTTGATATTAGTTGATTTTTGTAGTTTTAAAAAATGATAATTAAAACTTTGTTAATGTTTTTATGATTTTTAGTTGACATTTTGTTAGTTGTAGTCGACGTTTTTCAATTTTTTGTCGATTTTTATTTGATTATATATATATATGTATATTTTTTGCTGTTTTATTTGTCTTTATATATTTTTCTCTCCAATTTTTTAGTTGATGTTTTATGATTTTTCGTTAATGTTCTGATACTTTTTGCCGATGTTAATAATTTTCAATTCAATGATCATATTAATTAATTTCACTTTTAAAATATATTTTTTATTTAGAAAAATTGCAGGCTGCAGATGGGGGAAAATGATGGGGGAAATTGGACAAAAAAATCTCTGAAAAATATATTAGAGATAGGTCCCTGTAAAATTATTAGAGATAGGTCCATGGAGCTAGAATATAGCTAGAATTGCAAAAGACCCCTGCCTAAAGTTTAGGCTGTTACATAGGAGACCATCTCTTTATTATATAGTTATTGACTAATTATGAATGTATATTTCATTTTTATCAATATATTGTTTAAAATTGATAACATTATTACTATAAAATTTTATTTTTTATCTTTACAAAATATATACTCTCTCTGTCCCTTTATAAGTGTCATACTTCACTATTCATCAATAAAGTAAATATTGTTTGGATTGTAAAAATTCATAAATATATAAATGTGAAAATTGTCGTGGGAGATCTTGCTACATTCATTGTATCGTATATTTTTTATGTATCTATTTTTAAAATAATTTTTTGTGCATAGTTGAAGATATTAAGCTTATAAAATCATCCATGAATAGTTTAAAAAGAAAGGTTAAGACACTTATAAAGGGACAGAGGGAGTATATTATTTTCATAAAGATATAAAAATATTTACCAACAAATAGTAAATTAAACTTTATTTTAATTTATAAATATAATATAATATAAATTATTATGGTCATTACTTTTAAATTGTGCATCGCACAAGTCTTAATCTACTTATGTGGTATAAGAGAACCCAAAACTAACATTTTCATTGGAGATACTATTATGGTGAATGTTTTTTTGGAGAGAGTGAATATATTAACTCTGTCTCATATGAAATTGCATTGGTTACTAAATTTACTATTGGCCACTATTATCTTTCAAATTTTGATTACATATTTGAATAGATACATGAACAACAATATTATCATATATGATATTATTGGATTCGTCGTAATAACTAATAAGTATTTTTTACATTTTAATTATAAATTTTCCATTATTATATATAATTAAAATATTAATGGTCAAACATTTTTTAAAATAACGTAAAAGGTTCCTTTCAGTTTGATGGGATAGAGGGAGTATTTGAAAATTGGAAAAAGTGGAGGATGGGTGAGTTTTGTGATGTTGTGAGGTAAAATCAGATCCACTAAGATTAAAAGCCCAATACCCAAACCCATTGCCCGCGACCGCCTTCACCGGGTAAGGTCATTTTTCCCGGCGTTCGAATTTGGCCGTTATTATATTTTCTGAACCCACGCACACGCAGTTGAAATTAGGGCAGAGAGTTCCACCACTACTTCGCTCCCTCTTCCGATTCTCCAAATTCCAGCCCCTCTCGCGCAAATAAGGTAAGAACTGTTTGTTTCCTTTGAAATTTCCGCCATTGGAGAGTATCTTCTGCTCGTGCAATTTGGGAATTTGGGTTTTTGGTGTGTAACTGTCTGTATGCATAATTGTCTTTGAATTGTGAAATGTCACTTAAAGTTTTACCCTTCTGAAATTGACAGTGAAATAAACTCGTTCATTCGGATTCAATGCGTGTTGGTTAACGTCTAATTGGCGCGGGAAAATGTTCAACTTTTGTTCTTCTTTTCTCTTTCTACTATTGAATATTGAGTTTATTTTGGGTATGATACTATGAAGTTACTAGAGCATGGAATTAGTACAAGCGAGTGGTAGGTTATTAGAAAGAGGGAACTCGTATGCAAATAAGAAAATTTTGGGAATGTGAGAGTTACTGTATGTTAAAGGTATAGATGGAGGGCATCATTTTTATAGGGCCTATAGCATAAATGTTTAGGAGTTACTAAGCGTCCGCGTATGGAAATGGATGAAATCTAAACACTTGAGGGTTATTAAGAAGCCTTATTTTGGAAATGCATAAAATTTGAATTATATTGCAGGATTAGAATCTTTCATAATTAGAATCCAGTTGAGAAATGTAAAACTTTTACACACACACACATATCATATATCACTTAAAAAGGATTCTAAGTATAAGACGGGGGAGTACTTTTTGTGAAGCTCACAGTCAAAGTTGCAGCTCTGGCCCTCCATTTTATGTAATGTTTTAGTTTAGAAATCCACATGAATCTGATTCTTTGGTTCAGTTCAGTGTTTAGAGAAGTAATATAATTACTGTAAGTTATTCTGGCCTCTCTTATGGTGTAAGGGAGAGGAGTTTTGCTTCATTGAATCATTGTTACTTGGATTACCCTCTCGAGATAAATATTTCCTACAGACTCTCCGATAATGAGATAATGATAGTGATTTCATTGGCTTGGTTTTTTTGATTACATGTTTTAAATCTATAAATTTCTAACCTTCCCAGTACTATTATGCTAGCTTCTGCCATCGTAAGGGTATTCTGTAATATCAACCTCAGTTTGCCTTTTCCTTGCCTCCTTATCTTTTAGGCAGTTGACAAGACATGTCATCTGATACTGCTAAGGAAAATACATCTGTTGTTGATTCTTCATTGACTGATTGGAAAAATGACTTGGGGAATTTGGATGGTCCAGGTACTGACTAAATGCTGTAGTTAAGTCATGTTTCTAGTGCTATTCTGCAAAGTTGTTTCTGGCTTGTTTGTTCTGTCACTGCATTTTGGTTGATTTTTGTTTTTGTGTACAATTTATTTTTTGAGAGAGAACTTACGTTTTAGCTGCCTTGGAAAGTTCAATTTCAAATTTGGAATTTTTATTTGGGTATTTTTATTATACTGTTACCAGGCTATATGACCAATTTTATTTTTTTCTTCAAGATGAGGAGTAAAAAAGCAATGGAGAAGAAAGATGATTTTTTGCTCCAGAATCTGATATTGGGGATACACTAGTTTTTACTGTGATCTTTTGATTTTGTTACTTAATTTTGGCCATTTGTTCTGAGCCTTTGTTCTATTTGTTGTATTTTCTTAGTGTCAGTGACATTTTCCTTGAGAACTTGATACCCAGTCTCAACTTCAGAGTGATGTTATAGACATATTCTAGATGCGATGGCACATGGAAAAATGTCAGATAGGTGAGACAATCGTGGTCTACTTTGTTCAGCATGTATTTGATATGATACTGATCAATAGGGGCGTGCACCTCACAACCATGAGTTTGTAGATGGATATTAGGTGGAGAGTTACAGTGGTTTGGTGAGACTCAATGGTATGCTTTCGGTATAGTGTTTGTGTGTAAAAACAGTCTACTGAGATTATGTTGCACAAATTGTTCCTTTATAAAAGTTGCAATTGCGTCACAATAATTTCCCCCCATTGCCTATCTGCTCTGAATTTTATGATGTGCTCCGAAAAAGAAGACTGGAAATAGCTGGGGCCGCATCAGTAACAGTCATGGCAATGTATGAAACCTTTGAAAGAATGCTGGAAGTCACACAGATACTAGAGTAATGCACCCCCACCAGATCCTTATCAAGTACACTACGGGTTATTTGATAAAGCTGGTATATGGGATGTGCAGAGCTCCATCATCAATTGGCTGCTTGTTTAATTTGATATGCTATGTAAACTTGTTCCATCATACATGAGAAAAAGGATTGATCCCAAATTATGTTTTATGTTCTCATTTAGTTGGAATTGGGAACTCTTGAATTTCTGTATTTTGGTGAGAGTGGATTTCTTTTCATGAGGATGTGTTTTATCATATAAATAGTTCAATTTGGTCGATACAAGGAGTGAGACTGTGCGAAGAGATTTGTGCTTGAATAAATAGAAGTGTTCGAAATTCCTTTTTTTGCAACAAGCTAATCATGAAGACTGGTTTAGTCAACCTGTTTCCCTTTATTCTTTTATTGACTTTCTAGAACTCTACTTAATTTAGGATATTTGATGTAAGACATTATGTGTTATACTGAACCTGCCTTATGTGAGAACATTGTTATTGTGGTTTTGAAAGTTTCAATTTTCTTAAGTTCTTGGATGAATGCCTTTAATGCTCAATCTCTGGAAATTTCTTCGTGGAAAGTTTTCTTGTCTTTTCCTTTCTTCTTTTTTTCTGCTTTGCATAGGGCATTGAGGTGAATAAATTGGTAGTCATTTTGTCAGAGAGCAACAACTACAAAGCAAATGAGGACGGCTTTGAAATAGGAGCAGAGGAACCAAGGCAGTCTCTTGAACATCTTCATACTTTTAGTGTTGAAAAAATGGGAAAACCATCAGATACGAGATATTTCATAATCAAGAGTATGAACCACCAAAATATTGAGTTGTCAGTTCAGAGGGGAATATGGGCGACTCAGGTCATGAATGAGCCTATTCTTGAAGAAGCTTTTCATGTAAGGGCAACCTCTACATTATTGGAATTCTTTATATTCTCCAAGTTTCTTTTCATATTCCGTTAGGCAAACATGTGTTTTGTTCTTTGTTGGCAGAGTTGTGGAAAAGTTATTCTTATCTTTAGCGTCAACATGAGTGGATTCTTTCAAGGATATGCTCAAATGGTGTCTTCTATTGGTTGGCGGCGGGACAGTGTTTGGAGCCAAGGAACTGGTGGAAGTAATCCTTGGGGACGCACTTTTAAAGTAAAATGGCTGAGGCTATATGATTTGCCTTTTCAACAGACTCTTCATCTAAAAAATCCCATGAATGAGTACAAACCTGTCAAGATTAGTAGAGATTGCCAGGTACTCCCCGAAAGTTTTGGGTCTTTCTCCATAAAATTACTTGAAGAGTGCTGTTATATCTAGCTTGAGTGATTTGTATTATTGTATACGTAATTTTTTAGTTGACTCCGATTTTTTTAATTCCTAGGAGTTGCCTTGTGACATTGGGGAAGCCCTCTGCGAGCTTCTTGATGTGAATGGTGGGGATGCCAGTTCAGAAAGGTCAACACTTTTGCAAGTTGGAATGATTATTCTACAGATTATATGTTAGACAATTCATATGTTTTTCCAAGATTATGCAGGGGCAAGATGTCCATGGGCGATTTTTCATCAGAAAGGTCTCGTATAGATGCTTCTAGATCTTTATCAGTTGAAAACAGTGTTCCTCCCATGCATGTGGCTCCTCTGTTTTATCCATCATCGTTTTACCATCATCAAGTTGATCCAAGTATATTCTGCAGAGGACATCAGATTTCAAATGGTATTAGATCCTTCCCGGGACTTGGTTGTTCTTTCTTGTTATAGAGTAATTTAAACAATGGATATAATTTATTATAGCTGGGAGTGTAGGTAGCTCACGTGGGGCCAGTGATACATCTATGCCTTTTGTCCAGTGGTGGGGACAGTCAGCAGAAATAAGTCCCGTTTCTAGTACTCTGACTGAAGATGATTTCCTTGAAATGGTAATGCTTTATTCTTTGAATTAGGGTGATGATTTGTTTACTGTCTTTGTTCTGCATGAGCTATATTAGCCTCTTGAAACTTCTGTCTACATAAGAGGAAATTGAGATTAACAGAAGTATTGCACTCTGAATAATATCATGGTATCTGTGTATGTATGGATACTTCAAAATGCTGCCTTGAAATGATATATTTTAAAGTGTAGACAGTCATGAAAAAAAAAAGTGGAACAATTGTTCTGCTAATTTACGGTCAAGAATGGAAATTTAAGTGAGCTCGATTTCTTCTCTTCGTATCTTTTTCATCCAGAATGGATGCTACTGAATTGAGCGTGTGAATGTATTTGCTTGAGGCATGGTAAAAAACATTTTTCTATAGCTTACTCTTCTGACTTTGAAGTTTCTTACTCCGTATTTGATTTTAGCTTCCAAGTTTTTCTCTGCTGACATAATCGTTCATAGCTTTTCTTTTCTCACTTGTCTTATTTGTTGGATTTGTTTTTTCATGGATTCTGTGTCTTTTGTTGCTCCGAAAATTTAGTTGCCTTGTGATTTACTTCATTTTTGTATCATCTCTTCTTGCAGACATATGAAGAGTACCTAGAAGCACATAGCAGGTGCACTAATAAAGCACACAATTCTGTGAGTATCCTTTGCACTATTGACCTTATAGTCATCTGTATTTTTAACTCTTCCCAATTTCTTAGTGATTGTCAAAAAAATAAATTTAAATGATTTATTTGTGAAGTATACATTTCTGGGATCTGTCTTCATTCAGGAGTCTGGACATTGTTTCACTTTGTAACTGGTCTGTTTTGATTGTAATGTCAAATGTGACAGTGGAATACGTCGGTCTAATCCTAAAATTAATAAGTAATGACCCGTGAATGTGGCTACAATTTCCACCGTTTCTGGATGTGTGGATTACCAGCTATTTTATTTCTTTAGTTGAATGATCAGTGTGATGGATGATATTCTTTGCTCTAGCAGGTTGCTCATACCTTCAGCAAAACTAAAAAACCTTCAGTCACTAGAGTGTCTTCTGACCATGAGTAAGCATGTACTTCTTGTTCCTTTTCATGGTAATTAGGCCGAGAAGATGTGCTTACATGATGACCTTGACTAATTTGCTTTACAGGCAGTCGGGCAGTAGTGCAAAGAAAAGACCTCGTCAGAGGTCTCCTAGACGATAGCTCCTCCCAAGAAGAAATGCATCTGGAATCCTCTTATCAGTTGTACCTTTTAACATTTCTTCCAACAATAATCCTTTGCTACATATTTTGTGATTTCTTGATCTGGGAGTTGACTGTTGTAACACCGTATTCATAGTCGTCAACTTTGAATGATACATAAACCAAACTCTCTCTTTGTGGGGTAGTAACAAACTTGTACAGAAAATGGTTGTTGCCTACCCTAACACAGTAACACTGGCATTTGATGCTCACTCCTTTATACATCAGTCATCTTGTACAGGAAGTAAGGCTTGAGTTGTTTTCAGTAGACTTGTGATAGGCCTGAGAAGTGAAAATGGCTGATTGTATGTGTAACTCATCGGCCTTGCACTTTGATGGTCATACTCAGAACCATTTTTTTAATGATTGGTCTGCTGAGAGAGGAAGTGGAAGGCTTTTAGTTTAGGGATAAGAGTAATTTTTACGTGGCTTGAGCGGTTAATCTGTTGTGTTCTGTATTTCCTAAGTGGTTTTTGGTTCTTGTATTTTTACCCGTGGCTTGAGCGGATCAAGGACGACAGGCCTGTCTCCATTTATCAAGGACGACAGGCCTCGTCTCAAAATGGTTCGCAAACTCAAACATGATGTACTCCTACGTTCTTATGAATCAACGCTATCTTCGTCTTAGTTTTTGGTATCTTGAACTTTTGATACTATTGCTTTTAGGATTGCTAGCTCATATGGGCTGTTTTCAACAGTTGTGACTTGCACTTTATAAACTCTGTGAGCTAATTGATCGGTGGGAGGAACTAGGGAGTATTTTAGAATGATTCAGTACAGTTGCTGGGGAACTCTGAGTTTGTATTGTGTGGATTTGGATTTGAGGAAATCTTTTCTTTTTGTTCCCAATAATCATTTCAACTAAATTATGTCCTTGTTTTGTTTAGTACACATTTGCTACCCACGC
>JAULKM010000009.1:3721544-3768819 GCA_032355605.1 Rubia tinctorum
ATGCATAAGTTTAATACATACAAAATGCATAGAATGTCCACTAATTGGACATACGTGGTAGGGAGTAAAATGCAAAATTTCAAACTTATCCCACATATATTTGTTGTTTATATATTATTAAGTTATTTTACACAGTTAATTAAGTAAAATTGCATAATAATAATCTGATAGACAAGCTCGAGATCTACTTGTGTTTCTTGGGAGACGGTTTTGTGGTATCCAAGAGGTCGTAAAACCTTGCTAACAAACAAGCTTTAACCATACCTGTTGCATATATTTAAAATGGTTAGTGACTTGAAATGGTTATTGACGAAACACATAAGGACGTTCACTACAATTTTTAGAAACTATAAGAACTTAATATAATGAGAAGTCATGGTAGTACAAACTAACCTCTCGTATTGAAGCGTGGTTCAGAAGGAGCTTCGGTTGTGATAGCCTCCAACGAAGAACATGGTCTGGACTGAATTTCTTTCTGTACCTTCAATTTCTCAGTAATTGGTGAATTTTGTAACAAATCTGAAAGTACATCATAGCTAACATTTGTTGTTGTTGTTGTTGTTGTAGTAGTAGTAGTAGGAGATCCTGCAAGAGAGCCTTTGGGTGGTGTATTTTCTTCTAGCACATCAAATACCTCATTTTCAAAACACTTTACCACTGTGTATTTAGGAGGGATTTCATGCAGTTTCAGTTTGGGGATTGTGAGTTGAACTATGTACTCTTTCAGTTTCAAATTAGCCTCCCTTAACTGAATGTAATCCTAGCATAGAATAGAAGAAGAATATGAATAAGCTTGTGCATTATTATATTTGGTGACGAAATTTGTTTTTATTTAGGGATGAGCATGATTGAAAATATGACACACTGTTTGATTTGTATTATACCTGAGAGACACCTTACATAGCCTGCATGGAAGTTAAACCTAGTAAAGTCTCAGCAATATCACCAAAGAAAGTAGCGCTGATAGTTCCCTGGTATCGCTTAGCTTTGCTTCAAAGCGGCATCTGCATAATAATATCACATATAAAACCTTGTAGCAGTAATTTTTTAAAATTCAATACTATGAATGATGGATATATGACAAAAAAGATCATGAGAGTGAGCTACCTATGCTCTGCAAGATGTTTTGTTGACACATATTGCATGTGTATTCAAACTGATATCCAGCGGTTGTAGCATTGAAACACTTCTTGCAGGCCGTATAGTAGTAGTTCTGAGATATTCCTTTCAGGCTCACAAAAACTTTTGAACATACCACCTAAACAATTATTTACCATATTAGCTGCATTTCATGGATGCCAATTTAGGTATGATGGTGATTGTGTTAGAAATGGATAACCAGGTTTCCTAAAACATATCACCTTTTGTCCAGGTAGTATACTGGCCATTGGAGTGTATTTGTAGTGGCATTCATAGGGACACTTACAACATGTAAGGCGTCCATGTTAGACGCGACAATTTCTAATATATTTTTCTGGTCCTGGTTAGCCCTGTAGCAAGAGGAGGGTGTGAGTGGATGATCATGTTTATATAATTGCATTATATAAACATCATACCAATTTCTAAGATCAAACGCTTCATCGTTTGAGGCATTTGTCAACAGGCTTGTTTGAAAATTTGTTGACAATTCTAGACCTGTATGTGTAACACATGATAGCTTATCCGCACAACAGCTATTTCGTTGCTTGTTATGCTCGATAAAATTTGAAAAACAACAGCTCACCATTAAAAAATGCTATGTTGGCGCACCTGGCTATGAGGACTGGATATTGCCTAATCATGCAGACCAATGTAGCTCCTTCGGCAGTGACAAACTCAGCCCATAAAGATATCTTGATGGCTTCAAAGCTGATAAACCAGAATGGAATAAAGATATTTTTTAGATTAAGTAGAAATTGTATTGTACATGGCACTAAAAGTACTCCTTTAATAACCTGTCATTCATGAGGGTAAATTTCTGAAGCATCCTTGGTCCTTTTTGTGTGACCACGGTCTGAGTGGGCTGAAATGCCACAACAATACCCATAACATATGGAGAAATAAAAGAAGGTAGAAAAAGGGAGAAAAGGCTATCATTATGTGTAGAAAATTATAAATTAGCACATAAGGAGTATAGAAAATAAGGCTTAGAAGCCTAACGATAGGACATTCTGCTCTGTCATAAAATTCAGGTATTTTAGAGAAGGACACATAATTTTTTTTGTATGGGCACCATCTGTGCCTGGTCCTCTACATTTTCTATCATAGTTGTTTCAATGATCCACTGAACATTTATTGTCCCTTTGACATATTTCCTATCAATCTCCATGATATCAGCATTTGAAATTCGATACTTATGGTACAACTGCAGCTTAGAGACCATGGTATGAAAAGCTTTGTTGAACATTATACCCTCTACTTTTGCTCCCTTACATACACAAGATAACAAGTGTAAGTGTGATGTTAGCTGTTACTAATCAGTGGTGTTTGGTATGAAACATACATAATCAAGCTTGAAATCAAACCAAGCTGTAGTAATATTAATAGCCATTGTGGAAGTTTTTTTAGTAGTTTAGCTCACCGATGGTAAGTGATGTGAATTTAACTATGTATAATATGGAAATAATATTGCAATTTCAGTACTAGACTATAGTGTCTAAGCTTAAATGTGGTAAAGATGTTACAGTTTCATAAGATGGCTACGAAGACAACGGAAGGCACGAATTGTGGGTGATAGACAAGAGGGGCAGCAATTTTGAAGCAGAAGGACATTACAAATATCATATGATTCTCTCTTTATAGGTGTAGTTTATCATTACAAAATTAATGGCTCAAAGTGAAGGCAGGAGAAATTTAGTAATAGAGATCCAGAAAGTAAAACACAAAGTGCATCAAATGTAAATATAAGATTCACACCATTGGATTTGCTTTTATGGTAGTTTGGAGTTAATGGTGAGTTACTCGCATATATTTTATTGCCTTGGTTTCATGCAAAATTTAAATCTAAGTCTACTGGTATAATATTATGCTGGTTGGAAAAATTACAGAGTTGCTAATTTCCCTTTATCTGAAGCAGACCAGCACATGTTATCTTGCTATACAGAGACAGAAAAAACAAGTATCTAATGAGGTTGGCACTTTGGTTCTTGATTTTTTTCCATGAAAGGAGTTATATTGCTAATTTGTGGTCTTCTTTATTGCAGTTTAGCAAAATCGGTGCAAGAATTTACAGAGTTATAGCAGGAATGCACCAATTGGAAGTGAAACTTGATCCAGATAAAGAGAGGCAACAAATTTGAAGCAGAAAGACATTAAAAATATCATATGATTCTCTCTTTATAGCTATAGTTAATTATTACAAAATTAATGCCTCAAACTGCGGGCAGTAGAAATTTAGTAATAGAGATCCAGAAAGTAAAACAAAGTGCATCAAATTGAAATATAAGTTTTTTTTGTATGAGGTGAAAACATAAACTGATCAAACGTATAACATTAATAGAAATATTTGAATAGATAGAATGTTAAAAGAACACTGCGATACTGCAAAGAAGTATGGCACTGTGACATTTTATAAGCTTCTCTCGTGCATGAGTAACTTTAGTATGAAACATAAGCTATGAACAATGTATAATAAATCAGGAAATAAAGATCTGGTATTATACCTCATCATCCTGAAAGATGAACTTCTCTAGTTTGGTAGGACTTGTTTTACTTTGATAAGGCACACATTTTTCCACCACTGTGATTGTCTTAATCCAAGGCTTGCCCGAATTCCTTAACTCGGTAATCCTTTTTGGTTTCTCCATATTTTAAAAAATAAAATTAATTATATATGGAAATAATTTACGCACCATGTATCATCATCATAACAAACTTCAACTGTAAGAATGTTTTTCTATGTTTTCAAATAGGAACATAACATAATAATCTATAGAGGATATAACAGAACATTGCTCTTGATTCCAGATTTTTTCTGAAAGATGTTTAATCTAAAATTGGAAGACATTGATTTTTTAGAATACATCCTTTCTTTGGTTGTAAAAAGAAGCCCTGAAAAAAGCTGTAGATTTTAAACATCTAATATATTGATTGCATGTGCATTTGGTTCATTAATATGTACCTAAAAATATGCAGATGCAAAATTAGAAGGTGAGAGTATCATGTTCTTTGTTGCTATCCAGATCATAATGATAAAGAAACCTAAAGAAATAGGCTCACCAACATGTCTTCAGTGTGCTTTTCCTTGAAGAAATATTGCTTCTATTCATAACGTATGTGGAAACAATAATAATATAGAAGTAGGAAGAAGCAGAAGGCATAGACCAATGTTAGAAGAAAATTTGTTTTTTTACCCTTCAGTTTGTGTTGTACAGATTGTTATTAGAAGAAGAGAAGAAGAAGAAGAAGAAGAGAATAGGGGAAATTGAAAAAGGGAAAAATCTACATATTAGATTTGATGTCAGAAGAAAATTTGTAGCATACAGTGATAATAAATTTAAAGTACATAATTTATATATTTATATCATATATCATATACTCCAAAAGGATCGGACAATGATTTGGAGCGGTTGTAACTTGTAGTCAGCCACGTGGCTACAGTAAAGGTACATTAGGCTGACTGGAATAAGTAAGATGAGAGCTTTTATCAATCTTTCAAATCATGTCAGTGAACATTGGCTTATATAAAGAATTTTAACTTCACTCAGCATGTTTTTCAGTGTCATTTTAGATTGTAAATCTATCCAAAATCTAAGTACTGGATTTCCCTGATTGAAATCTTTTTCCAGAAATCTCGGTACATGCTTAATGGTACTTTTTGTCCCTAAATATCGTATGTTTCTCTTTGTAGGGGATGAATGGATATGGCATATTATGTATCTTCACCATCATCAGTATAGTTAAGTAATCATCATCAGTATAGTTATGTAAGGAATTTAACATCATAGCCAATTCTCCTCTTTTCTTTTACTGTAATTCCGAAGATTTTTTTGGATTTTTTTCTTTTCCTTAGGTACAGTTATTGTTTAATTTCTAATTATTCCTAATCTTATCTTAGTTAAATAAACATGAAGAGTATAAGTTCAATCCTGTGAGAGAGGATATCATGCATTAAGAGTAATATTTTATTTTCATCATTGTGCTTTAAAAAATTATTTATGGAAATACCTCTTAATGCTTAATTTCCACTGATGCATAATTTCAACATCCTTCCTTCCCTATAAATAGTGTACTCACTTGTTTAGATCAGACCAAACTGAGCAATGAACTAAAAAAACAAGTTAGTTTGCATATCTTTCTTCGTAACGTTTCCTCATTTTTATTACTCTGCAAAAAAACAAATACTACTCATCTCTGGCTGGGTGATATTGCAGAGATGGTTTTTCCAAGTTTCATATATGATATTAACCTTGACAAACACTTCCACGTGGTTAATAAAATGCTCATATTTCTACATTTAGTTTAGACAGAATTTGAGAGGATGCAAATGCACATTTTTTCTATAAATAAGTGTAAGGCTTTTGGGGGGGGGAAATGGCAATATGCAGAAGAGAAATTTTCATCTGAAGGTATTTTTTTGTCATAAATGATCTTGTAGCTATCAAGTTCTTTTTCCTCATTCTTTTTCCATCTTTATTCTATATATATAGTTCATGGAATTAACACAGGTAGCATCTTCTCATATCTGACTTTTGTGATTCATTCTTCATTCTATATTTATATAGTTCATAGAGAATAACAGAATCCATCTTGTCATTTCTGACTTTTGTCATTTACTAAAGCAAAGTAAAAAAAATTCCACATATTATATTTGTATAAGATGAATTGGATTTAAGTGACTCATGGGTGACTATTGGAGTTTAGCTATTAGACCTACCTGTTGTTCAATTTTCTCATTAGATGTTTAAAATTACAGTTTCATAAAATTTAAAGATTGGACAGTCTATATGGACATTTGTGAATTGAAGTCTGTAGATTGCCCTGATTAGTTGTTTATTAAGCATTGATATAAGTTTTATAAAACAATGTTCACAACTTAGCAGTCTAATATTGTAACAGATTAACCATTAAACATCACTAGTCTGAATATATAAGATTATTAGAAATAAATATCGGAGGACACATCAAATTTGTACTACACATTTCAAGTACAAGGATGTACCAATAAACATGACATTAAAGATTGAATGATTAAAATACTTGGAACCAAATATGCAACTATTCATGCACAGACATTCTCCAGTACATAGTAGAGCTCTTAATGTACTAAGTCGTGCTTATGAATTTATGCTAATAATTTTAAACCTTGTTCAGATGATATAGTAAAGATCAATGCAAAACATGTTAACACCTAAACGATGATTAAAGTATTTCTTATGTTCTTCCTACGAAGTGTGACAAAGGTTAGGAAAAACAACCAGGTCCCTCTAACTTTTCTTTACAAAACTCAAATGTCAGACCTGAGAGGTTATGTGCTGATATTTTATCCAAGGAGAAGTATCATCATGTTGGTTGAGTATGGTTGAGTCCTAAATAGCTGGTCTATTTAGTGCTTGAACTATCATATATTAAGTAATTTCCATCTTCTTTTTTTCTTCTATTTCTGTGGATTTTCTCTACTCGTTTTGACGTTTTTATTATCTCGAATATGAAAGTAAAGATACTGAAAATTTCATCCTGAAATAATTCAAATTCATGCATGGATAATTGTACCTTATGAGTTTAATGAATTTATATTTCTATTTTAGCAGAAGCTCCCCGTGGATGTCCAGAGGAAATTTATGACAGGTTCTACTAAAGAAATAATGTTGCACACTCCAGTAAGTTCCAACAATGCAGAATTATATGAGGATATGGCTATACTTATGTATTTAGATCCAAAATATATGGTTAGCATGTTCGAAACATTCACCTTAAAGGAAGAGGGTTTCTTACACTGTTTCACTCCTAAACCTAGAGAGCTCTTTCTGAGACCTCTCCATTTCAAGGGAGAAAAACTTCGATATGTGAGCCCATGCTTGTACTATCAACATCCAAACATCTTGCAACAATTGAATCATGGGAAAAAGGGAAATGGTGAGCAGCATTCAACCAATGACATTTTCTTTACGTTCTCCAATTTCCAGTTAATTATCATCCGTGTTATTGTCATTAATCTATATATATATATATATATATATATATATATATATTTGTCATATAGTTTCTACCAACCACATTCGGCTATGCTTCTCTTGCAACGGGTTTAAAGGCCAGTATTTTGAAGACTGTGAAAGACCGTTTTCCTGTGACGACTTATTATCTAGGTGATGGAGGATTGAAGTTTATTGGTGCTTCGTGGGAACAATTTTATGAAAATCATCTCCTAGATTTAGCAGAATATGCCTTGTTTCAGTATAAAGGCGATGCACAATTTGAAGTTTCATTCTTCTCAAACAATGGTTATCAGCATCCCTTTGATATATCCTATACTTTTGGTGAGTTTATGATAGCTATCTCTGAAAATTTTGAATTCTTTGGCTAGTTAAATAACCATTTTATATAATTTGGGTTCTCCTTGCAGGATCTGAAGAGGAAATGTACCCAGTGGGCGACATCTTTCATAAAGGTGTTGTGCAGGAGTTCATTCTGTGGGTGTTTTTTATGGCTATATTTTTAGTACACCTAAAGTCACTTGATGATGTTGGTTTACACTCATTCTAAGGTTCAAAGTGGTGTCGAGGGATCTAACAAGCTGAGTAAGTGAATAATTGTTTTGTATCATATCTATTTTCCTCTACCAGAGAACCTGATGCTATAGTGGATGGTTTTATGCAGGGAAGATCATTAAGAAAGAGGAATTTCATGGCCCTTCTATTTATAAAAATATTATTCATAAGGCACAACAATCAACCTTTGGTAAAGGAAAGAGTAAGCTTGTGTATAATATTTAGTATGGTTTTTACTTTATGTTTTGGACTTGTTTTCCACATCTATAGTTGTCTTGGAAGAGGAAGAGAAAGAGAAAAAGGAGACTAATGACCATAGTTGCTTCACTATAATGTTGAGCAAAGAAAAAATTAATGGAAACAGATTGGTATGCCCTCTGCTAGGTCATTCAT
This sequence comes from Rubia tinctorum, assembly GCA_032355605.1. Lineage (NCBI taxonomy): Eukaryota > Viridiplantae > Streptophyta > Magnoliopsida > Gentianales > Rubiaceae > Rubia > Rubia tinctorum. The sequence goes on from JAULKM010000009.1 coordinate 3,729,623, forward strand.
TAACTGTTTATATAGACAACCTCTTTAATTGACCTAATTATTTTGAATTTCAGGTGTTGCCCGCAGATATGGCACAGAATGCCTTTCTTATGAATAAAAATAAAGTTACCCTAAACTGCAGGGACACAACTTTTGAAATGCACATCTATTGCTACAATGAATTTAAAAGAGGTAACTTAGAAGTACCTATGGTGCACCTGTTAGGATGTTGGGACATCATTTGTAAGCAGAGGCCGAGTTGGTTCAACCAAAAAATTATGTTTAGTTTTCAGAAGAACCAACCAATTGGAAGTGATGCAGTGAGCATGACTGCATTCCTCGTTGTCTGAGAAAATGACAACAATTAGAAAGAAGAGGGTCTGAAAAATGACATCTAATCAAACCTTGCTTATTTTAGTGGTACTGACACTATAATTATCATGCAAGGGCAGTAATGGTAAGTTAAATAAGTAATTAATCTCTCTCTCCTTCATAATTCTATAAATATGTGCATGGTTCTGTTAAGAAGGGGTTATTTTGTGCTATGATGAGGGTATTTAGATCCCTTAATATGGCTAAACCCCACTTGTTTTTCCTTGGCATCTGCTTATGTATTATATAGCTTGTCATTTAGGCAACATTAGGGGATATGTAATATATGCAACATGTTTATGGGCTATGTAAAATAAATTATGCTATTTGGTTGTTTAAGTTTTTAAGTATGAATTTAATGTTTCGAAGCCAGAATAACTGAAGTGTTATTCTCTGCCTTACTCATGTAGAAGTTTTTTGGGTAATATACTACCCTTTAGTTCAGTTTTAAGCAACAAATAGCATCAATCATTGATGATAAATAACTTGATGGGTGGAATATAAGCTTATGATCACGAAAGAAGTGACAAATAGGTGATTCTCCAGGCTTAGTGTTAAGCAGGAGAAAAATAAGACATTCAGGGGATTGTGAAGCATTCCAGTGTAACATAACCTGAGAGAAAAAGGGTGGAATATTTTTACAACGTAGATGTAAATTGTAATAGGAATGAAAGAAAACATGATTAAAACTTCAGTTCTTAGAGAGAGTAGGTAAAAAAAATAGCCACTCACCGGGGGAAAAAACAACCACGAAGAGAGTGCATAGCCTGGTAATAAAAACGTTTGTCCCATTTAAGTAACTTAATTTTTTTTATATGCAGTTAGACCGATTTTGTGTTTCTTTGAAATCTAACTCTGAAATAAATTGCATGGCTGCAGTAATTAGAGATCAGCAAGGGTCTTTAATTAAAGGAAAGATTGAAAGTGATAAGTGTGAAACACCACTGATTGTATAATTTCACCAAATGATCAAACGGGAGCAACTGAGAAAAAATGCTCGCTCTAAAATTTAAAGGCATTCATTACAGAATTTCTAGTAAACCGATCAACACAAACAACATTTATGTATCTCTAAAGCTTCAGCTCTTATGGAAGAGCAGGTAAACAATAATGGCCACTGACCGGGAAAAAACCACGTACATAACACCTGCCGTTGGATGAAAGCACGGAGTCTCTTATTCTCAATAAACCTCTCACTCCCAGCTCCATAATGGTTACCGCACTCCGATCACAGTAAAATGAAAAGGAATCCTTTAAATAATAAGGAATCCTTTATATTTACTATAATTAATCCTTTTTCTCTGCCTCTTCACAAAAAGACTAAGCAGACAACCAATTTCATCACTTATGTCAGCAACAAACGATTACTTTACTGGACAAATTTAACACATCAACCCATGTTAAAGGAGAATGGTGAAATATTGTATACAAAATTTCAATCGAAGAAAAAGAAAAACTTAGGTTCCTCAAATAACCTCCCGGAATCAACACAACAGCCTAGGTTGTATCCAGAATCTTTCAATAAGTTAGACAACTCATCATAGGAACCCCAATTATATCAACAAGGGTAAAATTACCGAACCATTTAGAATTCAGTTAAAAAGAACAAAAACTAATCTCTGCAGAGCTTCCAACATTGAATCTTAATATATGATTCTAATGACATTTCTCGTTTACTTAGGATTGTTCGAAGGAGATTTTTACTGGTGCTGATGGCTAATTTTTTTACATTCTTGCTAATGTGTTGCTTATTTTAAAGGCAGAAACTCACTTTTTAAACTGTCTATTCATATATTAAAACATATGAACTTCAAGACTTGTTACTATATTTAAATTTGTTTTTACCAATTCAGACACATGAGAAGAATTTCCAGTATTCACTTCCTTGTCAATACAATTCTCCTCCGCTACTTAAAATTCACTACAGGCTAAGAGGCTACAATACAATGATGCTTAAAGTGACCATTTAAACACTGGGCTTCAAACTAGGAAAAAATACAATTAGTAAGGAAAAACATACCAATATCATCTGCCATACCAATATCACTTGTACATAAACAACTGCAAGGGTAGGTTGATGCTTACAACATAATTAATATAAAATGAGTTAAAACATAAACAACATATTCAATGTTACCAAAATACATAATACATAATCAGAATTAATGCAAACGAATAATTGCATAGAGACACCAACAATACAGAGAGGAAATCTATATGCAAGCTCTAATTTGCACATTAAAGACAATCAACATATCACTAATCCATTTACTGCAGCCTTCTTTATGGAGCAAAGGATCCAACCATTGCAGGAATGGTTTTGGACAGTCTGATGGAAAAAAATTAATTTCACGAGGGAAGTCGTTTACACCGAGAAATTCAACACCCTAAGTTTACTGTAAGTACTCCCTGTCTAGTTTCATACAATTAGCAACACTTCCCATATACTTTATACAATGTGGCCTAAACTATATTCTGTTCATTTGCATAAATGTATGCCTCTAGACCGAGGTAGCTCTAAAGTACATGCATGATGTAATTAAAAAAGACAAGCCTTAACATAATGAGCCTCAATTCCTCACAAGCTAGTAATCTGCAACTCATCTACATTGTGAACTTGTTACTTCTTTAAAACATTTTCCTTGTTTGCTACATCAAATTTGCTAAGTCTTTTTGCTAAAATTAATCACAAGATGGTCTCTCACAAATGAGCCCGGACTACTGTTGTCAGCCAAGCAAGTGAGTTTAAATTAGCTGATCTCAAATACTTTCTAAATGCAATTAGTTCTCCTAAAAACTCCTTCATTTGGAGGTTATCTGTACATTGTTATATTTTCGTGAATGGTTTCCCTACAAAACTTTTACAGGAATGAATTATGTACATGAGAAAATATATGGGCTGACATATTGTCAAGCAGCAAATTTTTTTCAGGTGTCAAGGCAGGATGATGCGTATATCAACATTCGCTTATGAAAGCAGTAAAAACGTAAATAACATAATCAATGCCACCCAAATACATATCATATAATCAGAATTCATGCAAAAGAATAGTTGCTAGCAGGAACTAGCAATGCAGAGAGGGAATATGCATGCAAGATATACTTATTATATTAAAGGCAATGAACATATCACTAATACAATTATTGCAGCCTTGTTTGTCGAGCAAAAGAGGCATCAAGTGCAGGAATGATACTAAACAGTCCCTCAAAAAAGTTCAACTCCATAATGGAAGTCGGTGACTCCGCAAAAATTAACAACCTAAGTTTACTATTTGTTATCTCTGCCTAGTGTCATTCAAATAGCAACACTTCCCATATACTTTATACAAACTGGCCTAATTACATTACGCTGATTTGTATAAATGTATGGCTCAAGATGAAGGTAGCTCTTAACTACATGCGACATCTAATGCCACATGTGGTATTTAATGTTGCTCAACTTTCTAATGTATGACATCTAATGTTGCTCAACTTTCTCTACTTGATGAAGTTTATCACAATGAGGCTCAATTGATCACGGGTTAGAAATCTGCAACTCTTCTACATATTTAACTTGTCAGTTCTTAAAGGGATTTTTGTTGTGTGTTTCAGAAAATTCCTTAACTTTTTAAACTAAAATTTAGCTCAAGTTGGTCCCTCACAAATGAAGTTGGAGTATTGCTGCCAGCCAAGTAAGTGGGTTTTAGGAAACTAATCTAAAAATTCTTTTAAATGCTTCCAGATCTCATTTTTTCTACGATTCAATGTTCATTTTCCTCTAAACATTCTTCTGCCGGATAAACTACCAGTCATTAATAAAAGTACAATCAAGCAATATTAGGACTTCACATAGCTGAAAGTCAGTGCCTAGGTAGGTTTGTGAATGTCAAATTTCCTTGTTCATTTTCCTCTACAACAATCTTCAGGTGGATAAACTACAAGCCATTAATAAAAGTACAATCAAGCAATATTAGGACTTCACAAATCCGAAAGTCAGTGCTTAGGGATGTTTGTCAACGTCAAATTTCCTTTTGCATATATTAGTAACTAATAGGTAAAAGAACCAGGATCTAACTCAACGGCGCTCAAATTATTCATGCATACTTCATCGAACATAGATTCAGAGAGGAGGAAACCACACAATAAAAACAAACACACATTCAGAAAGGAACTAAAAACATTCAAATTCTTTAAATTATAGACAAAATAATAGACATCTGAAATTGAAACTAACCAATAGACAAGCTGATGAGGGAATCTTCCAACCCATTATTGTTGAATGGGACATCTATGGGACTTCCTGCTTTAAGTACATCCTTTCTTTTGTTGGCATAAGCAAGCTTTCGTTTGGCGAGCATCCCTGCCTTCTCTTCCGTGGGAATTTCAGCATAAGCCTTCCTCCTTTTAGTGGCTTGATCCATTTACTGTAAAACCATCAGGCAGAGGGGTCCAATGGGAATGAGCGTCATTCAATGTAAGGGAAGCGGAGCTTCAGAACTCAAATGTGACCCAACTACTCACCTTCACGGAAAGGAAAAATTAGATTCCCTTATCGAATTGGCCAAAGCATTATTCGAAATCGACCGAAGAGCATGAGAAGCATGAGAAGAAGTAGTGATCTAGGAAGAAAATAACCTGAATTCAGATATATTAGAGGAGCAGAGAGTCAATGATTGAAGGATCACATCGTGCTGAGGATTTTTGTCAGATATGGCAGAGCCTGACAAATTCCATAATTTCATGAAACAAATTACGATTTCATTGGATTTTGACTGATCCCCTTTCTCTACACAAAGGCGGCAAAAAAATGGTCAGAAACAAGTTAACTTTCATTGAGGCCTGGAGAATTCTAAATTTACAAAACAGCCCCGGTAGAACAAAAGGTAATTGAGCAACTTAATTATATTTGTACTTCAGTCCTTCGTCAAACAACATATAATTGTCTTGCTTTATAGGTTCAATATAGAATAGGATTAAAAAAACAAGCAAAAGCAATGCATGCCGTTTATTATAAATATAGGAAATTTTTGTAACATGTGTCTCCTGCGTGTATTCATACTATGTGTCTCCTGCATTATTCTTTCCCATAATATATAAAATCAAAGCACTAAAGCTAGTATGAGTCTCCTGCATTATTCTTTCCCATAATATATAAAATCAAAGCACTAAAGCTAACTATATTATAAGAGTCCGTCTCCTGAAAGACGATTTTCCATAAGTTATGAAGAAATCAAGGTTTAAACTGTAAATTTGAAAAAAAATCAAAATAGAATTTTCAGGTTGTATTAATCGGGTCATAAATTTATCACTCCTACATGTTGCATAATAAAATTTTAATATTGCAATTGAAACATTTTACCTTTCTATAATTTCAATTCAATCCCGTCTTTCCTTATACTTATGGAAAGACGGTTTTTCTCAAAATTTCGCCATATAATATTACTACGAAATATTTAGATGTACATTATCGTTTCGGTTTTCTTGGTTTTATATTGGATGAGGGTGAATTATTTGATACCCCGAAAATACACAAGATTACCGCTTTCTCAGGTGATAAATTTAAGTTGAATTCAATTTTTTTGAAAAAAGAAAGAAAATTTTCATATTCTTTTTCCCCTGCACCTGATCAGAGAATGGACTCCTAATTAATGCTGTGTCGTTGATGACTTCCAAATAATTCCTCTGCGTTGCTATCGTTTGTTGTGCGTTCAATTTTTGGGTCAACGAGGATTCGAAACGCCGGGTTTCAGTTGCTGTGTCGTGGGAGGTTTTGATGGACATGAAACGTCGAGTTTCAATAGATGGGGAGAAAACATTTGATTTTCATTGGAGTCAATGTACGTCATCGTTTTGGTATTCACGACAGCATTGGGTAAGTTCAGGTTTTAGTGGTTGAGCCTCCCTTTAGCCTGTAGGGTATCGAACCACGGTCATATTTGATCTTTAGTTGAATACTAGGTAATATTCGTGCCGATACACGGATATATGAACAAAAATTAAAGATATAATATACTTTAAAGCATAAAAAATAGTGAGTTGTTGTCATATGTACATAGAATACATATGCTGAAAAATTATAATAAATTAATATATCGATTAATATTATAGTGCATTGAATGAAAGCAAATCGACTCGATCCTTATCGACGCGTACCATTTTTACGTAAAAATTATTAATTGTTGTATAAAAATAGTTTACGTTTATAAAAAATATAGTGATAAAAATAAGAAATGTTAGATGATCATGAATGGATAATTATTTAACTGAAATTATAAATTGTATATCTTTTAAAACGAAATACAAAAAGATATGTAAGGAAATGTTCTAAAAAAGGAATAAATTATTATTCTATAAACTATTTAAATTATACTACATATTCATATTACTTGAAAAATTAATTGTTTTCTAATTAAATAATTGTAGTAATTATCATTCGATAGAAATTGACAAAAAAAGAAAGTTTATAAATATTGCATTACTTATTAGAAAGGAAAAGTGAAAGAAATACTGTAGGGATTAAAAGATCAGACGAATATATGGATTAAGAGATGAGTATGGAATGCATTTGAAAAGAATGATAATATGAGGCTGGATATATTATATGAAATAATTATCTTTCATTTGTTGTTAAACTTAACTTACGGTTGGTACTCTCAACTTAACTCCAACTAGTTCAACAAAAGTTATTTTCAAGATTTTAAATTTTGATATGACAGATATGGACTTTAGTTATTTTATAAATCAATCAACAAATTTTGTTAATAAATTTTGAAACTACCAGTAAAAAGATCAGATTTTTAAAAAACAAATACAGGAAGCATAAATCTCTCATCTCTCATTAAATCAATCGGATAAAATTGAACATTTGCCCATGGAAGAGATGTTCACAAAATACAGTCGTCAAGAAAGAGATAAATATTAAATGAACCATATGCAAGTTGTTTAAGAAGGAAGGTTGCATTTAGTAATTACATGATTCTGTTTTTTTTTTAAATCTGATATGACAAACTCATGTGTCAAGTATAGAGGATGTCACTTGTTAAAATGGTGGTTGTTTTAGTTATCAGTATAGATGAAATTTCGGTTTGCTCATTGGCAAAGAGACAGAATGCATTTGATTTTGGAACCAGTTGGTATTGAGCTAATGAAACCAGTGACTACATCAAATTTAAATAATTAAGGTTTATTTACAAAAATTAAAGGGAAAGTTTTGGGAAATACTGTCTTTCTATAACCTTGTGGAAAAATGAATATAATTAGAACAATAAAAAGTAAAAGGTTTTAGTTGCAATATTAAAATTTTATCATGCAACGTGTAGTAGTTATAAAGTTTATGACCTGATTAATGCAACCTGGATTTTTTATCTTAATTTCTTCTAATTTGCAGTTTAAATCTTGATTTTTCCATGACTTATAGAAAAACCGTCTTTCAAGAGATGGACTCAAAACTAAAATATACATCACAGTAAAAATAGTTAAACTTAACCCTACATTGTTTAAATATAAACGTGCTGATATAATTCTATAAGTTTCAGGAATGTGTTGATTTTATCATATCAGTTTTCATAATGTGCTGGTATAACCCTACCTGTTACGTTAACGGTGTAGCAGTGGTCCCGCGACAGGGCGACGACGGTTCGCTGACAATATTTGGAGTATTAACAATGCTAAAGGCAATAACATCATTTTCTATTTTTAAATTTTAATTTTTTTAGAAACGCAAAAATGTCTTTTCATAAAATTTCGGGCTAAAAGTTGCTGAAAAGGATTATATTTACACTTTCACTTATGGCAAGTCTTGGGAAAGACCGTCTTTCCATAGGCTTATGGAAAGACGGGGTATAATTAAAATAATAAAAGATTAAATGTCTTAGTTGAAATATTAAAAAATTATTATGCAATGTGTAGTAGTTATAAAGTTTATAACCCGATTAATGCAACCAAAATTTTTTATCTTCATTTCTTTTAATTTGAAATTTAAACATGGTATTTTCATAACTTATGGAAAGACCGTCTTCAATTATTATCTAGAATTATATTAGAGTCCGTCTCTTGAAAGACGGTCTTTTCCATAAGTTATGAAAATACCAACGTTTAAATTTCAAATTAAAAGAAAGGAAGATAAAAATTTTGAATTGCATTAATCGGGTCATAAACTTATAACTATTTCACGTTGCATAATAAAAATTTAATATTGCAGCTAAAATCTTTACCTTTCTATTATTTTAATTAAATTCATCTTTTCATAATCTTATGGAAAGAGGGTATTTTTCAAATTTTGGCGTTATATTAACAGTTTCAATTATCATAAATTTATATTTGCTATGTTAATTGTACAAGTTATAATTGCACTTTTCTCCTATTTTTTCCCTAGCTGTAAAACCCCATTCTCTCCGAAACTTGTGTACTTCGAAATTACTGAAAGAAAAGAAGAAGGAGAGTACCCATCCAGAAAGAAACACAGAAATCGTGTTCGGTGGATTTACGAAGATTACTATGTGATGATGGATAGCAAAAGAAAATATACCGCGGACGAAGTTCTCACCAAAATCAAGGACGACGGCGATTTCGATAGGCTCCGTCTCAAAATTGTCCGCAGACTCAAAGACGATGTATGTAATTCCACAAGCTTTTCGTTTTTACCGTCTTCTTTTTACTATGTATTGCATCATTGAGCTCCATCTTGGGTATCAACGAAGCTTGTAATCGTATTTTTTAAGCCTACTGAATTAATGCAGATTGAATCCGTGATAGTGTAAGGAATTGCAGTAGTATTCTGGCTTAGTATGATAAGATTATGAGGCAATTACCGTTTGTATGGGATTGGGACTCAATGCCTGTGGAAATTCCAAAAGGGCTTTTTGTGGCATTTTTTGGGACATGGAGATGGAATTTTCAACTGTTTAGATGAGGGGCTTTCTGAGGGTGTTTGGCAGACTTTCAAGTGCTTTACTTATAGGCTAAGCCTTTTTTTTGTGTTCGGTAAAAGCCTTAAAAAGTGTTTATTTAAGAATCTAAGTTATATATAGAGCAAAAGTAGAAGCCGGTCTCCCCCAGCTAGTTCCACCAAACACACTCCGTTCGAGATTACATGAATTTTTTTCAGTAATTTCAATGCAAAATGTGCGTCTAGTATATTCCTAAGTTGATTTTGGTGGCTTGGTAGGGAGAACTGCGGAGTGGCATCACCTCGATGGTTAAACAATCAGCTGCGCTTAACCGTCCGGGTGCTGAAAGTATGAAGCCTCGCCAACTTTCTGATGCCATACATCAAGAGATAGGGTGGGTTACTCAGCTCTTTGGATCTTTGAGTTGTTTTTGTGTTTCTGATTAATTTTTTCCCTTACTAGAGAAGAGAACTACTTTGTTTTGTTTCAAATGTTTGTGGCGCCCGAAAAGATTATGATAGATTATTGTTGAGGTCATTAGTTACTGTGATGATTGACTGTTGAGTAATGCCTGCAATTTACCTTCTCATTTTCATCCATCATAGGAACAATCTCACAAACCAAATATCTGATGCTGTCTGGAAAGTACTTAGATCTGGTGATCAGATCACAAGTGAGATAACAGAAACCGTAGAATCAGTATGTAGCGTCTTATCGAACCCAAATATCAATGGAGATGGTGGATCATCCTCTCGCTCTGTCTCAATGTCCATTAGTGAGGCTCGTCACGTTAACCGGGCTCTTGCTGCATCTGTTAGTGAAATCCATGGCAAGAAGTTCGAGGGGGAACCAAGTGAACCTCCAGGGTTTCATGTGCACAATCAAAATGGTTATAGCACACACAGCAGGGTTAATCAAACTGAAGAGAGGACAAGAACAAGTGACTCATGCAATGGTAGAGTAAAAGTTGTAGAGGAAAAGGTGATGACAGTCAATGATTTGACGCCCGATGGATCCCTTTCTCGCCTTACTGAAGCCATAACGGTAGTTCAATCAGATGATAATGTCGACGATGACCCTGAAGTACCTCCTGGCTTTGGTTTCTGAGCTATTCTGCAACTGCGCCTTGTAGATTTTATGAGGAACGCAGTCTCAAATTCCATGGGACATTGGAATGATTTTTGTTCATTTTGAGAATATTACTTTTGGTGGATTTTACTAATCAGAGGTGAGAGGAAAGTAGTAGTTGTAGATTTATTTACTAGGCCCTCTCCACATTTACAATGTTAGTCTATTATGAGGTTGCTTATGGTGTAAAACTTCCATAGAGATAATTTGGGGCAGAGTTAGATTTATGAAACACTAGCAAGTCTTAGTTCTTGAGACTCCTGGGATTGTAGTGGTACCTGGAGGCATGTATCTTTCCTTGTTATATTCATGTAAGAAATTCTACTATTTTGTCCCAGAAAAGTAAAAAGTGATTTTGTCCTCATTCTCGTTGCATTACTTATTCACTACATTTACTTCTAAGGACATCAGTTTGATGTCCAACCTACTGCTGCAGTAGGTTGGTAGTTGTGCTAGTTTGCTACTAACTGTATTACTTTGCAGCTTCTTTCCAGGCTCAATGAGGTTATAGTTTTTGTTAACCTTAGTATATAAATTTTACCTATCATGTGTGGTTCATTTTGATGTCAAAGAATATAGTGACAGAGTAGCAGTTCATGAGCTAAAGAGCATGATGAGAAGGCACTGCTTACTTCTTATCTTATTTTGGAATATGAGTCAATCACTTAATCTGATGTAGAAAACTATACTTTGTAGAGTCCATTTTTATTTGCCTCTCTTGCTAGGCTACACCTCTTGAGTGACACATGTTCAGACTATGATGACTTATTGAACTTATATTTCATATGTCGAGTGAAAATGCAATTTTAATCATTTGGATAGATATATGAATACAGAATCAATGCATTCAATATCGTGATGCAGAATCAATGATTTTCTATGAAGCTCAGATTATGTGAAAATGTTTATTAGAAAGCAGTGTGAACAACTGCAAATGACCTGTGTTTAATGAGAAATTTAGCTAGGAAATGCAGGTGTGATATGAAATACAAAAATACTGCAGGAAATTGAATTTGCTTGTTTTCAAGTGTTGTAGTTCTGTTCTATGTTAACATAACTGAGACTGGACTTCTTACTCTGGTCGCACCAGATACCCAGGTTATTGATCCTTGCACAAAAGTGTTTGTGCTGGATCTGTCAGTTCGGGTAAAAGTTACTTGATACGTTAGATGTTGTTTAACCTATGTGAAACTGAGCGCAGATGATTGAATATAAATATTTGAAAACAAAGTGTTTTCATAGACTTGAGAATCTGTTGTTAAACCTTTGTGCATACATTTGTTCATGTGAACCTTACAAATTCTCTTACTTCAAAGTTCACCTGAGATATTGTTGTTAATATTGGTTTATCTGTTTCCAAGGTTTTAATCCGAGCTAAAGTGAAGAGTTTGTTTTTGTTATTTATCCCATTGTTAATATTTTCTTGAAACAATTGTGTTAAATGACACAGCGGTGCACGCATGCCTAGCACTGATGAATAAATCCTAAGAGTCTTCTGAAACAATTCCGGTGGATCTTTTCTGAAACCCCTTCCATTTTTAAAGAATTCACTCCGACTGTAACCAAAGATGACACGATCTGTTGTACACACCCTCAGAATTTTCCTGGTAAAGACTAAACAATTACTTTTCTTTACTTGCTTTGCATTGTAGTTCTTTTGAAAGAAATAATATGTCTGTGGCTATTGGTATTTTAGGTGGAAAATGTGGTGCAAGTTTTGGAGATGTACGCTGGCACAAGACTGGTCGAACAAAGCTAGTTATCTTGGATGGTATCTAGAAAGGATGTAAGAAGATTATGGTGCTATATCTGAGCCTAACAAAGGGTGGAAACCCCGAGAAGACTAATTGGGTGATGCACAAGTATCACATGGCCATCTCCAAGGTGTTTTATCAGCAGTTGCAGGTTAAGAAGAGTGACAAAAATGAAAATTATTCTGAAGAAGATGATGCCATGGTTGTGAAGGTGAACCCTGTCACTCCCAAGTTTTTGACCCCTAAACCGACTTGTGCTGAAAGGCGACACCATGACTATGACTTTGTATTAGAAACAACCATTTCTATCGCTCGGGTAATTTGGAGATATTTTCCTCATACATAATCTCTCTTAACTCTGAACTATATGAGGTGAAAGTTTTGTAGTTTCTCTGGGTAAAATGAAGTAAGAATTGTTTGCAAATCTTTATGTCAGAAAAAATGCATCGAGATCATCATGTGTGTGTTTGATCAAACACTAATGGCATCTTGATAAGTCGCTCCTTAATGGTTATGTCCACGTCGGACAGAGAGTGTGTTATATAATATGACTATTTAATGTACACGTAGCAAAACGTGAATGATGTGTAACTTAAGCACATAATGATCTTCCTAATGATTGAACATATAATTATATGTATGCTTAATTTGTTGAAATAGCAAACACATTTATGTTGAATATTGTTCATCTCTTTATGCATTTTATTATGATGTAGCATAACAAAGAGGTTAACATGAAAGAGCAGTTTGGATCTTCTCTAAAGAAACACCCGATATCTCCTTTGATCGAGCAGCCAAGATCTCCTCCAAACGAGCAAACAGATTATGTAGATCTTAGCTTGGTAGAAGGTTTTGCCTAGAAAGAAGAGGAAGATAAAGTTGATAGTGATGCTAATGGTGAAGAGATAAAGTGGTGGGATATGAATTCCACACTTGTTAATTTACCTTCGTTCGGATATCAAAATGATTTAAATAGTATAATGTCAGGTTACTGAGATAATTGACAACATCAGAGTAAGTGTGCATTTCAATCCATTTGTTTCCCCAATCAATAAAATGCCCAGCCTTAAAAAAAGTGGTTGGTTTGGAGCATGATGGAATGTGATTGGAGATATAACCATTTTGGTTGATCGAGTTGTATATGTGAATTTTACTTATCTTTACAATAAATCAGGAGATATGGTTGTGACAAATAGAAAGAACGCTAACGCGTGGAATTTATCGAAGCCTTTGAGGTGAGATATTTGAACGACAATTGTTGTAGCCTGTATTTTTTGTAGGTTTGGTTCTCAAAATATGGATCGGGAACAAAACTCTCCAGCTTCGCAGCGTGAGCAGAAAATTGGAGTGTTCTTTTTCCCTATTCCGGCTTTTGCATTCCCTTAAATTAAAGTAGTTTTTTATTCATGGTCCTAATTCCTTTCAATTTTACTTTTAAGATTTCATACTCATCAATTTCGATTGCAATTTGACAGGGATGTGAAGGCTAATAATGGTCAATGTTTGTGATTGCGTAAATTGTGTGCCTTTTCATGGTGTATGTATTGATGCAGATGTTATACGACAATGTTATCATCCACATTCATAGTTGATAAGCTAAATTTTATTTTCTCTTCTGAAGACTAATTGGGTTCTTATGCAAAAGATTTGACTAATAAAATGCACATTAACGATTCAAAGTTGAGGAGCCTCAAATTATTCGAGAGGGTGTCGAGTGTTTCAGTTTGGTTACAGTATTTTGTAACTATAATTGTTGAGTTTGGTGCGTATTATTACCCCTCTTTTGTAGGTTACCACTATGATTGTCTAGATTGATGGTCATTCTAATATATACGATAATCTTTTCGAACGATTAGAAATCACTAGAAAAAAATATGCTTTTCTTAATTGACGTAGTTGCTTACCTCTTCTAACTTTTGCAATAGGACAAATTTTCTTTTATACATAATGGATGCATGGTGCTTAATGGGAGGCGTTTCGTACACGATTTTGTAATCATATGTTTATACACTATTGTCTGCTAAATAATATATTCAAATAACCTTTAATTCTTCTTCTTTCTTTTCTGTAAATAATTTCTTTATAGTTTACATAATTCGTATCATATCTCTATATAACTTTTTTTAACCATTAATCATGAAATATTATAGTACCAACAAAAATGTCATAAAACGATCAATATAACTTGTTTTCAAATATTGATAACAATCGTGAATATAATTTATTATTTAGCCTATCGCGTAACGCGCGGTGTTATCTTATTAGTTCCCGTGAAAAGCACACACCGTCCGCAGTTGATGGATTCACCTAAAATCATTGAAACATCGGGGTCACTCGAAAGCAAGTAGATGATTAATTGGATTTTTCTCTTACAAATGGTTACTTGTTTGTAAACCAAATTAGGAGAAAGTTACAAGAATTATTGTAGTATGTGTGTTGATGCTATGCTATGCTATGCTATGCTAGGTTTTTTTTAACCATATGCTAGGCTTTATATGGTACTAGACTACTAGTACTACAAAAATTGCACCACTCCATGCGTGTTGTGACCCACCAAACGTCCTTCATCCACCATACATGTGTGTGACCTCATAGGCTTCGCTTTCCACTTGTTCTTTTTTTACCCCCCTTTCTCCATGAAAGGTCCTTGGATTTTTTTACTACTTGCTTTTTATTTTTTTGGAGGTTTCTTGATTTCTAAATTCATTTGTGATATACTAATATGATAAGTGTTGTGTTATTTATCTCTGAGAGATCATTAGTACTTTTAATGTGACTATTAAGATTAGACAAATCTACTTTTAGATAGTATTGCATGAATAAATGACTTCACTAATCCCTACACCACTGTGATTGTTCACCTCTGATCCTCCATTTTATTTTAGAATATTCTTGACCCTTGAAATAACAAAAGTGTTAAGTCGTGTCACTTTCATCTAGTCAAACTGTTAAATTCAGATTTTGTAACATTTTGAGGGTTTTTCCTATTCAAACTCGAAATTCCTTACAATTAAGAAGAATGTCTTCTCGAACCGTGCGAAATCCAAGTTGAGATGTATTCTCGAGTCTTTTAGATGTCGTCGACGACTACGAGATACGAGTTGAGATTTATCACGCGTTGCACGAACGATCGGCTTGAGAAGACATTCTTCTGAATTAAAAAGAATTATAGGGTTTAATAGGAAAATAATTTTTTGTCCATGAAAATGTCAACAAAAGTTAAAATTAATGGTTTGACTAGACAGAAGTGACACGACTTAACACTTCTGTAAGTTCAGGGACTAAGAGTGTTCAAAAATAAAAATGGAGGACCAAAGGTGAACGATGCAAATAGTTTAGTAGTCACAAAGTGTGTTTGCCCTATATTTAATATGAGTAATGATACTATCAGTGAAGATTCATAGTGAATGATGTGACATTAATAAAAAGATCAAATCACTAAGAGCATCTACAATGGTTACTCCTTAACCCACTTTTCTTAATAAGGAGCACTCCTTAGTTAAGGAGGACCATTGTGGAGTTTTAAGAACCACTCCTTAATATGAAGTTGCTCTTTAATTAAGGAGTTGCTACCTCTTTATTTGTGAAATGGTCAACCAACCAATAATTGACACTTGGCATGGGCTGTCTCGAGTGTGAGAGTATTTATTTTAGATATATTTATTCATAGTTAAATTCGTTTGGATTATAATCAAAGTTTAATTTTGATTATATATATAAACATATTTTTAAAAAAGTTGATTATTTGTTTTTAATATTTTCTAATTTTCATTTATGTATATAATATTATTTCATATTTTAATTTAATATTTTTGTGCTAAATATATTACTAATATAATTATACTTGAATATGTGTGGATTTGAATTTAGATGTATTTATTTATATTTAATTTGGATGTGATAAAAATGTGTGATTTGGATGGGATAATTTAGATATGTATTCATATAGATAATATAGAATTCAAATATATATATATATATATGATTATTTTGGTCAAATTAACAAGTTTTTGGATAAAGATGGAATAATTTTGAGCAGAAATCATTGATTATATTTTCAAACCTTTTGGAAATAAGGATTAAATATTATTTTTTAAGAAATATTATGATATTGATTTTTTTTAAATGAATAATTTCTCATTACCAAAAACTTTTAAGTGCAATCGATTTTGCTGTATAAATTTTATTCCCTTATCTACTTGCTTCAATCATTCATTTTGCTGTATAAATTTTATACTATAAAATATTATTTTCGATGAAAAAATAAACATAATTTTTTATATTTATATAGTCAATATATTCAGTATAATTTTTAAACTGCATGTTATTGATATTTTATAAAATCTAAATATTTTTATAAATTATTAGAGATGATGATGTGTCACTAAAGAAAGTGATTCTCAAATATTATTCTATTGTTGGTAGTTATTTTTTATCTAATTTTTATTAAAATTGATGATGTAGCAATTAAGAAATGCTCCTTAAGTTCACCACCATGGATGCTCTAATCATTTATCTTTGAAATGTGCAACTAATTATGGATATATTGGTCTTTTCATTAATGTCACATCAATCATTATAATGTTTCATTATAAATTTTCACTGTAAATATCTACTAATTTCATATTCCTTCCATTACAAAGTTAGGTGGCTAAACTTTTTTTTACGTATTCAACGCACATTTAATTATAAATATCTTTTTAAATTATATTACAATAATGTTTATATTTAAAAATAAACATTATAATTTACAACGAATATAACATATATTAGTTATATGTTGACATTTTTATTTATAGATTAATTAAGTTTTATAATTATTTTTAAAATTTTAAAATTAAATTTTTTTGTGAAATAAATTAACTTTAAGATGGAGGGAGTACATAGCCCCCTCGGTTTCGTTAGTTTTCTAAGTCTTTCAATGAGAAAATGACATACTCCCTCCGTCCCACTATAAATTATTTAATTGCTTTTTGGAAGTCAAATTTTGTAAACTTTGACCGTAAATATAATTAATCTATATATCCTAAAAATATCATATGAGATCTTGTTAGATTCATATTACCATCTATTTTCAAAATATCAATTTTTTATGCCATATTATTAATAAATAGAAATATTTATGGTCAAATATGTTCATTGAAAACTGTGAACAAGCAAATAAACAATTTATAGTGTGACGGAGGGAGTTTTTGGTACCCATTTTTAGGTGAATGTATCAGGTTTCGTTTCTCTTTTTGCAATTTGTTCCCAAAACGTTCCCACATTATAATGAGTTGTTCTCAATTTATTTCCACATATATTATTTGGCAGTTTATGCGAGTCAACAATGAGTCAAACTTTCTAGTGGTGATAGTGTCGTCATGGGGAAGCAGGGAACATGGAAAACTAGGATAATAGAGGAGACAATGAGTATGGTTGGATTTGTGGTGTTCGGAACATGGAGAATGAGGCAGTGGAGAAAAAAAATGGAAAAAGAGAAAAGTTAAGAAATTGATTTAAGTTCAAAAGTTGTTAAATTATAATTTTTTAAATATCGGTAACTGTTGATGGACCCGTTAACTTAATTAAAACGTGTTACGTCTGATAAAAGAACAATTTGAGACATTTCATAATAATCAGAGAACGTTTTAGCAACATGGTACAAAAAGAGAAATGAAACCTATAATTTAGATTAGTGATATATATATAATCCTTCATACTTCAGTTAGTGCACATATGATCATGAGATAATTTTTAGTGCAAAAACAACCTAACTACTAAATGAAGGTGCAAATATAATCTTAAAGACTATATTCCGGCATTGACTGGTCATTTCCGACCATTGATCGATCAGAAATGAGCAAAATGTCCTTTGGGCCAAATACACCAATCAGAAAGATAAAAATACCCTTTACCAACTACTGTTTAGCCACCACCACTACATCCCCACCTCCACCCGGCCTCCACCATCGCCCCTCCCGCCTCAACCCCGCCATACACTAACATCGTACTTGCCAACCTTATAATCAAATTAATTAAACCAAAAACCCATCTCAAAACTTCTATTTCTCCTCAATATGAGCTCAAACAAAGAGAGAATCGTGGTTAAAAATCCGGATTTGGAGAAATTCACAAAAAGATGATTTTTTGTGCAAGAATTAATAACTTTTTGAATGAATTTATGAGATGGCATTCAAGTTATTTTTTTGGTGCACCGGCCAAGAGGAGCGGAAATGTTTATATAGAAACTCACCACCACCCCTACCGCCTCAACCCCACTGCCACCACCTCTAGGGTTTCCACCTCCTCTCGGCCGCCGCCACCTCCGCCTCCACCACCTCTAGGGTTTTCGCCTTCCCCTCGTTGCCTCATCCCAGCTCCATCTCCGCCTCCACCACCTCTAGGGTTTCCGCCTTCCCCTCGCCGCCTCACCCCCTCCGCCACCTCTACCTCCACCTCTAGGGTTTTTTTGCCTTCCCTCCGCTGCCTCACCCCCTCCGCCGTCAACACCTCTGCCTCCACCACATCTAGGGTTTCCGCCTCCATTGCTACAGTCCTCGACAAGCTCGTAAATAAAGTAAACAAAGATGAGGGAACGACGGTAGTGGCATCACGGTGAGAGAGCAGTGGAGGCGGAGGTGAGAGAGGAAGGAGAAGCTCGATGGTGGAAGGAAAAAAGAAGAGAAAAACAAGAGGTGTCTCATCGGTGGAGGGGGGATCACTGGGAGGAGGGGGGAAAAGAAGGAAAGACACAAGGGTCTGATAGGAAAATTAGGGTTTTAATTTATTATTATTTTATTGTTTTTCACAGGGGTAAAATAGTATTTTCAATGAATTCTGACCTAAATCTGCCGGAAAAGTTATATTTGCACTCACACTTATTAATTAGGGTTATATGTGCACTTTCAATTATCAAAATGCTATAATTGCACTTATGCACTTTTCTCTTTAGATTAAGATATCGCTGAAGGCTTCTCGCGGTGATTTTGAATTAGATACTTCCGGCAACTTTAGCAGCGGCGGTATTTAGGCGAGCTAGCTCTGTTTTGATTAGTTTCAATTATATTGTTTCTCTTTAAAGATAATACTGTATTCGGGGTGTATGATGTCACTTCAAATGACTCTGGCGTAATTTTCTGATGAGCACCGGGCTTTAGTATCCTTTGTTGTTGATTCTGGCTTTGTTTAGTTAGTTTGGTTATATTCATGCTAATTTGACCAGATTTAACTGGATCTGGTTAGATAGGTTTAGAACAATCACTACAAAAAAATACAGTAATGGCGCATATTTTGTGACGGGTAAGGAAATGTCACAATATTCGTTCCACCTTTAGGTATCACTAAATATTCGTTACATGTATACATGTCACTAAATTGAATTACTACATCAATCCATGTCGCAAAATTTAGTGACTCTTCTAAAGTAAAGAGTATCTCAAATCATCACAAAATATATAACGATACTTCAACGCGTCACAATATTTTAGTGATACGCTGAATAGAGACACTTTACAAGGCGTCGCCAATAATTTTAGCGATACTTTTGAGTGTCAAGGATGCTCCAAAAAGCGTCACAATTGAAAGTTTTTTTAATGAACCAAATGTTGTACCAATTCAATGTTAGCATATGCCTCAAATCCACACATACATTTTCTGATTTAAATTTCAATGCTTTTGTGAAACATGTAAATCCCGAACTCATAATGTATTAGGATCAATTTAAATATAAACGACTTCTAATCAATCCGATCAATATAAAGGGCTGACTCACTAAAACCTCCTCAATTAATAAAGATTAAAATTAAGGGATCTATTTTCCTCTTACACAAATCCGCTTGCACCACCTTCTAATTTTCTTGATATTATAATGTTAGATTTCCGGATATAATAAAATAATTTTCACATTTCTCAAGCACACCACCCGTCCACAGGCGAACAGCGTCCAATCGACCTAAAGAAGATAAGGATTTCTCAAGCCAACATTTGAGAATGTGAATTTGATCTCATCTCGTGATCTCCGATTAGGAAGAATAATGGTATGAAACTTTTATAAGTGTTTCATTTTCAGTTTGAAAAGACATCAGGAAAAATCCAATGCCCCTTTATGCTTAGCTACTTTAACCGGTTAAGAAAAGGAGATTTAACTCAAAGTAATTTGGGCAAGATAAAATAATTTATCATTATAATACTTTTTATTTAAATAAAAGCTCTGCTATTTATAGTATTATTTAAAACTAGAGCCCACTTCCATTCAAACTTTATAGTTAGTAATTCTAAATAAATTTGTCTCACAAGTATACTAACTTTTCATTTCATTTTTAAAATTTTCACTTGGGAGTCCGTACAATTAATTACCATATCGATTCTGATAAAAGCCTATTATTTTCTTAAATGCTATTTTTTACAAAATTAATTAAAAATATGGATGTATGCATATACTACATCCGTTTCGTTGGATGTGGCACCATAGCCTTAGGTGCTTGGATTTAGGTGAATGAAATGTGTAGATGAAATTTAATTTAGAAAGAGAAAAATAGAATAAGTGGATGAAATTGAAGGAATCTTGCCATAAAAGGAAAGAATGTCAAATTCACAAAAAAAATGTGTCGCATCCAATGAAACTGAGGAGTAAACTAAATTTAAAAAATAAGTATGAAACTATATTTCTTATATAATAAAAGTGTATCATTTGCATTATTTTGTTTTTAATGAAATATACCAAAGGATGAAGAAGATACTCTCTATCCCTATGTTTCTCTATTAATGACACACTCATCTATTTGGGGTGTTTTTTAAATGACACACTTTCCATTTTTAGCAAGATTCTTTCAATTTTATTCACTCATTCTAATTTTTAAATTTCAACATTCAATTTGTT
Source organism: Rubia tinctorum (assembly GCA_032355605.1). Taxonomy (NCBI): domain Eukaryota; kingdom Viridiplantae; phylum Streptophyta; class Magnoliopsida; order Gentianales; family Rubiaceae; genus Rubia; species Rubia tinctorum. The sequence continues at coordinate 3,750,583 of JAULKM010000009.1, forward strand.
TCAATTAATTTATTTTCCTAAGTCCAACCAGTTAAACGTAGTCCGACAAATAGAAAAATTGAGAGAGTATTCTCATTTGTGGGAAGGTGAGGGTTGTAAGTGCGGTGGTGGCTAAAGTGGGGAGCGCATTTGGGCCTATGGGTCCATTATCTGCGGGCCCAGATGAATCATTATCAGGAGTCACTTAAAAAGGAGTCGGGCCCACAAGTTGCTGTTTATTTTCGGGCTCTTCAGATGTGGGCCAAGAATAAAGAGAAGCACTGGGAGTGGCTGTTAATGTGACAGTTTTTTCAGTTACGTGAGGAGTTTGAGGCTCTTCAGAAGAATACTAACAATATATTATATAGAAAATATAATTAATTTACTTATTTAATTCGGTTTGAACAATCAATTCGTATACCTTACCCAGGACACACACCACAATGTATCCCAAATAACTTATTCTACTTTACAGTAAAATATTAATACATCATCTCTTATTATTTAAGTGTTTATTTAATAAATTTTTATTGACTACTCATATAATATAAAATCTGGGGATACCATACTAAACCGTACCTCAGGGGTACGATACCTTAGGAGTAAGATATAATTTAACTTGTACAAAACCTAACTCGTCCAGTATCAAAATAATTTTCTCTGTTATTAAATTAAAGGCCAAAATTTAGATATTACATATTCCATTCGTTCCAGAGAAAATGACATATTCACTTTTCACGGTGTTCAATGATTACGTTTGATCAACTATATCTCTAACTACGCAAAATAATTTTGCACAAAAATTTAATATTTAGAAATAGATGTTAAGACGAATCTAACAATATCTCACATGATATTTTTATTTTATATATTAATATATAATTAGGGTTAAAGTTTACGAAATTTAATTTGAAAAAAGTAAATGTGTCATTTTTGTTGAGACGCTGTATTAGTATATTGCGATTATATATGGATTCATAGGTTTACAGACTTTACTTCTAAATAGTTGATGAAATAATGATATATTACTCAGACATTGATTATTATTGATGTTAGTGAAATTTAAATTTAACAAATAGTATTTTAAGGATGACATTTAAGCAGAGAGGGTGCGGATTATACACCCTTCATACTCTATGTTTTTAAAGTTTGGCATATGTTTTATTTTCGTATGTTTTGATAAAATTGATACATTTTCTTTTTATGTCAAAAGGTAAATTATTTCCAAATGCATCTATACCCCCAGTTTCTTGTTATGTGCACATATACCTCGAGTTTTTTTTAAAGTGCAATCGTACTCCTAAATTAGTTGTCTCTTAATAACTCGTACCTCTCCCGTCTGAGTCCGGCCATTTTCGGCTATTGGCCAACTTGAAATGACCAAAATACCCCTTGGGCCAAACTCTAAACAACAACCTCCGCCATCTCCTCCAATCCGCCTTCTCCGCTAATCCACCACCTCCACCGCTCCACCACTGCCTCCTCCACCTCTGTCACCCCACCCCTACCACCACCAGACACCCACCACCACAGCCACCACCAATTCACCACACACGCGCCACCGTCACGCCCATCGCGTCAAAACCCCCAATTTCTATTCCCAAACTCAGCTTCCAGGAAATCTAATAGCTTCGTTATCATCGTCCTCCTCTGCAGCGTTGGTGAAGTCTTTCATCGCACCAGTACACCGCACCGCACCTCCACCACACCATACCGCACCAATAGACCCACACACACCACCATTGCACCTCTCACTCACCGTTATATCTTTTTCAATCGCCGCTGCAACATCGAACCTTACACTCTTCAAGTACATCTGAAAATTGATTTAGAGTGGTTTGTTGCGGGGAAGAGAAGTGGGATTTGAGATTTTCTTTTGGTATGACGATGGCGGTGGCAGGTGCATGACGAGGAAGGCTCCATAATTATAGGTTGGCTGTGGCAGGCGGATGACGAGGAAGGGTCGATGAAGATGGGTTGGCGATGGCGATGGCGATGGCGATGGCAACCACGAGTGGAGGGCAAAGAAGGGCGAGTAGAAAACAAAGAGATTGTTGAAGGTGGCGGATTGACAGAGGTGACACCGAATGAGAAGAAAGAGTAGGCATCGAGTTTCTGTGTTTTCCCTTTTTTTCTTGAGGGAAAAACAGTCAATTCCATTGAATCCAACAATGACCAAATTTGACCAATTTTTTAGATGACAGCAGGGGTACAAATGCACTTAAAAAAACTGTTTGGGTGGGGGTAATATGTGTACATAACAAAAAATTTAGGGGCATAAATGAATTTTTTTCCCTTTCTTTTTTCAACCACTCATAAACTTTTTATTCTCCACATTTGAACTTGCAAACATAAAAACACCTAAAGTTATAAGAGTGCCAAACATAGCAAAATGGAGGGAGTACCTTTTATTTAATATTTAATAATTGTTCTTGTACAACCAGATTTTATATAAAAATTCACTCAATTCCATCATTCATTTGAATCTTCTTATCTACTTCAAACTCACTTATCCGTATCACATGTATCTCTATATTGACCTAAAATCTGCTTTATTATACTAACTTTAATATTTAAAATTTAATACTATACAATTATGTAAAAAATATTATAAGTAGAATTTAATTATTGGTGGATAATTAATATATTTTTATACATTTAAATTAGAAAATATAAAATGGGTTTGATGGGCGGATTAGAGAGGGAGCAAATTTAAACTAATATTGACCAACTACTCATTATTCATGGCATGCATTATTTCCCGTTCCATTTCTATTAAAATTACTTCCGTTTTCGCTTTATTGATGGGAATGTAAAGCAAATATACACCAAAATTCACCCCTTTCATACCTAATTATTGAGTTTTAAAGTAGCGTCCATTTGGTTAAGGTCGAACAATGAAGCTTAGTGGCTGCTTTCAACAATATTTAGTTGATGTGGAGTTCACGAGGTTATGTAGAATGTAATTTTCTACAATATCCCTAAAAATATCATTTCAAAAAAATGAACTCATTAATGCTTTAATAAAATCACTTATTAACATGGACAAATTTACGGTGGTGTTTGGCTACAAGATATTTAACTGATTTTAACCTTTTATTCTATCAAAAAACCTAACAAAAAGTCATTGACACAAAAACTTGTAGTATTCCCCTATTTTGGTTTAGATTTAATAGGAAATATATCTTCCAAAAATAAAAAGAATGGTGTAAGCAATTACGTCAGACCATTGCTTCTTGTTCAGTTAAAGTTACGAAGAATGTTAAAATTGCTTGGTCCACGTTATATATATATGTATATATATATTTATTCCAAATGAGTCTTGTCACCATTGGACTTTTGTCACCTTTCACTTTTGAGCACCCATATTTTTTTAAAGCACTTTTAGTCACTTAGCTAACTAAACTACTAAGTCATGAACTTATGTTAAGTCAAACCATCAATTTCAACTTTCGTAGCTTCACATGTTACTGCTTGTGAAATTAGTAGCAATGAACGGGAAAAAAATGCATGGTCACTGGTTTTAGCGAAAATGGTTTTGAGGAATGGACTGTACTGAAAATGAGTTTTGTTTTGAAAAAGGAATTTAGAAAGAACGATTTTGTTTTAGAAACTAGAATTGTGGGCATGACAAATCATTGTTTTTGAAACAAAATTCGCCCAACCCATAATGCAAGGTTCAACAAAGGTGTTCGTTCCCCAAGGTACCATAGAACTCCGTTTACTTGTGCACTCAAGCAGCGGAGAAGGAACTCGAAATTATTATTCTCAAAAGAAGAGATAGTTTTGAAAGCAGTAGAAGTAGAAGCTGTGAAGTTGTGTTTTTGAATTGATCCTGTAAAGAGTAAATTCCCGATAATAGACTTCATGAAATGATCAGCAATATATAGAGTACAATGCATATAGATGTTGAGTTATACTAGAACTCTAACTCTAGAACATCTACTAGAATCACCTAATCTAGTCATCAGGCTTACTTATTCTAACACCCCCTCAAGCAAATTGTCAGATGCTGAGAGACGCAAAGCTTGGATCTGAAGAACTCAAAGAGCGGACAAGATAAACTCTTGGTGAAGATGCCTGCAATTTGAAGGGAAGTAGGAACATGAGCGATGCGCAACTTTCTAGCCACTCCCGAACAAAGTGGTACTCAACGTCGACGTGTTTCGCTTGCTTGTGAGCCACAAGATTTTGAGCCAAGAAGATTTTACTACTATTGTCGCATAACAGAAGTGGAGAACCATAGAGCGGGACGCAAAAATCTCGTAGAAGATGAGTCAGCCAAACAACCTTAGAAGCTGTGTTGGCAAGAGCCCGGTACCCAGACTTGGTGCTGGAGCGATAAACAGTAGGCTGCTTCTTGGCACTCCAAGAAACAAGATTGCCTCCATGAAAGACAGCATAGCCATAAGTAGAACATCGAGTCTCAAGGCATTGAGCCCAATCAGTATCAGAATAGTTCAATACCCCGGGAGAGCTGGCAAAGCGGAAAGTGAGGCCAAAGTGCAACGTTGCAGCTGCAAAATGATCACCATGAGGGTTCTGAAGATACCGACTGACTAGGTTAACCACAAAGGCTCAGTCTTGACGAGTAATAGTCAGATACTGAAGAAATGAAGTGGAAATTGGAGCTGAATCACACATCCCTGCACGAGTGAGAATATCACAGGCATACTTAGCTTGACTAAGAAGAAGAGCCGAGGTAGTAGGTGAAACTTCTAGGCCAAGAAAGTAATGAAGGGCACCCAGGTTTTAAATAACAAACCCCTGGTGAGTTCGATCGATGAACTAGCGAAGGAGAGATGAGTAATTTCTGGTAAGAATGATATCGTCCACATACATGAGCAAATACAGCAACAAAGATCCTCAAGATAAAACAAATAAAGAAGTGTCAGCATAGCTGCATCGAAAATCAAGCTGAAGCAAGTAGGTGCTAAACCGCTGGAACCATGCCCGAGGAGCTTGCTTCAGACCATAAATAACCTTTCGCAGGTGACAGACATAGTAAAGATGAACCAGGTCCTTGTAGCCGACTGGTTACGCCATATAAACTGGAGAATCAAGCACACCATTGAGAAAGACATTCTTGACATCCAGCTAATGAAGGGGCCAAGATCGCATGGTGGTAATAACAAGAATGGTCCGAACAGTAGAGGCTCTAACCACGGGGCTGAAAGTATGGTCAAAGTCAAAACTCAGAATCTGAGAGAACCCTTGAGCCACCAGACGCACTTTATGGCAATCAACTGTGCCATCGGGATGATACTTTAGCCGATAGACCCACTTGGAGACAACAATGTTGACATTTGACAGGCGCGGAACCAATCCCATGTATGCTATCCACGAAGAGTTGCGATCTCATCATCCATAGTCGAGACCCAAGATGGATCCTGAAGAGTCGAGAGATAGTTTGTAGGTTCTTTCTGGGCAAGAGCAACAAGAAGACCATGGGCGACTGACGCAGTCAGAATATCAAAAGAGATCCGGTAGCACGAATCTTGAAGAACAATTAAGGTCTGCAAGCACAAACCCTATGTTTTGGTTCTGGAATCCACCAGAGAAAGTATTCTCGAAAAAAATGTTATTATGAATGATAAAATATCCAAAAAATTACAAGATGTCTTTAAACAATATAATGAAACTCTGGAATGATAATTTAAAAAAATCGAAATTAATCCGAAATGAAATAAAAATTGAAAAACACAGAAAACTAGTAAATTATCGTTTTGAGGTCCCAAACGAGCTCAAATGGCCAAAAATCACCCTGTATCATTGCTAAGCGGGGAGTATTGTTCTCCTCATTGAAAGGGTTGAAACGGCACCGGCCTCACCTGATTCTGACACGGGACGCAAAGTCACCGTATCGGGGCCTTTACTGTGATCCATCACTTCTTCAATCTTCACCACCATTCGCTCTGCATCAGTGACAATGGCTTAGTAATAATGCCGCTGGATAGCGTTAGATACAGACCGAGTAGTCATCCAGTGGGTGCGCGACTGAGGTGGGAAGGCTTACAGACTGGAAATCACAGGAAAAAGGTTTAGGGTTTAGGCTGGGTTTAGGGGCGAGAAGGGCAACAATAGTTCCAACGGTTTAGCACCTACTTGCTTCAGCTTGGTTTTCGATGTAGCTCTGCTGGCACTTCCTTTTTTTGTCTCGAGCGATAGTCTGTAGGTTTCTTCTGGGCGAGAAGGGCAACAAGAAGACCATGGGCGATAATGTCTAAATAATCACGCCACTGAATAATGTCAGATACAGATCGAGTAGTCATCCGGTGAGTGCGCAACCCAGGAGGGGATGCCGATAGACTGGAAATTGCTAGAAAAGGGAACCTAAGAACACCGTTGGATCACCGATTGAGATATAGTTGTTGAGCCAATGAATTCTGCGCATTGTTGATATCATCTTGCGAGTAGTGTCTCCAATCATTTTGGAAAATCTTATAATTACATTATATTCTTGAATATTTGACAAAGGTCATTTAGAAAGATTACCAAGAACAATTGTACACTTACTCACAATATTTGATAAATATTTGTTTGCTTACAATTTCCTTCATTGCTGATTCCAATGCTACAACGAATACATCCGACGGTTGGAAGCGTACCTGGAGAATTTCAAAGTAGGTATTTTTGTAATAAATGTCCGAGCAATAAAAATTGAATTCGTAAATAAAATTAATAAAGTCACTCACAAGGTGTAGATCAACATCATCGCTTGATTCACTTGCTCATATCTCCATAGGTCTTCAAAATCACTCCATAACGCCATGATTTCACGTTTGGCAATTATGTGGAATTTGTTTAGCCAATTATAAAGGATCTTTAAATTCATTGATACTTGAACAAAATAAAAAAATTCCATATATGCTAAGAATACCAAAATTTTTAGGGTTTGTATTGAAAGAATACTAAATAACCATTGAAGTTTAAGCACAATAGTATGTAACCTAAAATTTATCCACTATAATACCTTAGTTAATCAATAAATCTAGAAATCTAACTTGTACGAGTCAATTTTAATGCATTATTTTATCTTCCGACACCATTTAGGCACCAAAGGCATAATATAATACACAAATTGTGTTTAATAACAAATCCCACCTAAAATGAAACTCATGAAATCACACAATGTAAACCCTATCTAATATAATGACACTAAAATTTTGATTTTGGTTATTTTAGTTCCAAAATAGTAAACCCTAACCATTTAATGAAACAAAGATTTACCTATTTGATCAATCAAAGGGTATGAAATACACCTTCATAGCTTCTACCAAACAAATCCCTTGTGGGAAAAAAAATTTAAATAAAAAATTGGAGTTGAAGAGAAATAGGAAGACATACCTCCAATCTTCAACAGATGAATTATTGAAGTGGTAATGGAAGGGATAAAGTGTAGGGGTTGGGAGGTTTTCTGGAGAGGGATATGGTGGTAAAGTCTTGGTTTTTTCAAATGGGTATTAAATGCCCATTTGAAAGCCCTTATGGTATTTTTTTTTTCGCGATGCGAGGGGTTTTTGAGTTCGGAAACACCTACGAATACTTTTCCCAAACTCGGAAAGTACTCATCTCTATAGTATAATAGGCCAAACATATTTACTAGGTTGGAAACTCTTTTTCTCAATTAAAAAATCATGTTAAAACAGGCAACTCATTTGAATCCCCAAAATCAAAACCCTAGATTTACCACAAAAAATCCCAATTCAATTTTTTTGCTAATCTCAAATCCAACATCCTTTCGCAATGAGTTGTAAGAGCACGGGAGCTAATTAAAAGGCAAGCAATCGGAACCATCGTTCGGTCACGAAGATTGAAAAACCCCCAAAATTCTTCAACAATATAGCCGAACAAAGTTGTGTCACTTTTTTTTGAAGTGGAGAGTTATAAATTAGAAGCTATATTAGCATCGAACATAAGAGAATTAATTCCATAATATTTGCTCGCACATTTCAAAACTCAACATCCAGAAAAAATACTTTGTATGGATGAACCCGTTCATATGGACGAAGTGATACAATTTTATGCGAATTTGGGTCAAAGTAGGAATGATCGTGATTTAACTAAGGTCAATGGAAAAGATGTATCTGTGACTACTTATCCAATTAACGTAGGCCTAGAATCACCATACACCACCCTCGAGAAATTAAGGCCCGATGACTCTAATGGTCCAAAATTTATCACACATATGTTTGGTTGGGCGTTAGCGAGACTACCTCACTCTGTCCTATCACCATGGCTAGGAAATATTTTAGGAGGGCAGGAAGTGATGCGGGAAAGGCATAGATCTATAATATCGGCGTGTTGACCGTAGAGCAGCGTCTAGTGTATGAGTAGATATGTCCCAATGTTCTACTCATGGGTGGCCACACATTCAAGCCGACCATTTCAAATCTCATGTTGTGTTTACTACGTCATGGAGGGGGTCAAGATAAACCCCGGGTATGCCATCATCTCATTCATGTTGAAAGCCGAGCAAACGAAGAAGAAAGATCATCCTTACGGCTTTTTGAAAACCACTATGCTGAAGAAGACGGGTGTAATTCCTGAGAACAAGGCTCTTTAGATGGAATACTACAACAAGAGGTGGTTCCAACTGAAGCAGCTTAATCTTGGTTTTGATGGAAAGTGGGAGTTCTGTCTAATACCCGGTCAAAAAGCTAAAATTGTTAAGAGAGCTTGCAAAGCGGATGCAGAAATAGACGAGGCATCGAGCTCCTGTACATGATAATTTTTTTAGTTATTGATTTCAATTAACTTCAAAATGTATATATAAAATATTTATATTAAAATAATTTTGATGATTATTGATTTACAAATACCGGTAGCGTTTGGAAAGCTAGGTTGACCAAGTATTTCGACTGTATGCGTGCTGACATGACCGAGACGCAGGAGATGTTGACCTGCGCCCATTCCCAACATGTCGTGTTCCTGGAAACATAAGGTCTCCATCTGTAATTGAGTGATGATGACGAGCCGCCTAAATTCGAGCTGGTATTCTCGGAGAGTGAAGAAGAAGATGATGGTGGTGGTGGTGATCCTGGAGGGGGTGATGGAAACGTGGGTTAGGCTGTTGAAGAAAACATCGGGGGCCAAGATGAGGGGGGGAGGGGCATTAACATTGATAGAATGCCTGAGTAGAAGAAATTGGAAAACATTTGAAAGTTTTGTCGTTTTTGGGATATATCAGCGTGAATTGACAATGATTTGTTTTATTACATTCACTTTACAATGTGTTGGATAATGTGTTAGATTCATGTGTTGGATTCATCTTTTAAACTTTGAATATTGAGAATGTGTTGGATTCATTTTTAGCCTTTGGATTTGAAGGTGAATTGACAATGTTTTGTTATTGCATTAACTTTAAAATTTGTGAAAATGTAATTTGTGCTCCAAACGTTGAGGCTGTAACTTCAAAAGTGTTTTTGACAACATAAAGTACAGACACATTTCGAGCTCGAAAATGTGTCTTGACTTTGCATTTATTGGCCATACAAGTTCACGAACTCGGAAAAACATTTCTTCTCATATAGATGAGTATGTACGATGACGTTTCTGAACTCGGAAAATATGTTTCCGAGCTCGTACGTCTTTTCTGGGGCACCTAGGGAAAATTTGAAGCACACATTTTTTTCCTATAACAATACATTTCCAAACTCTGAAATGATTTGTCTCCCTCATGTATAGAGACAAATCAATGTTTCCGAACTCAGAAATATCTTAGTATATAAAAAAAGAAGATATTTAAACTTTTGGATGAAAGTGTCAATCTAACCCTGCATTATCAGAAAGTGCCAATTTAACCCTAACTTTAGGCTGTATGTGTCAATCTAACCCTAACTTTTGAAAACATTGTTTGATATAACCAAAAACCCTAATTCTGGAATTGACCAAATAAATTCAAGAAAGACTAGCAGATGAAATGCCAAAAACACCCTCATCACAAAACTCTTCATTTCTTAATTTTTAGAAAATAGGTCAAAACTAGGTTTAAAAAATACCCTATCTTTATTCTGCATTTCCTCTCACCGTCGCCGCCCTCCTCCATCTCTCCTCCCCTCTCTCATCCCTCCTCTCCCCTCCCCGTCATCGCGCCACCCTCGCTGCTCACCCACTTCGTCTATGCCATCGTCCAACATCGATCACTGTCATCTTTGCTGTTAGCCAAGCCAAACCCATCATTGGCTCAGTAAACCCGCCTCCTCCCACCCCCCATCAACGACCCGGCTACCTCCGCCTACCCACCTCCTCACCGCTGCCTCATTCACCTTTCACCAACAACCCCGTCGCTACCTCACAAACCCTAGCCTCTGCCTCACCCACCTCCTCGCCCACCTTCTCACCCCTTCCTTATCAACCTCCTCTGCCTCACCCACCTCCCAGCGCCTCCACTTCACCCACCTCCTCATTGCTACCCTATCCACCTCCCTGTCGCCACAAAATCAAATTCTTTATGAGCCCCACACTACCTCCGCCACCATTTCCAACGTCGCTCAGCTAAGCGCCAAAAAATCGAGACTCACCACTCCTTCTCCCCGCTCACCAATCTTCATCTGAAATACGCGGTGGAAATGGGGAAAAGAGGAGGGGGAATAAAATGGAGGAGAAAAGATAAAAGGTTTAGTCTGAAAGTATTCATTTGGCTAGGGAAGAAATGAATGGGAGAAGCCGGAGATAGAGGCTGAAACGGGGAAGGAGAAACTGGGACAGAGGCTGAAAGAGGGAAGAAGAAATGAGGAAGGAGAACAAAGAAAATGGCGGCAGAGGCAAATAAGTGAGCGGCGGTGGAGTTTACTCTTTTTTTAAGGCAAGGGCAAAATGGTGTTTTCAACAAATTTATGACAAACTAACATTGACTTTTTAGTCAACAAAGCTAAAGGTTATTTTGGCACTTTATGAGATTGCAGGATTATATTGACACTTTTAGTATAAAGTCAGTGTTATTTCAGCACTTTACTCCAAAACAAACAGGGAATCAAATCAAATTTCATCAATTAACCCCAAATCCATAAACCCTAGCTTACTAACAAACTCGCATACAACCCTCACTTTCTCAATTCTTGCTAAACCCACCAACATTTTTTCAGGGCTAGGGGAGGTTCAAGCCGCGGAATCTCGAGATCTCGTTCAACCGGCCATAAGGCCGGTTTCGATGACAAAATGTTCGTTTCTCAACTTGATCAAAATTGGTATGACACATTACGTGACAAGGGAAAGTTATTAGATACATATCTAGTCGACTTTAATGTGTACCTATCTATAGGGTTGGTCGATCCTCTGAAACCATTTAGTGAACAACACGTTGAGAATTTGCTTTCACGTGATGAAAAAGCATATTTTGATTTGACTTGCCAATTTGTAGGAATTTGGGAATGTGGAGTACGGTGCTAGGTTTGGCGGAATTGACATCCCAATTAGCCAATGGAGTATTAATAAGCAATTAGATTGCCCATACACACACCCCAAATTTATTTTTCAGGAGGATCTCGATGGTCCGTTAGATGATTGGTACCATCAAGAGAAATGGCCGCTTGAAGTCGGCTACCCCTATATTGACCATTTGGAGTGTAGTGAGAGGTACTTTCACCACGATAGATTGGATTTAGGGAAACCCGAGACATTTGATCCAACCCTTTTGAACATAGACAACCGTATTACGTATGAGATCATTAATAGGAGTTTGACCCCCCTCTGGAGGCACTTGACTAAGCCTAATTATACAACCCTTATGTTATTCTATTTAATAATTGATGTTGAAAAATCAATCCCAGAGCGGCTATATTTAGGCATATGTTGCATTTTACAACGTCAAAGAATGTGTTGACACGCCTACCGTTTGGGAATCTGATCACTCGTATTTTGAATAATGTTGAGATTTTGGTTTTACAAGGGGAGGAAAAGGGGCCGAAGCATTTAGACAAGACTTACTTCGAGAACAAGGGATATGTGTTGCGTGATCGTATGTGGTTTTATAAGACCACAGAAGCCCCTGAGGCGAGCAAGATGCCACAAATTGAGGAAGGTTAGTCGCAAATGACTTTGCATCAATTTAGTTCACTTGATTGTTTGCGTTTTCTTTATTTTTTTAATAATTCATATGTTGGTCACTATACTTTGCAGGTACTGAAAAGTCATACTTGAAAGATTTCAAAGATTGCTACAAATGGACACGCATGGAATTTTGTGCCATGAAGGCAAAAATTAGGTTCCTTGAAAAATCTCAGTGAGTTTATGAGTGCCACTTCGCATCAACCTCCCAACAACGATTGGACCGATCAAGTGCAACTAGCGACATTGAAGATGTCGAAGAATGAAATTTCAAAACTTTATTATGCTACTCGTATTTTAGATTAATGTTGACTCTTGAGTTATTTTTTGAGATGACTATTGAATTATGTTATTTTTGAGAGACTATTGTTCGAATTTGAGTCGACTATCTGACCTGATTTCTAGTTCTGCATTTTAATGAAATTTGGAATGTTTCAAGAGTTAAATTTATTTTCTATTTTACAAGTTACTAGAAGCATGTGAATATTTAAGGAATAATTGAGCTTCTTTTTCAAAAAATTAGGGTTTTATCGCATATAAAGAAATGAGTATGTGGGGTTTTTAAAAACTAAAATGGACACTTTCTGAACTCGCAAATATATTTCCTGAAAAAAATGGATTTACAATTTTGCTTAACTAGCAAACCTATGTTCCAACATAGTATATCTAACCAAGTATGTAAAGTAAATAATGCACGAGACACAAAATTTGGTTACGCAGTTTGGTGAAGTCCACCTACGTTTTCGGGGTCTGACCCAGTTCAGGATAAATCCACTAATCAGAGATATAGTACAAAGTACACCATACAACTATACTTATCTTCTCATTACAACGTGTGGATTTTGCAAGCTCCCCTTGCTACCTATCCACCTTGATCAGACTCCCCCTGGCCTCGAAACTCGTCGACACTGGATCTCCTCCTCCCGAGGAATTAAGGTATACGACTTTGAACTTATGAACAACATGTCACGTATGTTGGAACATATAAATTTTGGTTCTTTGCAAGTCTCTTGGCAGAATGTAATCTGAAGTACATATTTTTCTCTATTAAATTCAGACTACTTGGAGCCGTATAATGTCCTCTATTAATAGTTCATATGCAGATCAGAATATACCAAAATTATCTCCATAATATTCCTATTTCTTATCTGCTTAAGAAGCATATCCAAATCCCATAAATAAAAGGATTTTCCTTATCTCAAATATCTCATAATATTCCACAATATCTAATTCCATAATTATAGGGAATTTTCATAAAACCATTATACTTCCACACAGATTAATCAAATATTTATAAATCTCCAAGTTTCCATAAATCATTTTCGTCGCAATATTCTACTCACAAAATTTGAAATTCCGCAGTTTGTTCCAACATAGAATGTTTTCTTGTTTAACACTAGTTCTCAAATGCCAACACTTTAATCCATGAGATGCACATGACTTTATAATCTCCCCCTTTGACCTTTTGTAGACCCAATCATTTTGGACCAATAAAAAAACTTCCATCGTACATAATCATCATAATTCCAGAAATCCCTCTATGTTGGAACATTCATCCCAAGAAATCCAGAAATTCCAAAACAATTCAGAATTATACCCATAATATCCAAAATAATATCCAAAATAATATCCATCTCCCCCTTTGGGGCCATTAGACATGCAAAATTCTTTTTAAAAAATATGAATAAAGACTAGCAGAATCAAAATTCACTCCCCCCTGAACTAATACTGGCTATGTTGGAACATAGTCTATCTGAAATAAAATTTGTCCAGGAGCAGCTTTCTAATCTTCCAACTGAACCTTCTCTGCTTCTAACTTGGCCTTCTCTGCCTCCAAAGAAGAAAGCTGAATAGAAATAGCACCAAGTCTAACATTCAAAGCTTCCAACTTAGCTTGCTTGTCTCCTTGAGCAGAACCAGAATCACCAGATTTCGGCTTCCATGGTAAGTCCTTCACCCGTCTCAGATCGAAAATTTTCTTGTTTGGCTTCAATGGCTCAGTCTTTATAATCTCATCCTTTGACTTTGCCTTTACCTGTTCACCTCTAATTAACGCTGATATGATACACGGATACACCAAGGCATGTTTTCCCTTTGGGGAGATAGATTGACAGACAATGGCTTGCTGAATGAGTAGGCCAAGGTTAACCGACCTCTGTGTTTCATTACAGTTGAGTAACCTTTCCATTTCACGAGTAAGATTTGTGGTGTTTGAGGATGGCATCCAGCAGTTTACGACCACTTAGTACAGCCCAAAGAACCTGGAAGTCAAGCACGAAGCCTGAGAATATCCAGTCGCCGCCCATTCAGTCTTGGCTCCACCTGAAATCTCAGTCATAATTTGGTCATCCGAGACCTCCATTTCTTCATTAAAAAATTTCTTCAAATTCTGGAGTCTTCAGCCCCAATAATATGTTGATCATTTTAGCCAAAAAAATTCACAATTTTCCCTCGCACATGCACCTGGTCACACCAAGGTGAATCTTCCTCAAGATTTCCAGCCATCAAGTTGGAATATACTTCACAAAAAATCTGTTTATTGTAATCCAGGAATCTTGTGGCAGCCTTTCTCATCCCAATCAGCTTAAGAAAATTAGAAAACCTGCTAGATTTATACGCCACCAAGTCTATAGATCTTTCAACAATCACCTTCCTCTGAGAAAATACATTCCCCATCACCTCACAATTTGAATCATAAAAGATTTCAGACAGCGCATGACTTACCGGAGGAGGAGGTAGTACTGCTCTTTTCTTCTTTTTAGGAGAAGGTTGCGCCACCTTGCCCTTTTTAATAGGCTGTGATGATTCAGCCTCATTGATCTTCCTCTTGGCCTTCCTGTTCTGAATGAATTCGTCCAGAACCTCATCACTAGAGTATGCGAGAACAGGTACATGCTCGGTTTGATTCTGATCAGTACAATGTGTTGGAACATGTTGTCCCTATGTTGGAACATGTTGTACTTCTTCCTCCGTTTCAGCAGTTTTAGATGTGGAGTTTTCTCCCCCTTTCTCCGACCCCCCAGACTCTTCAAAAACTGCTTCTTCGTGCATTTGAAAATCATTCGTGCATTTGAAAATCATGATCCTTCAGCCTTCCCTCAGTAAAGCCTAAATAAGCATTATCAACTTCCATCTCTTCTACTTGCTGATATGTTGGAACATACGCAGCTTCTGTTTCATCATCACTATCTGACAGCAATATCACAGGGGGGCTTTACAGTCCTAAGCTCCTCAGTCATCCTTGCATTCTCAGCATTAAATTTAATCAACTTCATCTAATCCGTAGACTTCACAAATTTCAACCCTACAGCCTCTTTCTCAGAAATTTCTTCTATTTTCTCATAGCTCATTCTCATAATGTAACAGTAGACATGGAACATGTCTTTGCCCTTGTATTCCTTGTATTCTCCCCTTAGCAGTTTAACATCAAAACACTCAATATAATGCAACTCTCCTATGTCTCCAGAAAGCACCTCATCCATTTTAACATCTAAAATTTCAACCTTCAGGTTCTCTAAGTTCCTTAAATCAACGGGAACACGATTTTCTTTAATCCATTTAGTAAAGTCATCCAGAGAATCAAAAACCTTTTTCTTCTAGACTACTTGAGTGAATTTAGAGACCGTTACCTTTTGGTATTTCGGTTTCTCAGTGCTTGATGAATTCTTCACATGTTCGGCAGAGGTTGATCCTTCCTCTTTGCTAGCTTTCTTTTCAGGTTCGCCAAAAGTGAGGAGAATCAGCTTCTGAATTCTGGCCATTGTAGAGTTTGGAGTGTTTACCGTTTGCTCGAGAAAACTTGGTAAATTAACTTCCAAAGAGCTAGAGAATTTTGGTAGAAGTGGGAGAGTGCAATGCGTAAAAGAGGGAATGTGGAGAGATTGGGGTATTTTAACCAAAAATAACTTCTTCCCTTTTTCATCTTTGAACCTGTGTCCACTTTTTAACTTACCAATGCAATAATAAACTTTCCTCTCTTGTAAAATTATCACATATTTAACTTCCAACATACTATCCAACCACTTCAAGCTTTCTTCTACATCCACCATTTTTTGTCTTTCTATTTTTTCTATTTTTTTTATTTTTTCGTAACAAAAAAAGTTGAACAAAAAAATATACATGCTGTACAATGGAGTTTCAGGCTTACCTCACATTCGACACACACCAAGGTGTTGTCTAAGAAATTCAAAGGTTGAAACATCCAACGGTTTAGTGAATATTTCAGCATATTGTTAGCATGTTGGAACATAGGCTACTACAACCTCCCTCCTTTCACCCAAATCTCTAATAAAGTGATGCCTGATGTCGATATACTTTGTTCTAGAGTGCTGAACCTGATTTTTAGAGATGTCAATAGAACTTTTATTGTCACACATAATCTTTAAAGGTCCTTGATAATTCCATAATCATTCAACATTTGTTTCATCCATAAAATTGTGCACAACTTCCGGCAACAAGATACTCAACTTCAGCAGATGATAAAGAGATTAAATTTTGTTTCTTACTATACCATGAGATCAAATTAGTACCAATAAAGAAAGAACCCCAGTAGTACTTTTGAGATCATCTGCATTACCAGCCCAATCAGAATCACTATAACCAATAAGACTTGAATCTTGATTTTTAGAATACCAGATACCATAATCAGAAGTCCCACTAACATATAACATAACTCTTTTTACTGCAGTTAAATGATATTCCTTCGAATCAGCATGAAATCGTGCACAAACGCCTACACTGAAACATATATATGGTCGACTAGCAGTACGATACAACAGACTCCCAATCATGCTTCTGTATTATTTATAATCAGCTGGAACACCTTTCTCATCCTTAACCAATTTTTCTGTGGTTGCCATCGGAGTTCGAATAGCACCTACACTGTTGAGTCTGAACCTCTTCACCAAATTATAGGCATACTTGGTTTGGTTTATGAACAAACCATTTTTCTCTTGCTCAACTTGAAGTCCTAGAAAATAAGTAAGTTCTCCAACCATGCTCATCTCAAATTCTGTTTGCATTAGAGACACAAAATCTTTCACCATAGACGATGAAGTAGAGCCAAACACAATGTTATCCACATAGATTTGAGCTATCAAGAACTTGGATAATTTCACGAGGACAAACAGTGTACTATCTACTCCCCCTCGACGATAACCTTTCTTAAGTAGAAAGTTTTTCAGTTGTTCATACCATGCTTTAGGTGCTTGTTTCAAACCGCATAGTACCTTCTTAAGTCGATACACATGATGTGGATAATGAGGATCTTCAAATCCTTTAGGTTGTTCCACACATACCTCTTCATTTACCACTCCATTCAGGAAAGCACTTTTCACATCCACCTGATATATTGTAAAATTCATAGCACAAGCAATAGCAAGCAAGATGCGAATATATTATAACCGGGCCACTGGTGCAAAAGCTTCATCAAAGTCGACACCTTCTACTTGAGTATATCCTTGTGCTACCAGTCTAGCTTTATTGCGAGTAATCTGCCCTTCAGCATCATAATTGTTCTTGAAAATCCATTTTGTATCAATCACATTAACACCTTTCAGACGAGGAGTAAGATACCATATATCATTGCGTTCAAACTATTCGAGTTCTTCTTGCATTTTTGCAATCCAGTATTCATCAAGTAATGCATCCTTGTAATTATTTGGCTCAATAAGTGAGATAAAACATTGCAATCCAGCAAGCTCATGGTAATTCACCCTAGGAACGGATCAGGTTCTCCTTGAAATCAATTCCGGTATCTCCTGTGTTAGAACATACGGACTCGGTGTGGGGGAGTGTGTTCCAACATATTCTTTTACTTCAGATGTCGGCTGCTCTTCTCCTTGATCCTATGTTCCAACATAGTCTGGTTGGTCTGGCGGATTGAACTGTATTGGAACATACTCAACATCTGGTTCGTCTTTCTCCTTTGAATCCTGTTTGTCATCTGAATCGTCCACATGTGTGAAGATTATACACACGGTATGCTCGAATGTTCACATAATACCACAAAAATATATCAACATCACTACGATTGTCAAATTTGGCCAATGGATCTCTATTTCGTAGAATATAACACTTGTTTCCAAACACATGAAAGTGAGATACGCTTGGCTTCCTTCACTTCCAAATCTCGTAAGATGTCTTGTTGGTAAACAACCGAAGATACACTCAATTGATAGTATAACAAGCTGTATTAACAGCTTCTACCCA
>JAULKM010000009.1:3768919-3781437 GCA_032355605.1 Rubia tinctorum
ACGATGACCCTGAAGTACCTCCTGGCTTTGGTTTCTGAGCTATTCTGCAACTATGCCTTGTAGATTTTATGAGGAACGCAGTCTCAAATTCCATGGGATATTGGAAGGATTTTTGTTCAGTTTGAGAATGTTACTTTTGGTGGGTTTTACTAATTTGAGGTGAGAGGAAAGTAGTAGTTGTAGATTTATTTACTAGGCCCTCTCCACATTTATAATGTTAGTTTATTATGAGGTTGCTTATGGTGTGAAACTTCCATAGAGATATTGGGGCAGAGTTAGATTTATTGAACTCTAGCATGTCTTAGTTTTTGAGACTCCCGGAATTGTAGTGGTACCTGGAGGCATGTATCTTTCCTTAGTTATATTCATATAAGAAATTCTAATATTTTGTCCCAGAAAAGTAAAAAGTGATTTTGTCCTCATTCTCTTTGCATTACTTATTCACTACATTTACTTCTAAGGATATCAGTTGATGTCCAACCTACTGCTGCAGCACGTTGGTAGTTGTGCTAGTTTGCTACCAACTGTATTACTTTGCAGCTTCTTTCCAGGCTCAATGAGGTTATAGTTTTTGTTATCGTTAGTATATAACTTTTACCTATCACGTGTGGTTCATTTTGATGTCAAAGAATATAGTGACAGAGTAGCAGTTCATGTGCTAAAGAGCATGACGAGAAGGCACTGCTTACTTCTTATCTTATTTTGGAATAGGAGTCGATCACTTAATCTGATGTAGAAAACTGTACTTTGTAGAATCCATTTTTATTTGCCTCTCTTGCTAGGCTACACCTCTTGAGTGACACTGACACATGGTCAGACCATATTGAACTCATATTTCATATGTCTGAGTGAAAATGCAATTTTAATCATTTGGATAGATATATGAATGCAGAATCAATCAATTCGATACCGTGATGTGTTTATTCTTTTCTGTCAAAGACTGCATAGCATAAAGTATTTCTATGAAGCTCAGATTATCTGAAAATGTTTATTAGAAAGCAGTATAAAGAACTGCAGATGACCTGTGTTTAATGAGAAATTTAGCAAGAAAATACAGGTGATATGAAATACGAAAATACTGCAAGAAATCGAATTTGCTTGTTTTCAAGTGTTGCACTTCTGTTCTATGTTAACAGAACTGAGACTGGACTTCTTACTCTGGTCGCACCAGATACCCAGGTTATTGCTCCTTGCACAAAAGTGTGTGCTGGATCTGTCAGTTCAGGTAAAAGTTACTTGATACGTTCTCTGTTGTTTAACCTCTGTGAAACTGAGCGCAGACGGTTGGATATCAACATCTACCCCCGGAATCGAACTGAGTTGAGGGCGATACACTGAGTTAGCTGCTCCAACATTTGTCACTGTCCTTGTGAAAGTCTTTTGAGTATCGACTCCAAGTTCAATCGAGAATGAAGGATAGTTTAACTGCGCTTCTGGTGTGCTTTTGACTCTAGAGCATCGAACCTTACGCTGAGTGATGATTGTTATTTCTTTATTTTTGTAACCCAACCCACACAGGTAAGGGATGTAATCATCAGGTTGGATGTCATAAATTAGTCCAGGATCAGCAGCTCTTGGGGGGTTGACATGGCCTGCACCAATCACAAATACGTCAGCCGGAAGCCTCCTTTCATCAGTGATGAGGCCAGAATTTATGTTGAACAACTCTGCTGTGGTCATGATAGCCGATTTTATGGCAGCTGGTGACCAATCAGGGTGTGCACTTTTTAGCAATGCGGCGATGCCACTCAGGTGAGGAGTTGCCATTGATGTGCCAGAGATTGTGTTAAAATTTGCTGCTGTATTTATTTTTCCTTCCACGGATCCATCCCAAGCAGCAATGATGCTGACTCCCGGGCCAATATGTCAGGTTTCAGAATTCCAGGGTTTGCCAAGCTGGGGCCTCTGGAGGAGAATGAAGTAACTGCAGGTGCACTTTTTATACCTATAACCGTTCTTTGACTGATATTGTTGCTGTTGGTGTCTGTGTACGTACAGAAGCCTTGATTGCTTGTCCATCAGCAAAGCCTACATGTGATGCTGGAAGAACGTAAGCATCTGCTGAAGTACTATCTCCATCGACCTCCTGGTTTGCAAGAACCATGGCAGCGCCACCAGCTAGCTTGACTGTTGTCCCCTTGTCAATTCTACCTATTAAACCACCTCTGTCACAAATGACCACTTTCCCTTGGACATCGGCAGGATTCAGTGAGCCTGGAGCACAGAATGTAGCATTGGGATCACCATTTTGGCCGGGAAAAACCAAAGGTAACATGGTATTAGGAGAGAAACTTATTGGTTGGAAGAGTGACTCTCCATCAAATTCATCATTATTTCCTAGTGCAACAGTTGCTCTTATGTTTCTGTCAAGGGTGCTTGCTCCCACAGTGAGAATCCATGGAGCCTCATTGGACAAAGAAGCATTAACTGGACCAGAGTTTCCAGCTGCACAGCTGACGAAAATCCCCTTTTGCATTGCAGCAAAAGCCCCGATAGCGATGCTGTGAAAAATGGAACCACAAATCCTGGAGGCCCTCCAATGGAAATAGATTGCACATCAACACCTTCTTCAACAGCAGCATCCTTGGCTGCCAGCATGTCAACTTCTGCACATCCGTCTGCTGAAGACCCGGCAGCTGTACTTGCTGTGTGAGTACCATGCCCTTCATCATCAATAGGTTGGGCAGTATCTTCAGTGACGAAAGTTCCTTGCACCAATGAGCTTGTTGTTGCATGCAGATGCATCTAGCACACATTTCCCTTTCCATTTTGCAGGTGGAGGTGGCATGCATTCATCATCAAATGATGGATGCCCTGGTGTTATTCCAGTGTCCAACAACCCCACAATCACGCCTTCACCAAAATTCGAGCTTGGCCAAAATCCAAAGTTCTCGTGAAGCCCCAAGAAGTTTGGACTGTGAGTTGTTTGCAGGGACAAGATCCTTTGAGGCTTAACAGAGAGAACTCCCTCCATCTTCTCCATTGTTTTTGCTTCATCGGTAGATAATCTGGCAGCAAAGCCCTTGATAATGTTGCGATAAGAATGCACGAGGCGTGCAGCATCGCTCGATCCCTCTGTATCTTTCGGCAGAAATGACAGGTACCTGCTTTCCAGGTTTTCCAACCGGGAAGAGCTAGCAGTATCATCAGCATTGGAACTGACATGGACAATGTATGTATTGATTTGCTGCGAAATCGCGGGTGAGAAACTAAGCATGCATATGAGAGAACTAAAAGCTAGAAGCAAGGAAGCCATGGTTGATGACTTTCAATGCTTCTTGAGTGGTAGTTTTTTAATGATCTGAGTCATCGTAGGTGAAATGAAGAACATATTTATAGAAGTTTCAAATGTATATGTGATGCAAGTGGAACGATTTGCCGGCGGTTCATCTTCTTTGTAGAGCGTTAAGGACAATGACATGTTTTGTTCTCGTTTAGATGCCATAGTTTAGATGTAGTAGTGCCTAGGATTTGCAGAAATCCTTAGCCTTTTGTGATGGATACTGTGCCTTGTGGAAACTGATGGCGATTAGTCTTAAGTAAATGGTTTAATGAAATGAAAAGCTTTCTGCAGCTTGGTGAGAAGTTTCTGATGGATTGTTTTACTAACTGTTGTATTTGGAATTTCTATTACATGTTTAAAACTAGGGGGAAGTTTGAATTTTGCATATCGGGACGGGGGAAGTTTAAATGCAATAATTCTACATAACATGTCGTTTCATTAACACTATTTATATTTTGGTAAAATATATTCATACTTTTAATTGTTGTGAATGTGCTATTTGAACACTCAATTTTATAAAATGTCACCCGACTTTTAGGTGAGTCTGATGGAAGGCTGCCTATCAATAAAGTGTCAAAAATTAAACTTGATTTTGGGTTAGCCCAGATGAAATTTTAGTAGCCCGTTATCTAGAATAACTCCAAATAATTATGTCTTAGAAATGGGGAAGATTCTAAAGGAATTTCTAAAGATCCCTAGAATATGTATAGATTATGATGGAGTTGTGAAAAATATTATAGAGAGCTAATTGTAGCCATTATATTAGAGTTGAGATGGAAAGATCTTAGTTTTTGGTTGGGTAATGTCACTAGTATAAATATGGGTGATGTAGTAGAGTTTATATCCAGCCAAAAAAATGATTTCCTTCTCCTTATGCATATAGTCTCTTCCTCTAAACCCTCCTAAAATCACTCAAAGTTTCCTTTGACAAGGTGGTATCAGAGCTTCCTTCCAACAAAGGCTCTATTTGGTAGATTTGTGATTATAAATAAAACTTGCCTTATTTTGAAAGCGGGGAGACCAACTTCTGTTTTTCCTCCATAAATAGTTTTTCCTTTTAAAAAAAACTGATTGTTAGCACTTTACCAAACAATAAAAAATATTTTGCTTATAAGCAAACCAACTTATAAGTTCTGCCAAACAGAGCCAAAGTGGTATCAGAGCTTTAAGATCCTTTTACAATGGAAAATAATGTTATTCCCTTCCAAATCCCAATTGTCACCAAGAGAGACAATGACAATTGGAGTCTAAGGATGATGGTTCTCCTTAGAGCACATGATGCATGAGAGATAGTTGAGAATAACCGCACCAAACCAGAGAATGAAGGTGACCTATCTCAAACTCAACTAAATAGCTTGAGAGAAAGAGAGATGACAATAATCTATCAAGGGATAGATGATGACATTCTTGAGAATGTTTCCTGAGCAAAGACAGCCAAGGAAGCAAGGGAGAAGTTTCAAGTATCACACAAGGGAGCCGACCAACTTAAGAATGTACGTCTTCAAACTCTAAGAGGAGAGTTTAAGTCGTTGCATACGAATAAGAGTGAATTAGTCTCAAATTAATTTTCAAGAGTTTTGACGTTTGTAATAATTAACCTCAAAAGAAATGGTGAGAAGTTGGAAGATGTTAGAGCATCTCCAATGCTTGGAGCATCACCCACAAAAGTAAGAGCCATTTGGCATTGTGATGTGGGTATTAGAGTATTAATGATTGGGATTAATGAAATTTTGATCTCCAATACAGGCATCATAAATCAAGTTTCAGAGTGAGATGTCACAATATTTTATTATTATTAACTATTAAAGTGTTATATTTATTTCCATTCTCTTTATATTAAATTCATATTCAAACAGTAAAACACCAATTTTTTTACATTTCATAACTATATAATTAGATAAGGTTTCTCGTTAGATCGCCTCACGATCGTTAGATCAATCATGAAAAATGTCATTTCTATTATTTAAAAATTTATAATATAATTATTTATACTTCAAGATATATTTGAAATATGTTACGTTAGTTGAGAGATCTACATTGAAATTTATTAACTGATGCAACAAAAATAAAACAAGATAACATGTCCACGAATATTATAAATTACTTTAGACGATCAATTTCCCAATCTGATGAAGTTAGCATCTAAGATGATCAAGATAACATTTCCATGAAAATTTGAATGATTGGTTGTCAAGGAAAGAGTAATAATGGCTTACAAGAATTTTTTGACCAGTGTTTAATATGTACGGCTTGAAAATTGGGGGTATTCTTTTTTAGCCAAGGATGCCCGCATTGTGGAATCAACCCTCCCCCCCCCCCCCTCTCATCTCCATATTAACTTCAGTTAAATTTGAACCCAAATCAGTGATGGTGTGAAATAAAATAGCTCTCCAACAAAATTTTCAAATTATAAGCATATTCAATTTTTAGAGTCAAATATAAAATTCTAAATTGATCGATCCATTCTAACCCATCATAAACATTTATAATAGAACACAAATAATAAGAGAATAAATTTTAATAATGACTATTTGGACTACATTTAACGTTATAGGAGCAATATTTCCAAATGGTTTATCAAATTTGTATCGTGGATAATTAATTTTTTAATATGTTAAATTATTATTTGGTGGGGATTTACTGACACATCAAACAACATCTCAATAAGTAGCTCACATCATTAATGTGATCGTTGTGATAATTAAAATTTCTCATTTTCTATTGCAAGGAAATTTAAAAAATAAAATAAAATTTTCTTTATTTATGACTATTACGGTATGAAAACTATTGATGAAGATTTCATATCTAGCCTCAGTCTAATTATTAAACTGTACTCTCTATCTAACATTAAAAAATACATTTTTTACATTTTAGAAAATCTAAGGCACTAAATATCCAATTATAAATGTAATTTAAACTTTGAGATTAAAATAAATTTTGAGAGTCAAAAGTAAAATTCGTCGATCGATTCAGTACAAGGTATCAAAAATATATACAGAGAAGAAAAGATAGTAGGAGAATCAATCATGATAATAACTAGGTTACCTAATCTCAACATTATAGGTGGAGTATTCTTGATATGGTTATCGAATTTGAATTGGTGATAAATAATTTTTTAAAGTTAAAGTAGTACTCCCTCCGTCCCAGAGAAATTGATACATTTTGACTTTTGATAGTCAACTGAATCAATTTTCAACAATTAATATCATTATTTATGTGTATAATTGTTTTTGAAAAAATTAACAATTTAAAAATATATGTGTTGATGAATCCAGCAACATATAACATGATAATAGTCTTACATATATAATAATAGAATTTAATGGTTGAAATTGGTTTATTTTGACTTTCAAAAGTCAAAATGTGCCAATTTCTCGGAGACGGAGGGAGTATTTAGTAGATACCACCTCAGACCACTCTCAATGGGTAAATCACATCATCAATGTGACAATTATAATTTCTCATTTTCCATTGCAAGTAAATTACATAAATAAAATTCAAGATTTCATTTCCTTACACCTATTATGGGATGAAATTATTGATGCAACTTTTTATATCCAATTTCACTCTAATTGTTAAATTTTACTATCTATATAACAAAAAAAATCCATGGGAAAAAATGTTTTTTACTAAGTGCAAGGCATTGAATATCCAATACTATATGTATATTAATTTTTGAGTTCTCGTTCATTTTCTCTCTTTATCCAAGTCAACAGGCGAGTTGGATTTAGAGGGTTCTCTCTTGCGTTTTTGTACAGTGCCAGTTTCTTCAACGTGAAACCTATTCCAGATTCTGATCGGAAGACTCCTCAACGATGGTGGATGTTTCTGCCCGTGAACACTTTTGTGGAAACCTCTCACTCACAAAGGATGAAAACCATCGCCAATCCGTGTCGCTCAATTTTGATAGATCCCAATCTGTTTGGCTTTGGTCGGCAAGGTTTCGTGATCCATTCCAGCATCATAGGGGTATGAAAAACACCATGACGGGGAAGTTTTTATGCGACAACATAATACTTTTTCAATTCTCTAAACCAATGGACAAAGTCTGGGTTTTAAACAGAGAGGCAAGGCTTTTTGGCAGTTTTTATTTGGTGTTACAAGAATCTTATGAAGGCATGGTGGCGTCACATATCCAGTTTATGACAGGGTTATTTTTGTTCCACGTACATTGTTTACCTATGCTTTCTATAAATGAGGCGTCAGCCAGATTGATCGGCGATGTAATCGGAACATAAGTGGCAGTTGTTGAGTTGCAATGTCGCTCTGGTGGTTTAAATCTACCACCACTTTAAATCTACCACCACTTGCTTACTCAACATTAACTTTAAATCTACCACCACTTGCTTACTCAATAACAAAGCAAGACAACTAGAGCGACCTTGCAACTCAACAGCAACACCATAATAATTTAATTGCGACTTTATTGTGTAAATACCTTTTATGGAACATTTAGTTTCATTAAGAAAAATAACAACTAGATAATTTAAGCGTACCATAGTACGCAGTTCCTGAATTTCCCGAACCCTTCTGTGCCCGTGGTTGATCCAACTCATGATATTCATTGGCCTAGGCAGGATTGATCGCCATCGCCAGTCATTCTCTTGGTCAGTTATGACCTTGGAAATCTAATTTATGAAGTGGGATTGGAATCTATCAGAATCAAGTTCATAATCTTCTGTAAGTAGATTCTGGTAAAATTGATTAGCTTCTCTCTCAATGTCTGGGGGATTATGTAGCTAGATACCATGTTAAGACTTTATTTTCATAATGTTTTATTTTAATCTTCTAGCTTTAACTGAGGCATGGAAGAATTTGGGATTCCCATCTCCTTATTTCAAGAATTTTATTTTTGCTTTTTTCCCAAAATAGTTTTTCCTCATTTTGGGCTTTTAAAAGTAGAGTATTTTTATGTTTTAAGCTGATTAAATCCTCAGTAATGTTCAATTTTTCATAGCATATCTCTTGAACCCTAAAAAAATCTTCAGATTTTTTGATTTTATCATTGATATCACCAAAATTTTCCTTGTTCCAAGTTTTCAAAATCAATTTGTGGATTTTTAGTTTGAGAAAAAACCTATCATTCCTGTTTCTCTAAGTGATAAACTCCAGTTCAGTTTGATTATTTCCTTAAGCTCCGGTTTAGAAAGCCAAACATCTAAAAACTTAAATGGTTTAGGTGATGTTGGGAAAGTGGTTCCAATGGTTAGAAGGAGTGGTCATTGGTCAGATGTGGATTTGATATGTCGGCCCACAATTAAGCGTGTGGTCTTCGGTTTACTACCATTATTGTGAATGACCTTAAACTATCTTCTACCATTCTTGCGAATGGCCTTCACCAAGCTACTCCGAAGTGCTTACAAGAAATCTAAAAATAAACTGACAAAATAGAATCCATATGCTCGTAAGGACATAGTATGAATTCGTTCTAAATAAGTCACAAAACGAGGGATTTATATAAGAAAACCAATAATGGCTATCGAAACCCCTTGTAATGTAAACCCACTTAAACCTAGAAATCTACCATACAAAAGCTACTAAAAGATGTGCTAAATGCATTAGGAAACACATTAGGAAACACATGATTCTAGTGTATTATCAGGTAGGGTTGGGGTGGAGCTCCCCCATGGTTGTAGCCTTGTTAGTCATCGCGCCACCATGAATTTGGGTGGTCACAATATCGGGGGTTGAACGAGTTGGCATAAGGGTCTCCGTGGTTTCCGCGGAACCCTTGATGTTGCCTCCTACCATATTGCGATTTCCTATATTGTAGTCCAATGCTTTCACATCCTCAAATTCCTCCAATACTTGTGGGCACATATCGGTTGGATGGTCCAAACTACAAATCCCGCAAACCTTCATTTGGTGAGTCCCCCCTGCATAAATTCCTTCATTATCAATATAAAGGCTTGGAATTGCTCTTCTAGCTTAGGGGAGTGAGTGGGTTATTCCAATGTCTTAATTCTTGACTAGGTCCCGAATTGGCACGTTTCATTAGCCATCTCCTCAAAAAAGACCATCGTGTCCTTGAGGCTCTTGTTAGCTATTGATCCATTGCACACGACATTCATAATTTTCATGTCCTCATCACACAAGATCTCAAAGAAATTTTACACTAGATCTCCCTCTTTGAAGGGATAATACGGGCAGTTTGCTAACAACCTCTTGAAGCAATCCCTATATTAATAAAGGGAATCATTAGGAAGCTGCAAGATGTTGGATAGCTGCTTCTTCAACCAAGCGAACTTTGAAGCTGGAAAATACTTCTCCAAAAACCATCGTTTCATATCAATCCAAGAAGTTATACGCCCCGGCGGGAGGTAGTATAGCCAATCCTTTGCCGAATCTCAAAGTGATAACGGAAAGGACGGTAAATTGTAATCTCCTCCGAGACTCTTGGTTACTTCATGTTTGTACAGACCAAATGGAACACTGACAAGTTCCTGTTGGGGTCCTCGCATACCATCCCGTGGAATGTAAGAAGACATTGAATCATCCCAGTTCACATGTCACATTCTGCAGAAGAGGCAGGAAGACGATGCAAAGCAGTTGATTCTCCAACTTAGGAGCCATCAACTCCATCAAAGTCTTCCTATCCTTCTCTATGATGCCTCTATCTACCTTTAGAACAACTTTAAGCCCTTGCGGAACTTCCTCTCTAACTCTCCCCCTCCTCCTTCTTTGTCTACGTGTGTTTTCCGGTACGTAGTGTAAGGATTCTTGGTTCGTGGAACAGGCATGTACCATAAACTAGAAGCAGTACAGTACCCATCCACAAAGAAACACTAGTAAAACAAGTTAGGAGAAAACAAGAAAATCTATTAAAGAGCTCAACACAATAACCAACAAAAACTACAAAAAGAAAAGCATAAACGACTACTACCAACTAGTCATACAAGCTAATAATCAAATTAAAATTAGTATCCCCAGCAATGGTGCTAAAATTTGGCTGGAATTCAGCGTGTTCTTGTGTTCCAATATACTCATCTGGCTATTTTAGCGGATTAGTCTGTGTTGGAACATGCTCAACATTTGGTTCATTTTCATTCTCCTTTGACTCCCGTTTGTCATCTGAATCGTCCAAAACTATACTGATTGACTCCATAAGTGTATTTGTGTGAAGATTATACACACGGTATGCTCGACTATTTATAGAATACCCCAGAAATATACCAACGTCACTACGATTGTCAAATTTTGCCAATGGATCTCTATCTCGTAGAATGTAACACTTGCTTCCGAACATATGAAAATGATATACATTTGGCTTTCTGCCCTTCCATATCTCGTAAGAAGTCTTGTTGGTAAATGACCTAAGGTACACCCGATTAATAGTATAACAAGCTATTTTAACAGCATCTGCCCACCATTTTTAGTGTATACCTTTTTCTGCAAGCATAATTCGAGCCATCTCCAGAAGTGTTCTATTCTTCCTTTCAACAATGTCTTTCAGATGTAGTGTGATTAGAGCGGAAAATTCATGTTGAATTCCAAGTTCATCACAGAAATCACTGAATTGAGAGTTTTCGAATTCCCTGCGATGATCACTTCTGATTCTGACAATCTTTCAAATAGAACTTCCTTTATCGGTCTGTATTTTTACCACAAAACTTCTAAACACATTCACAGTATCAGACTTTTCTTTGAGCAACGCTACCCAAGTAAATCTTTAAAAGTCATCAACACATACAAAGATGTACTTCTTGCCATTCACACTAGGTGTATTGACTGGCCCCATTAAATCCATATGAAGCAATTCAAGATTTCTTGAGATAATAATATATTGTAATGCAGAATGAGGAGACTGAATATTTTTACCTTTTCGGTATTGACCCAAATAATTATACTTTTGATTGCAAGCAAAGGTATTCCACGTACAACCCTTGAGTTTGCAATTTTCACCAAGGTTTTATAGTTGATATGCCCAAGCTTCCTATTCCACAATGTGCCTTCATCCTCTTTTGAACTTAAACATCGTACTTCTTGCTCCAGAAGATAACAATTAACTGATGATCGGATACCAGAAAGAACTCTATCATTGCCATGTCTAACCACACATCTGTCTTTCTGAAATTCAACTGTCATATTGTCATCACACAACTGACTGATGCTTAGAAAATTTGCCTTTAAACCTTCAACGAGTAACACACTAGTAAACACGGGAATTCCTTCAATTTGCATTTCACCTTTGCCAATAACTCGGCTCTTCTTCCCATCACCAAAAGTAACCGAACCACCATCATAAGGTTTTATCTTTATAAGAAATTCCTGAGTTCCGGTCATGTGACGAAAGCACCCGCTATCAAAGTACCCGAGTCTCTAGAATGTGCAATAAGTGAAGTATGAACAACAAAACAAGTATTCAGATGTTTAGGAATCCATACCTTTCGAACCATATTTGACCGTTGGGTATCGTCTATGTTGGAACATACAGACAGCTGTCGTCCGCTCATGATATCTCTCAGCAATTTAAGATATCGTCCTTCGGAATGGCCTTGAAACATGCAATAATTGCATATGAGAGGATTTTGCTGATGAGTCTTGATCACCTTTTTCTTCATATCTTGTACCTCTATCTTAAAGTTTCCCACATCGCATGATACATTTCCATAACCGATTCCTTGTCTATCTCTGAAGCTTTTTCCCATGGTCAAAATTTTGTCTAACTTTGGCTTACCAGAATTTAACTTCTTGATGGTTGGTTCTTCCAATTCAGCTCTTACAGTTATAGTATTCACCTTCACATTCAAATCTTCAATTTCACTCTTAAGTCTTTCAACCTGCACTTTCAATTCCTTCTTTGCCTCGGCTAATTGGTTTTTCTCAACCTTCGGGGACTTATTTGCATCTGGCACCTTTAACCACATGTCATACATTTTTCGTATGAAGCATAGATGTCTTCGTCACTCACAGATTGATTTTAATCATCGTTGGAAGTATCGGCAGACCGTATGTTGGAACATACCATATCTGTGTTGGAACATACAGCAGAATCCGTGTTGGAACATATGTCCACAACTTCTTCTTGATTTTTTGCTCCAAATGCCACATAATTACAAGTAAGTTCTTCATCATTTTTTTCATCTTCTTCATCCTCGCTCCATGAAGTAACATACGATCTTCCTTGCTTCTTTCGTGTATTTGCACATTCAGATTGAATATGACCAAAACCTTCACATTCTCTACACTGAATCCTTCCTTGCTGTTTTGCTTCACCATCTTGATTCCTCATGAA
>JAULKM010000009.1:3785318-3796709 GCA_032355605.1 Rubia tinctorum
TGCTTTATAATTATTTTGAAAAATATATATTTTAATTATTATTTGAGGACGCATTTCTAATTTTCGGAAAAAAAATTCCAAACTTGAGAACACATTACCATAATGCGTCCTCTAATTTTCGAAAACAAAAAAAATACACACAATGTGATGACGCATTTCCATTACGCGTCCTCTAGTGTGCGAAAATAAAATAAAATTTTACCTACTTGAGGACGCATTATGGTAATGCGTCCTCTTCATCCAAAAAAAATAAATTTACCTATTTGAGGACGCATTATGATAATGCGTCCTCTTCTATTCTTAATTTAAAAAACCCAAGTCCATGGAGGACGCATTTCCCCCAAAACGTCCAACCCCAGTCAATGCCCCATCAAACGTCCAATTTGGTGCAACTTGCACCCATCCTAGAAAGCACTCTCATAAATACAAGACCAAAAAGTGGATGTGGATGTGGTTGCGGATGCGGATGCATTGGCAATGTAAACTACAGAATTAAGATGGTGGATAAACTGTCGCTATTTCTTTCATTATCCTTTTCTCTCTTCCTACTCTCAACATCAGCATCTGACCCAGATTCTACTGAAACTTTGTTTCAGTGCCTTTCAAATGAATTCCCGTCAAACATTTCCATTCTCAACACTCTGTATTTTCCAAGAGATTCAAGCAATTACGAACCAATCTTGGAATCCAGGATTGAAAACCTCAGGTTCTTCAACCATTCCAGTAAACCTCTAGCCATAATCACTCCAAATAGCTACTCCCAGGTCCAAATCACCATCAAATGTTGCAAACAAAATGGAGTGCGTGTTAGAATCCGTAGCGGTGGACATGATTATGAGGGCACATCGTACACGTCTAGCTTCGGTCCTTTCGTCATGGTTGATTTGCGAGCACTAAGGTCGATTAACATCGATGTCGGAGACGAAACTGCATGGGTTGAATCAGGTGCCACCATTGGGAAGCTGTACTACGCCATTTCTCAGAAAAGCCCGGTGCACGGTTTTCCAGCCGGGCTCTACGCCACAGTGGGCGTTGGTGGACATTTTGGCGGCGGAGGAGTGGGAAACCTCATCAGAAAATACGGCCTGGCTGCTGACAACGTCATTGATGCGACAATAATCGACGCGAACGGGAAGCTTATGGATAGGAAATCGATGGGAAACGGTCTTTTTTGGGCCATCCGAGGTGGTGGAGGAGCTAGTTTTGGAGTCATTGTTGCTTGGAAAATCAGACTAGTTCGTGTTCCATCAGTGGTCACAGTTTTTGAGGTTTCAAGGAGTTTGGAACAAGGAGCCATTTCCCTTCTTCACAAATGGCAAGATATTGCGCACAAAGCCCACAAAGATCTGCTCATCAGTGTAGTTCTCTCAGCTGGGAGTGGAACTCCAGCCCTAATAACATTTAGGTCTGTTTTCCTAGGTAAAACTGAGGATCTTCTTCATATATTAGGAAAGATCTTTCCTAATCTCGGCGTAAACAAACAGGACTGCGAAGAGATGAGCTGGATCGAATTGATTGTCCGGTTTTCATCGTACCAAAGGGGTGTAACAACAGATGCCCTGAAGAACAACGTAGCCCCTTTGCCTGATAGCTACTCCAAAGGCAAGATAGACTTGGTTTACAAGCCTGTACCCATTGAAGCCTTGGGAGAGCTGTTGAAAAGATTGTCCACTGTGGACACACCTCCTATCATTCACTTCGAGCTGCACCCTTATGGAGGGAGGATGGATGAGATATCGGAATCCGATACGCCGTTTCCACACAGAAAAGGCGTGTTGTACGAGATATTGTACATTGTAGGATGGGTGGAAGACAGAAATGGGGAGATTGGCGAAACTCATGTGAAGTGGCTGAGAAGATTGTCCGAGTTTATGACTCCTTTTGTGTCGAAAGAGCCAAGAAGAACTGTTCTGAACGCTAGAGATTTTGATTTAGGCATCAATGATAATGATGTTTCTGGCGATGCTTATCACAAAGCTAAGGTGTGGGGATTAAGGTACTTCAACAACAATTTCAGGAGGCTGGCATTAGTTAAGGGTGAGGTTGATCCTGATAATTTCTTCTATTTCGAGCAAAGTATCCCACCTCTAACTCTTCATGACCACAAACAGGATTAGAGAATTAAATGCATGTACCAAATGCAGAAACATCTACTATTTGTTCAAGTTATGTTTATACTAATGAATAAATCTGGAAATCATCTCCAGGCATTACCGCGTGCTTTGATCTGATCGATTAGCTATACATTGTTGTATTCAGAATAATATTTTGATTTAGTCTGCTTAGATTGATGTATTATTCTCGATCTATAAAACATACTTATAGTATTGTTAGTGGTCATACTTATTTGAATGAATGGGTTAGCATTTTCAAAGTGTTATCCGACTAAACAAACAAATAAATTGATGATGACGCTGAAAGATCAAATTTTCATCACTAAAATCCTTGACTGACAAAAAATTAAGCCATCAAAGAGTTATCGGTAAGATAATAGATAAAAGGTCTATCAACAGCTTTACTAATTAATGATACTACTATTTTATACTATTGACTCCATATTTTTCTAAATTAGAATTTTAAAAAAATAGTCTGAAAGGTAGTACAAGTTTGCTAAACTTTATGAATCTCAGCTAATTCATGATATATGATACGTGCACTCAACTTTAAAAACATGAAGGACTAGTGATTAATTAATATATTTTACGTCCTTGCTGTTTGTCAGACTATTTTTCAAATGATTGGTTGTAATTTATTTCATTAGATTTGTAATTAATAGCTGTGTAAATGAATAGAAATTATGAACCAGCCCAACCAATTAACCTCGGGTTAATTTTGGATTAACATTCTTGACATTTGGTTTTAAGAATGTATCCACCTTACTAGCGTCTAACGTTTCTTTACCTTGAAAACTAACCGAATGACTTTGGACACACACCTTAGTATATGGAGTATATTAGAACTAAATAATTTCATGTTCGTATATTGATCTACTCGTCTTCAATAGTGATCTCAATTCTGGGATGAAGTAGAAATTTTTTAACATGATAGCACTAGAATAAAGGGGAAAGGCCATGTTTTCTCAAACTCGTATTTTGTTGAATTAAACTAAAAATAAATGTATTAAAAATAGTAATAATAGGATTAGAATAAACAAAATTTCACTTAATTAAATTCTACTGAACTAAAATAAAGTTTCTACTGAACTAAAATAATTGAACTTGAAGTCATGTGATTTGTATAAGAGAGAAGAGATTTGGGAGAAAATTATAGGAACAAATTAAGAAATGGGTTTTTTTCTCTCTAAAAAATATTGAGAGTTTTTCTTCAAATATTGAGCCTCCAAACTCTAATTTTTTTTAAAATATTCAAAAATTCAAATTCTTACATCTTTAAATCAGGGGCGGAGCCAGGCGGGGTTGGAGGGACTTCAGCCCCCGCCGAGCTGAAATTTACGGGCAATTTGAGGTCAGGAACTCCATGAGCTGGTATCCTCTGTGATGTCTACCCGTGAGTTGTGATATGTTTTCTTTGGATAAAAAAATTTGTTGTATGATGAAGAACTGTGATGAATCTGAACTATAGACTTAAGGGCGTAAGTTGCATTCAGTTCTACACTTGTATCGATTCATCGTTTTTATTTAGTTAACTTTTGCATGTCTTTTATCATGTATATTTAGAAAAGGCTACTTTGCATAAAATTAATTGAGAACCATGAATACAGTTATGATAACTTTAACCTGATGACAAAGACTAATTCAAACATATGCAAATCTTATCAAATGATACGATAAAATATAACTAAATTAATGAGCCGAATGAAAAGTCAGGTTTCTTCGTGTAATTTAGTTATAAAAATATTATCGCTCATGTTGAACAGATGGAGTAGAGTGGAAGCAGTTGCAAACGCTAAGCCTCTGTGAAAACAAAACCATCCTTCTGTTGGTACTAAGAAAGAATAACCAAGAAAAATAAGACTTGACATCGAAAAGCAAAAGGCCAGTTCCGGCCATTCAATAGAGTACATAAAGAGTTACAAGAACAAAATGCAAATTTTTAGTATTGACCATTATGCTGCAGCATATTCATAGCTCTCTGGGATTCGTAGTCCAAGTACTCAGCATTTCCAGGGCCAAAAGGTGCATTATAGGCATACATATCAAACATCCGATCATCGGGTGGCATAAGACTTCCTTCTCTCCCTTTAAACCCTTCCATTGGCGAGGGCCAAGGAGATGGCATTGGCATGTTTGAGCTCGAGGACTCTTGGTTCATGCTTGGTGGATTATTGTGCTGCGGTGAATTTCCAGTGGGTCTCCTATTCGAAGAATTGCCTGTTGTCAGAGAAATTGATGAAGACTGTGTCTGCAGCTGCTGTTGATTCTTCATGGGTGACTTCGGACGCAATGCCTCGATTTCTGGAGTTGTCAGAACAAGGTGTGGTGCTTCTGGAGGAGGGTTTCTGCCCCCACCACCCAGCCAAACTTTTCCATCTTTGTCAGCAAAACTTCGACAATATGCCTGTCAATGTTCCCATCTCAAGTCAGGACTTATGAACCATAATAGATGCACAAATGTAAAAAGCCAAAACAAGAACCAAAGAATTGCCCATGGTTTCTTGATTTCGATTTTGGCAGAGCATAGAACACTAATTATTTAGGATAAGTCAAGAATTTTCATCACTTTCATATTCCTTGAATTGGTGGCAAGCATGTTAAGATGCTACATGGATTACCTATAGAAGGGAATTGCACTGGACTATTCTGCTGAAAATTCCACAGAATCCATTCTATAACTCACTGGACGAGTGAGACATATGATATCCATGTAGCTAACAGCACATAATAGGTTTGATATTGTTTCCCATTGACACTAAGCAGTCTTGAATACTTACTAGTTACTACCCATAAAACAAGGCTCACTTGCCTCTCCTACTATCATCACATAAGAGGTTTGACATTGTTTTTCCCATTGAAACTAAGCGGTCTTGAATACCGCCCAGCCCTATCTAATCTATGTCGAAATCAAATATACTTTGCAGGTCTGTCAACAGAATATCAAAAGGATGTAAATGGAGCAAGATCATGACCATACCTCGGCATTAAAGTTCGATGAGGACAAATCTTTACCAACAGTTAGCCAGCCATCTCTTATATTACGATCGCCTCCAAAGAGCTCAAGTCTTCTTCGGCCAAGGGCAAAATGTTCAACTATTCGATACATATCTTCAGGTTTTGCAGTAGATCCTATGATACGAAGGTGGACATTTAATTCAGCCTCCATAAAGACATTGTACACTAGTAGAAACTTGACACGCACATGCAATTGATACATTGATTTCCAGATTAAACTAAAGGTCTTTAAAAAGGGAATTCAACTATCATTTGCAACTTGGTTAGCGTTTGACGCAGTAATAGAAGCAATGTGAAAACCTCCTGTAGCCATATTTGCTTTGTTTATATATATATTTTTTAAATGTAAAGGATCCAATCATACAAGTCAAGTATCAATTCAAGGCATGGTAGGCTTTACATACAAACTAGTCAAACATAGAACAGAACAAATTGCCATAAGTAGGCTCCTGTAGTCATATTTGCTTTGTTTAAATATTAAAAAAATGTGAAGGATCCAATCATACAAGTCAAGTATCAATTCAAGGCACGGTAAGCTTTACATACAAACTAGTCAAACATAGAACATGAGACACCAGAACAAATTACCATAAGTAGGCTCCTCAGCAATTATCACATCAGTGTCAATGTTGGCATGGATTATATGACCATCAGTACTGCGACGGACTGTCCCTTTTATGCCCATTAAGCAGTGTTCCTTCATTTCATTGACAAGTAGATATATCAGCATATAACTCACATATATAAAGAATAGCACCTAAGAAACAAAACAGATGCGATATGAAACAGTAGAATTCAGATTCATTCTACTTAATGTGTGGCAGGTGTGTATTTTTTTTGTGTGGGGGCGGGGATGGGGTGGTGGGTGTATTGGTGCGTAATAAATCACAGCAAAAGAAGTTCCTCCTCACAACCTTCGACCGCTGGAATAAAGTATGAGAATCGTGCCGCAGCCCAGGAGTTGCATTGGTCTTGTTCGTCTTCACCCAACATATGTCTTCACACCTTCGAAACCCCCACTATAAGCAACATATATTAACGACAGAATACGTAACATAGCTGAAAATCGAAAACCAATTACAAAGAACCGAAATACAAAAGAAAAAAATGAGGTAAAAACCACAATTATTATCATGAAAGAAGCGGTAGCTTATCACAACATATTTCAGGGGGATAAGCACATCAGGCTTACCTTTTTAAGGCATTGCCGACCTTGCTCGAGTCCAACACCATCACCAACCCACAGAAAAATGAAAGAAGGCGTGTCTGCAATAGCCTGCAAGTACAAACAGTCAAACATCTAGCCAAGATGATGATACAGATAAAAGGGCAGCAGAATCCACCAGTATATAATTATTATACTAAAGAGCATTAATTAATATATAATTTGTGCACATAACCAGATAAGACCAAACAAATCTGATTTCACCAACCACCCCCTTTCCCATTTTTTAATATTACAGACAATCAGGGTGTTTGAACCAACTGTACCTCAATCTTAAGATTCATGATTTCTTCAATTGTCCAGTAGTCCATATGGTCAGTCACACCAGGTGCTCGATGGACATATTCTTCCCACGGGGGATCAACAAGAATGACATCAAACTTGGTCCCAAAGAGCTCTGGTGAAAGCACTTGCTCGCGCAGGTCACACTTCATATACAGAGGGGGTGCATTTGAATTCCTAACAATCTCATCTTTCTTTTGGATGAGCTCTCGAAGCTTGGGATAATCCTCCATTACGCTGGTGAGCTCCAGCTCTCGGATGTAATTCTGCGGACGCATACCAGTGTCAACAAAGTTCTGGGAGTAATCATTTTGCTCTCCCCTGGAAGGAGCTTTGCCAGGGGGTCCACTAGTTCGAGGAGGAATCCAACCTCCGGATGTTTTTTCTTGTGTTTGTCCACGACCGCCAGATACCACAGGACTAAAACTTGGACCAGATGTATTTGGTGGACCTCCCCTCATTGGACCTGCTTGATTATAATACATAGGTGAATTTGATGGACCCCCTAAATTTGGGGGAAACCTGGGTGCAGAGGGCCCAGGTGGTACAGGCGAAAGAACTGGTGGAACACCTAATAAATTCATTTCAACACCTCGAGGACCAGGCCAAATTACTGGAGGCTGGAATGGTGGCATAAAGACAGCTGGTGACATTGGGGGACCTGGTGCTGGGGACATGCTAGGAGTTAGAGATTGCAGCGATCCCGGCGGTGGCATTCCAATAGGCCCAAAAGGTGAACCCATCATGGTCATTGGAAGCCCAACTTGTTGACCATCTCGGCCAGTTGGTCTACCCCTCCCTCGAACTCTATTACCTTTAGGTCCTTGCAATGCAGATCTTGTAAAGGAAGAGTTGTCCGGGTTTCCATGCATCATTTGTGTTCCACCACTAGAGCTTTGGCCTCCAGAAGGACGATTAGATGTACCAACCTTCTGGCCGCGAGCTTTTGCAGCCTGATAGTCATTCTCATCCCTCCAAGAATTTTGGTCATGTCCAGTAAGACTCCCATCTGCGAATGTATCTCTTGAGTCCTCAGGTCCACTGACATACGAATCCCTAGCTTTTTCCTCCTTGGGATGAGCGCTGTCATCATCAGCTGAAGCTGATGTATCAGATTGCTGACGAGGTTCATTGCTTCTAGGAAGAACCGACTTAGTTTCCTCCCTTCCGTAATCGAATGGTTTGGTTTGTATTTCTATGACATCATAATTGTCATTTGAAATACCATATTTAGATGAGGTTTTCACAGCTTCAGTCCGGTTACCATCTTTCCTGCTACCAGACCGACCTTGTGGTCTGTCATGGTCAATCCGGCCACGCCTGGGAAAATCCCACTCTCTTCCATGATCATAAGCTGCATCTGTGTCTTTAATGTCTTTTTCATTATTAGGCTGCCTTCTTCTCCAGCTCTCTCTTGAACCCTCACGGTCCCTACTCCTGTCAATCCAACTCTCATCTCTTGCTTTAGACCTATCATCTCTGTAGCTATCCCGGTCTTGTTCCTTCCTCCTAAAGGAATTGCCGCGTTCGTATTCCGTGTCAAGATTCTCCAATTCATGTTGCCTTCTTCCATTTCTTTCAGGAGTCCTTGACCTCCTGAGAGTGTCAGTTTCTCTCCTGCTTTTGTCTCTTATCCCAGCACTAACATCCTCGTCTGCATTTATAGACCTCTCCTGGCTATCGACAAAATCACTACCAGAAGGATTCTGGTTCTGACTTTGCTCTTCAAGTATCTCCTTGGCTGAGCGTGTCAATGAGGTGCCTCTGCTTTCTTCCTCTAAGAAATCAAATTTGTCCTTACTCCTGTCAGGCTCGGACTTTTTCTCCTCCCATTCTTGAGATTTAATGAGCCTATCACCATCTGAAACAGTTTCTTTGGTTCTGAGCTCAGTTTGATCAATCCTCAAACCATCACCTCTAACTCTACAACTATCAAGCTTAGACTCAGTAGGCCTCCCACCTCTGACATCTGATTTCTCCACATAGTTAATGTCTTCGCCTCGCCAGGAAGCATCTGAGTCATCCCATCTTCTCCTTGAACTTCTTCCATGCTCAGAAGATCCATGACCCTTGTCTCTACTGCCCTCCCTCCTCTCTAAATAGTCGCCTTCTTGACTCCTATTATTCAATCTATCCAAAGTGTTTTCCTCTGTTTTCTTCTTCACATGCCGAGATTGTGACTCTTTTCTTGTTTCATAGTCATCTTCATCACTATCATCTCTGGTGGAGCCACCTGATCTCTTTCGGCTCTCACCACTTTTTCTTCTACTGCTACTGTCTGCTCCTCCCTCTGCTTCTTCATCAATGCCAGGCTTTCTTAATTTGCTGAAACGATGTTTTCTTTTATCATCATCTTCCCATTCATCATCATCCCTGAACCTTTCACTTCTTATATCAGAATCAGCGTCTATGTCCCGCTTTACCAACACCCTTGCACGTTCAGGTGAGCCCATCAAATCAACAGGCCCTATGAAGTCAGGTAAGCCAAATTATTAAACTAAAAGCAGAAATCAGCGACTTGAGCAAAGCTAACAAAATGCAACAGGACAGTTTATTATATGGAAGTTCTCAGCTAGATAAAGAAAAGAGCTTCTAAGCTGCACCGTCCATACTAAAAACTTGAAGTCATTATTTCTCCAATTACTACCCCAGGTCTCATTTTAAACTGTGATGAGACCTGAAACAAGGGAATGTGATGACATTCATCGGAAGATTAATATATTACCAGTCATTCACAGATAGAGGCAAGTTAATCAACAGATGAAAGTTTATCCTCGCAACTATAAGCATTTCACAACATTTAGATCTAGCTTGAGTCAATTGGGCAGTGCTAGCGTTTACTCCAAGCATTTCATATGATTTCAGCTGCGTGTCGAAATGCTAACAGAGTAGGGAAATATTTGTATCAACAATACTTCTCCCTAGCGCTCAAACAATATCCTAAAAGATCCTAACTCATGCAAAAAATGTAACAAGAATCAGCTATGAAAAGATACTCATTTGACTTCACTAATACAAATTATCTTACCCGAACATGTGTTATTTATTTTTTCCAACACAACCTGCCTCATCAAAAAAAATTCAGCAGATTAAAAATTCCATCCCACTGATCCTATCAGTATAGAGAACAAAACGAAAAGCAAAAACATCATGTCAAAATTTAAAGGCCGTGTCTCAAGTTTTGCTCACAGACAACATACACTGCTAATTGTTGTGAAGTTTTGGCAAAAAACACCGTATTTTAGATAAGAGAAATTGAACCAAAATAAAAGCCTCTATTCTTACACGGTCAGCTTTCAAAAGCATTGCTATATCAAAAAGACACCAATTGAACAACTAAATTATCCTTTCAAAAGCCCCGCTCTAAACCTAACTTACCGTGGGTAAAATGAATCATTCGCATCACTAGAGCCGCCAAAATCCACCTCGAAACGCCCCAAATAACTTCACTTCACATCAAAATTCGCATATTTTCGAAGGAACAAATAAATTAAAGTCTAGGGGGTCAACAAATTGCAGGTACGAGATGCATGTAGTATAGAAATTCAATGAATAAAACGGGGGGGAAACTCACCGGATGGGACGCTTGAAGTATGACGGCGGCGAGTGATTGAAGATAAATCTGGATTCCGAAGAGGGCCGGAGAGTCGGCCGGGAAGGGACGAGGGCTGTCAAGTAACAGGGGAAGGGTTCGCGTCCAACAGAGTAGAAAAAATTGGTACTTTTCGGTCCACTAAAGAAATATTCAAACAGAAAATAGTTAGGCCTGTCTAGATTAGTTGAAACGTGTAGTTGAGTTGAGAATAATTTATTGGATTTGAGAAAAATTGAGTTGATTTGATTGGAGATGAGACTAATTGAGAAGAGTTGAATTGATCTTAACTGAGCCAAACTGAACTGAAATAATTCAAATTGATTGAATTAAACTAAACTGAACTAAAACAACTAAACCAAACCGAATCAAACTAAACTAAACTGCATCAAATTGAACTAAATTGAATAAAAATAAACTGAACTGCATCAAAATAAACTCAACTGAATAAAGGTGAAGTGAACTGAATCACACTAAACTGAATCACAATGAAAAGATAATGGATATGTGTTTATCTTTTATTATTTAGGTACGTAAATTAACAGGTAGTTACTGATTAATTATTGGGGATACGTTGTGCATTGTATCCATGTTGTACCGTATAGGAAATGTTCATCAATTAGGTAGGTTTTTTTCCAATTATTTGAAAGTTATATTGATACTTTTGCAATTAAATAGAGTTACATTAGTATATTGCCCTTTATTTATTTTTTGGACAAGACTCCAGAAATTTTTACAATAAAAAAGGAGAAAGTTTCATGTAAGACCAATCATGAAAAACTTTATTCATTAATTTTCAGGATCACCACATTAATTACATCAATTACAAATGACCCGCCTAATGGCCAAAAGAGATGTTGAATTGTCCAGTTTATTAAAAAATATCTATAGGTTAACTTATAGGTTAACAGTTAGATCAATCATAAAAAATCTCATTCTAATAACTTTCATAGTCAGATTAAAATTATTTATATTTTGAGATATATTTTTAAAGGTTTTTAAAAGAGTAAAGTGCATAAATAACCCTATTAAATTTTGAAAGTGTCAATATGACCTTGTAAATTTAGAAAGTG
This sequence comes from Rubia tinctorum, assembly GCA_032355605.1. Lineage (NCBI taxonomy): Eukaryota > Viridiplantae > Streptophyta > Magnoliopsida > Gentianales > Rubiaceae > Rubia > Rubia tinctorum. The sequence goes on from JAULKM010000009.1 coordinate 3,796,620, forward strand.
CTAAACTAACCCTAAGATTTTGATCAATGGTACAAATATGCCCAAATTGCACTATCCAGACATTGACTAAAAGAATTCAGGCGTTAACTT
>JAULKM010000009.1:3812556-3843302 GCA_032355605.1 Rubia tinctorum
CTAGGAACTCTAAAGCACTGCAGATAGTTAATGGATATGAGCTTCTTGAGGCCCCTAGAAAAAGCTTCACTTACCAAGTTGTATAAGAAGGGGGATAATGGATCCCCCTGCTTAATGCCTCTGCTGGAACTGAAAAAACCAGTTGCTACACCATTTATCAGCACTGAAAACCAGGCTGATGAAATGTTTTGTAATATTATCTTAACTATGCTCCCATGAAAACCAAATCTCAGCAGTACTGAGTTTAGAAAAGGCCAAGAAATCCTATCAAATGCTTTTTGCATATCCAACTTGATAATCAAGTTGTTATGCTTTTGGTTCCTGTTTAGTAACCTCACCATTTCTTGCATCTGTAAAGTGTTATCACTAATGTCCCTTCCTCTAAGGAAGGCTGACTGTTCTGGTGAGGTTAACTTTGACATTAGTGGCTTGATTCTCTCCATTAAAATCTTTGAGTACACCTTGTTGACATAATTTGATAAACTTATAGGTCTAAAGTCTGAGAAACAGTTAGGGTTGGTTTTCTTAGGAATCAGAGCTAACCATGTGCTAGAAATAGCCCTAGGTATTCTTTTCCCATTAATGAATTCATTTGCTGAGCTGAGGATATCCTCTTTGACCGTTTCCCAGCAATGTGTATAAAAATGGCCAGAGAATCCATCAGCCCCTGGTGCCCCATCCTTGTTAAGATCAAAGACTGCAAATTTTAATTCATCCATATGTACTGGTTTCAGCAATTCTTCGTTTTCTTGCTGGGAGATCAGAGTTGGGATTTCGTGAAGAAAATACTGGATATACTGACCTGTGTTATCAGGTTCAGAATCATTCAATAGGTTTTCAAAGAAGAAAATCCCTTCCTCATGGATTTTTGCAGGATCTGTGGTCCAATGACCATTCCTGTCTTTGATCTTATTAATTTGAGATCTACACCTCCTTTCCTTCACTGTGTTGTGGAAGTACTTTGTATTAGCATCACCCTCTTGTAGCCATCTAACCTTAGCCTTTTGTTTCCAAAAGATGGTTAACTCTCTCTGGCTCTTTATTAGGTTTGCCCTCTGTTTATTTAGCTCTATCAGGTCCAGTGCATCACCAGTGTGCTGATAGACTTCTTCTAGTTGGGATACTAGAGTTTCCATTTGGTTGTGGTTTTTCTGAACATCTCCAAAAGTTTTTTTGTTCCAATCCTTTAGAATAGTTTTAAGTTTTTTAAGCTTATAAACCACTCTATACATGCCAGACTCATGACATGGTTGATTCCAACAGTCATGAACTAACTGTGAGAAGTCCTCTCTTTGCATCCACATCTTTTGGAACCTAAAGGGCTTAGGTTGTTGAATGTCCGAGGTTTGTATCGAAAGAAGTAAAGGATTATGGTCAGAGGTGGTTCTATTTAGAATTTGAATAGAGCTATGTGGAAAGAGCTCAAGCCATTCCAGGTTGCACAATCCTCTGTCCAGCTTTTGTAGTAATAGATTAGGCTTAGCTCTATTGTTGGACCAAGTGAATTGGTTACCAACAGTTTGGATTTGCAAGAGTCCTAAGGAGTTTATCAGTGAATTAAAATCCCTGATGCTGCCTAATGGTGGAGACCCACCTTTTTTTTCAGTCACATTAGCAACAGTGTTGAAATCTCCTACAAATAATGTTGGAGCATTTGGTAGGATGAGGAGATCCCTCCATAGTTCTTTCCTAAGGGTCCTAGTTGTTTTAGCATATATAAATACCGCATTCCAGGTTATTGAGGATGTAGTTATTGTAGTACATATAAACTGGTCAGATTGTGAGAGGACAGTAACAGTTAGAGTGTTATTCCACAGAAGCCATATTTTAGAATTTGCAGTATATGTTGAATTTTCAAAATGAAGCTTGAATTGTAATGAGTTAATTTCAGAATGATCATGCCATGGTTCAATAACACAAAGTAGACTAACTTTATGTACTGAAATTAGTGTTCTTAATCTATCTAGTGAGGTACCATACCCCCTAACATTCCAAATTAACATATTCCCTATTATTTTGTGACTAATCATTTAGAAACATTTTTAGATTTTTGTGATGATCTCAGCCAATTGTCTAAAGTCAGACCTCATCTAACTGATTTATTTTGACAAAAGGTAACAATATCCAAACAAATAAAAAATTATAAACTATAAATCCAAAGAGATTAATTTCAATCTTCTAAACAAATCATTATTGAAAAATCTCTTTGAAAATATAAATAAGCATCCCATATGGGTTTGAGATTTTAGTAAAGTCGAAGGCACTTTTTAGTAGGAACAGAAGAATGAGGGAAATATGAGACTTAAATTTTTAATTGAAAAATGAATTTGTGTTATGATTTGATGCATTCAATTGGAATTGCATTAAATTTCCATTCCCTATAATCTTTTTCTCTTTCTACAAATATAGTGAAGGAAGTCTTCTCTCTCATCACAATCCCTATGTTAGGGAATGAGACAGGAAAGCTGTTGGAGATGAAAAATCACGTAAAATCCCTATAATAAATGAAAATTTCTATTATAGGGAAGCTGTTGTAGATGAAAAATCATGTAAATCCCTATAATTAATGAAAATTTCTATTATAGGGTAGCTGCTGGACTTGCTCTAAGAAGTAGTTTTCCATTAATTTTGGTTTGATTAAATCTCTACTACATTACCCATATTTATACTAGTGACATCACCTAACTAATGACTAAGATCTTGTCATCCCAACTCTAATATAACGGCTAGAACTAGCTCTCTAGAATATTCCTTACAACTCCATACTAATCTACCTATTTGAGAGAGGGTAAGAAGCTAGTCTAGAATCTTCCTTGCTACTATGACTTCTGGACTTATTCTAGATGGGCTAATAAGAAGCCATTTGGGTCAGGCCTGGTCTAAGTAGCTCAAAAGAACAAGGCCCCAGTATTTTTCCATCAATAATTAAAAAAAATAAAGATATTTAATTTTTCAATAAATTCTCTTAGAATACTTTACTTTCACAAATTCTTATTTTAGATCGAAAAACCATTAGATGGGGAATTATATAATTATCATGACTAATAGCGTGATATATATATTATTTTTATTGCATTGGGGTACCTATAACTTTAAAACATTTTAAAATAAATTTCAACATATAAATAATTATAAAACAACTTAAAAAATGATAAGAATAAGGTTTTATATGATTGGTAAGGAGGCCTTCTCCTTTACTTTTTTTCCAAAATTTTACAATAAAATTTTTAGAAGGATGAATCTATTTGACGTAAAATTTAGTAGTTGTGATCTAAAAAAATATATTATAATATATAATATTTTTTTGATTATGTATATTTTATTTTTAGTAATCATAATATAATAATAATATTTTGTATATAATAATTGTACTTTAATATTATTAGGGGCCTTACTTTTACACTTAACACATGGCCTTGAAATTATGGAAGACGGTTTTAATTTGGACTAACCCAAAATCAAGTTTAATTTTCAATAGCCCCCTCAAAATTGATTTTCCATTTCAAGAAAACTCTTCATCATGATGAAATTATTGCGCTTTTGGTGAAGATATTCGCCAATTGATTATCCGTCTTCGCGTATTCTAGTTTTGTACACATCTTTTGGTGATGCATTCTGTAATAAAGTGATGCGGCATATTAATGTGTTTACTATGATCATTAAAAGCTCGATCCATGTTTATATCTCTTGTTGGTTTGTCGTCCACAAGGAACTTTGTTGGCTTCTTTTGCAGAAACTTCCACTTATTCGGAATTTTCTTTCTTTTGATTATCCGATTCATACCAATTTCCTTGTGCCCTTTTGGTATTCAAATCAATCCCCATGTGTCTTTCTTCTTGAACTCGGAGTCATTTTCTTGCAATTGCCTTTTCCTTAGCTTTAAATTCTCAGCAACCATATCACTAAAATATTCCTGCTGATTGTTTCTCCTCCTCCCTAACCTTCTTATGCTTGGCTGATAAAACATTATCAATTTCCTCCAACTCCTCTTGTGCTAATATGTGACATTGACCTTGTCTGTAATCTGGCTTTTGAGCGGATCAAACCCCTCAGCACCAACATTATTTTTCACACGAGGAACAACATACGTGCGGGTCATTCCAAGCAAGGTTTTCGAAGGTGTGCTGGTTTCCGAGGACCGAAGGTATGATTTTGTTTGATGTGAACAGTGAGAAATTTGGATATGTCAAGCTTCTAAAAAGGTGACACGTTTCTTACAAATCGGTCTGAATCATTTCTTTCAAGTGCATTCTAAGGCTCAGTTTTGGGAACAAAGGCTAACTCTATCCCTATGGGTTGTTCGGAGGATTATGATCGACGAAGTATAGAATGTTTTGTAATGGAAGACGATAAAGGTGAGAAATGGAGTAAGCATAGTGTGGCATTGTCGGAAAAGTTGTCAGTGAGAATGATATTCTGTTGATGAATCAGGATCCTTTGTCCAAGTCTGGGGCGGTCTACTCTACGAATGGAATGAAAAAGCTTTGGGTTGGAAAGAACAATAAGCGTCATAATACAACTTGCAGTAGATACTACACTTTTTGTTTACTTGATAGTAATGATCTTTATCTTCCATTAGAGGACATGCTATGTGGTCGGTTGTAGCTGCGGTTGTTTATCTCAAGGAGGGGTGGCTTTGTTACAAGTGTTTTGGTGATTTCGAACTTGCTGTGGTTTGTTTTGGTTGCTTTTCTCCTGATAGCAGAATTTGTAGATTAGTTTAGTTATGTGATCGGTGATCTTTGAGATGTGTACTAGTACTATTTATTATTGCATTTATGAGAATTTATGGTTAAATTTTACATTCCACTGGTTTCATAGCAAACTAATTAATACTGCTCTATGTGTATAGTTCTATGTGTATAGTTATTGTTGATTATTGAGTGACTTTTCCCATTTGGGTCCTTACGGCATCCACAATGGTAGTGAATTTAAAAAGCACTTCTTAAGTGCCAAATCATGAATTTTAATAAAAACTAGATAAAAATAAACTACCAACAATGGTAGCGGATCTAAAGAGCACTTCTTAAACATTTCTTTTTAATTTTAAATTATAATTTATTAAAAATATAAAACAAGCAATGTTAAATGACATTCATTGATTGGTTGGTATATGCACAAAGAAAGAGCTACCAACTCCTTAATTAAAGATCAACTCCTTATTAAGGAGCAATCCTTAAAAATCCACAATGATACTCTTTAAATAAGGAGTACTTCTTATTAAGAAAAAAATAGATTTAAGGAGTTACAATTGTGAATGCTTTTAGGATTGGATGGGCAGTGGAAAGCAAAGTTAAAGGGTATTACTTTTAAGAACTGGAGGCTGGAGCTCTCTTTTTGGAGGATATTGTAGGCTTTTTCATTCATTTAACATAGTTGCTAGATCGTTTAAAATTATTATGGTTTAGAGGGGGAATTCGTAGTTGCACAAGTTCAAGCCTTCCTCCAGAGAGTACAACACCAGATGATAAGGATGTTCTTGAAGAAGAAATGCACGGTCTAATTGATCATTCATGCTATTGTTGTAGGTCAACTTACCATGCTCTTAAGCAAAGATTCTAATGTTCCATTTTTGTATTTTTGGCATACTGTGCTTATAAATAAAACTGACTTAATTTAGCCTATTGTGAAAGCAGCGGGAGACCGGGTTCTACTTTTCCCCAAAAAATAGTTTATACTTCTTAAATAAACATTTTTTTTAGCAATTTACTAAACACTAAAAAATGTTCAAGTTATAAGTAAAACACTTATAATCCATGCCAAACACAATCTTTGTCTCCTTGGTATAACTTCTTGCTGGTCCGACGATTAAGCATGCATGTGCTGATATTACTTCTCCATTAACTCACCATGAAGAATTTCAGATGAGGAGGTTTTGTTAAATGAATCACTCTCTATCTTTTGGGGACCTTTCTGATGAATGTGATCACAACCCTTACGTAAGTTTTTATGGCAAGGAAATTAGGGTAAAAAATTAATGGAGCAAGAAAGGTTTGATCTTTGTGATGTATTATCTGACAAAATATTTTCATGACTTGAATTAATTAAGTTTTGTCAAAATATTCATGAGACCAGCAATTTATTACTTGAGTTTACGCACATTTAATTTCCTACACTCAGTTGGATCGATGTTGCACATGCATGGTTAATGCTTCAGTGCTAGATGTTTGAATGAACATGAACCCTAAATTCTAAACCCTAAAATGAACCCAATTTTAAATTGAAAGTGTCAATATGTTAATGCAAAACAAAAAAGTGTCAAAATAACTATAAATTTATGATGTATGTATCAATGTAACCCTAAACACCGTTGACTTCAATTGTCAATGGAAATTTTAGACGGAATATAATGAAATGACCTTTTTTCCCCTCGAAAAAAAAAACTAAAAAAATAGAAAAGACCAAATTCCCCTTTTCTTCTTAGAGTTAATCTCTAATTCTAATAGAATATTAAATTAATTAGAATCAGTTTTAAAAAATAATACTCTTTCTGATTTTTTTATATATCCTTTTCCATGTCTGATTCTACCTCGTATACCCTTTGTACTCACTATATATATATATATGAATACACACAACCACGATTATTTGTGGGTTTTACATTCTATCATGGTATCAGTTAGGTCTATCTAAATATTCTCTGGCTTTTCCCAAAATTTTCCATCTATTTCTCTTCATTTTTTCCAATCTCCGGCCATTCCCACCTGCCGTCAACCGTCGATCTCCGCCGCTACAAACCTTGCTAGTCAGATACTGCCGATTGGAAATCCTCCGCTGCCTACACGCCTCTCTGCCGGACCACACACTCCGCCATTGTGTCCTTCACGCGCCGTCGGTGATCCCGTGACGCACCTGCTGCTCGTTCCGTGCACAACAGTTAAATCAGTCGTCCACTGACATTCACAAGCCTTCTGTGTGTTTGGTGTGATTTTATTTCTCTATTGTGCTTGGATCTATTCCCGATGACGACCACTACGCTTCCTTGTTTGATCAACTACATCACCATCAAGCTTGATAGTTCCAACTACTCTCACTAGCGTACCCAGTTTACCTCTGTTTTACGAACTGTCAAATAATTGGCTATGTTGATGGTTCAATTAAGTGTCCTGCTGTACCTACGAGCTCATCTTACAAGGAATCCTATGAAAAGGCTTCTGAGGATATTGATGCTCGTTATGTTTGGATTCATACAGATCAGCTAGTCTAAGCTGCTCTTTTTTCATTCTTGAGTCTTTCTGCAATGTCGACAATTGACGGTATGGTCACTGATTCTCAGGTATAGGATATTTTAGCCACTAAATATCAGAATAATTCTCGTGCTCGTCGCCTTTATCTCCATGATCGTTTAAATGATGTTCGTCAAGAAGATCATCCTATTCAGGAATATTATGCTCGTTTTAAAGATATTCTTGATGAATTGCGTGTTCTTGGTCATCCTCATAATGATGAGAATATTGCTGTTGTGTTTTGTCGTGACTTGAATGATAAGCTTTCCTAGTTTTCTTCTGCTCAAATGGTGAAAGATCATTTACCCCCTTTGTATACTATTGTTGCTAATGCTCAGGCTCTAGATTTTCACTCAAAGCTCACTCGTCTACCTCTGGATCAGTACTCTCTGCTTTTATTGCTTCTCAACAGGGATCCAGAGAGGCTAATTGCGGCAGGGAAGGTCGCGGTTTTGGGCGAGGGAGGTATGGTCGAGGCTGCGGCCGCAAAAGGGGAGGAGGTTGGAATCCGTCACCGCCCGGTGGTGGCGTCCCTCCATCGGGCAAGTGGCCTACATACATCTGTCAGTGGTACCATCACCCCGGTCATATTTTTTACAAACTGTCACATGTTGCTCGCGATGATGTTGTAAACTCTGCGGACACAGCTCAGCCACATTATTAGCAACTGAATGCCACTCCAGATTGGTACATGGACTTTGATGCTACTAATCACATGACTGCTTCTGCTTCCAACCTGGATAGCTTTGCTCCTTATAACAATAATCGTCGTGTTTATTTTGGAAACGGTTCTCTTTTGCATATTTCTCATGTTGGCAATTCCCGAATTTCTGATTTCCTCACTTTATCTGATGTCTTGGTTGTTCCCAACATCACTAAGAATTTTTTGTCTATTTCCAAGTTAACAAGGGATCTAAATGTTGTTGTTTGTTTTGATTACACTTCTTCACAATTCAGAATAAGGTTACCAAGGAGCTCATGGGCCAAGGACACGGTGAGGGAGGTCTCTACATTTTAGATTATGGTGGTGCTTCTTTAGTTTCATTTGTTAATTCAAATAAAGCTAAGGCCTCGTTTGAGCTATGACATAGTCGGTTAGGACATGTTCATTTTTCTGTTATTTCATCTTTAAATAAAACTGGTTGTTTGTCTATCACTAGTTTGCGGCCTAAATCTCATTTATGTACTTCTTGTGAGATGGCTAAAGGCAAGCGTCTTTCTTTTAATAAAAATTTAAAAAGCGCACCACGGATACTTGATTTAGTTCATTGAGACCTCTGGGGACCCTCACCTATTGTCTGTCGTGCCATGTACCTTTATTATGTCCTTTTTATTGATGATCACTCTTGGTTTACTTGGTTATATCCTCTGCAACGTAAGTATGATTTTGTGGAGGCTAATATGCAATTTGAAGCTTTTGTTTAATATCAGTTCTCTACCATCGTTAAAGTTTTTTTTAGAGTGATGGTGCAATCGAGTTTGTGAATCATCGCTTGCAGACTCATTTTGCGTCCAAGGACATTCATCATCAGCTTTCATGCCCTTACACTCCAGAGCAAAATCGTCATATAGAGAGGAAGCATCGTCATATTACAGAGACTTGTTTATCAATGCTCTATCACTTTGGCCTTTATCATTCATTTTTGGTATGATGCCTTTTCCATAGCAGTCTACATCATTAATAGATTTCCTACTCTGGTTTTATCTGGTCAATCTCCTCTCTCCATTATTTTTGGTACTACGCCAGACTACTCCAATTTCATCCTTATGGTTGTCGTGTTTCCCCCTACTTGAGGCCTTATGTTGCGCATAAACTGGCCTCTCAGAGTATGTCCTGTATATTTTTTGGGCACGGTTCACAGTACAAGGGTTATCATGTCTTGTTTCTCTCACCAAGAGAGAGTACATCACTCGCCATGCTCGGTTTGATAAGTCATTATTTCGGCTTCCTGTACTGGTATTGTTATAGATTCATCATCCCTAGATGTTTTAGGTTTTTCAGAGCCTTGGTCAGTTCCATCGGAGGTGTTTGAATCATCTTCCTCTCCTGAATCACCCATTATTTTGGAGGATTTAAATTGTCAGAATTCACCTGATCTTAGGGTTTTTCAGAAACTTGTGTCTGTTTGTCACAGGGTGACCAACAGCATGATCGCTAGCAGCCGACGCCTCTAGCACAGTCGACACCACACCTTCCGCTGATCCACACATTAGCAACCTTGGCCGCGCGTGAGCTTCACGCGCGCGCCGTTGTCACCGGCAAGGCATCGTCCACACGTGACAATGAACCCAACGCCGGCTACACCATCAGCAGCTCTGGTGAGTCCATCCTTCTCCATCCGGTTGCCATCATCACCGATCTCGAGTGCTGAGTCCGCCTCGGATTTTGTGCCCATCACCTCAGGTTTCAAGCCATCCCCAACTTCGGTTCTTTCTTCCCGACATCTGATGGCCACTCGTTCTCATACTGGCTCTTTATGATAAAAGGATTTTTCTTATTTTGGTATTTCTTATTCACTGAGTGCTTTATTTGCAAAGACCAAGCCTCGTAGTTATCATTTTGCGATCAATAATCTAGACTAGGTTGCTGCTATGGACTTAGAGATGGCTGCTCTTCGCACTCAACAGACATAGGAGTTGGTTCCTCATCCTCCTAATGTTAATGTTGTTAGCTCTAAATGAGTGTATCATTTGAAGTACAAGTCTGATGGCTCCCTTGATCGGCACAAGGCCAGGTTAGTTACTCAAGGTTTTTCACAATTACCTGGTTTTGATTATGATCATATATTTAGTATGGTGGTGAAGACATCTAATATTCATACTATTTCGTCTCTTTCTGTCATTCGTAATTGGCCTTTACGACAGTTTAATGTTAATAATGCTTTTTAAATGGCATTCTTGATTCTCCAGTTTACATGGAGCAGCTTGCTGGTTACAAAGACACTATGCGTTCTAATTATGTTTGTTGTTTCCGCAAGGCCATTTATGGTTTGAAACAAGCTCCTTGTGCTTGGTTTCAACGTTTTAGTTCCTTTTTGGTTGGCCTGGATTTTGTATACAATTCTGCCGATACCTCCTTATTTGTGTTTTCACGTGGTGCTTCTGTACTTTATTTGCTAGTTTATGTTGATGAAATTATTCTCACCGGGAATGATAGTTATCTCATTCAGAAGTTTATCGATCAGATTAATAAAAAATTCAAGATTAAAGATATTGGCACTTTACAGTATTTCTCGGGATTGGAGGTTGTTTGTACTTTTGATGGCTTATTCTTTGGACAAGCCGGATATGCCAAGGACATTTTACTACGCACTGGAATGCAGGATTCGATGACTGTTGCTATCCCTTTTGTAGCATTTTTGCAGCTCGCATGCTCCTCTGGTAAGCCATTCGATATCACACACTTTATTTCTCTTTGGTTGGTGCACTACAGTATCTATCAATTACACATCCTGATATTTCTTATGCTATGAATACGGCCAGTCAGTACATGCAGTCTCCTACTGATGACCATTACCAGGCTGTTACTCGAATTCTACGTTATGTCCGTGGTACTATGCACTACGGGCTTCAGTTTCACAAGAATTCTTCCGCTTTATCGGTTTTGGGTTATCATGATAATTATTGGGCTCATAGTATTGAGACTCATAGGTCTACTTATGGTTATTCCAGTTTCCTTGGTGGAAACCTAGTTTCAAGGAGTTCTAAGAAACAACCTACAGTTTCTCGTTCTAGTTCAGAATCAGAATTCCGGGCTATGGCCAATACTGCCGTGGAACTAACTTAGTTGATAAATTTACTTCGGGATTTGGGCATTCCGGCATGTGTGCCACCTGTTTTTCTTTGTGATAATAATAGTGCTTTCTTTATTTCTCAAAATCCAGTTCCGCATAAGAGGGTCAAGCACATTGATATTGATTATCATTTTGTTTGTGAGATGGTGTCTTCTGGAAAGCTCAGGGTTACTTATGTTCCTACACACCAACAACTTGCTGAAATCTTTACAAATGGTTTACCTTGTCCTCAATTTGAGTTCTTCCTGTCTAAGCTTTGTGTTACGACAAGTCTTACTCTTCGCTTGAGGGGGGGGGGGTAATAGAATATGAAATAAATTAGAATTAGGTTAAGAAAGGAATATTCGTTCTGATTGATTTTGTATATGTCTTTTTCCACATCCGATTCTACCTTGTATACTCTTTGTACTCACTATTATATATGAATACACACAGCCACACTTATTTTTGGGTTTTACATTCTATCAAATTCCTCTTCGCCATCCAGCGTCCTCAAACCTGGTGCTGGCGCCATGATTTTTCTGGCCACGGCTAACCCTGCACCATGATTTTTTGTTCACCTGTTGTTATATGATCTTCGCTGGAGCAGAGAAGGGAGACAACATTGGTACGTATGAAGTTCTTAAAGGGTATAAATTTCAGGCGGGTATCCTCCCGAAAGGTTCCAGTTAGTACGATTTGGACAAGAAAAATGGTACTTTCAACAAAAAAATTTAACAGTTCTTGAAGATTTTAATTGAAGGGTTCATACCAATTAAGGTTCAGATAAAAAATCACTGGCCTAGTCAGGGTAGGCTTTCTCAGGTCATTGGGGTTAGTGTAAAGGCCTTTTCTTTTGGCTTAACATTGTTAAGGTTAGCATTAGCGAAGATGAGCTATTTTTTCCGGTCGAATTGCGTCGCGTAATTCTCGATCGATAATTTTGAGCTCATCCCGCAATGTGGCTGCAGGTGGAATTGTAACGGGGTTGTAAACTTGGAGTTTGGTCGGAATTGGAAAACATAATTCATAGTAGACTTGGGTTGTTTTCTTTGATTTAGTTGGTGTTTAGGACCAGTCAGTGGTGGAACCAGGAGCTCTGGAAAGGGGTGACGCGGAGGATGAGCAGGCTGAGCCGTTGAGCAGTCGGTGACGGGTGGATTCCTTCTCCAAAATGAAAATTGAAGGCAGCGGCAACAATAGAAGAGGAAATGGTCCTTTAGTTTAGGGTTTGGGTAACTGGGCTCGACTTGGGCCGATTGGATTGGGCCTTTATTTTTTGGCCCGGCTGCAACTTGAAATGACATCATTTTACCTAAGCAAAATGACGTTGTTCCGCGGTCGAGAATGGCCGAATTTCTGCGTTTACGAAGGGGGCGGAATCCATGGATTCCGGCGGCCCTTAGCACTAATTTTTGGGCCGCCGGATCCTAGGGGTTGCGCCAGCACCCCCTCGCCATCCCCTGGTTCCGCCCCTGGGACCAGTGATTATGTACTCTTATGTTGTTAGTAAATGTTTATCTTCTTTTAGATCAATATGAATTTATTGTTTCTATATGTTTTGGAATGTTTTTGGGTGTTTTAGGAAGTGATATGGATTAATTTGTTTTAAAGGTAAATCGTCCCATGGACGAGGGTTTATAGGGTTCCCATCCCTTTTCAATGAGGCTCAAATTTTCACAATTTACGATTACAACATGTGATATGGGTTAAACCTATTTACACTGAATCGTTATCTAAAGTTTACAATTCTGATCTAAAACTTCAGAGGCTAAAAGAGAGAGATACACAAAGGCACTCATCATTATTACAATACTAAGCAAAAACCTATGTGATCATGAGAAGGGCATACCAAGGATAAGTGGTTGTCACCGTATAGTCTTAGTGTAGCAACAATAATCTTGACCCAAGACTACCATCAAAACAAACACAGAAAAGTATCAAATGAAACACACACAAAATATTTCATCCACACTTCCGATCAAGCATCTATGACAATTAAAACAAAATACATGAAGGGCAAGTTATGAATGTGGCCCTTCACAGAATTCAACACTGTCAATCCCATAGATGACCATTGCCATTTTTTCTTCAGCGCCCAAAACCTTAGTGAAAATATCATTCATGTGTATACTTTGCATTTGATCTTTGAAGGCTCGAAAGAATTTAGACCCCCGGCCAATATATTGACCCTTGATTTAATGTTTTTCAAGAAAGCTAAAATTAACAAAATTCCAAAAAACATAAAACTTGAAAAAGCTTTATTTTTCAAAAGGAAAATCACATTTTGTATCTCGATAATATGCACATTCCACCCAAGAAATTTCCTCGAGGTTGCACGTCATTTGGTGCTCGGTAATGAAGTGATATGTTTTGCAGGAATATGTAAGAGAATAAAATATAATCTTTGTCAAACTATTAAGAACAACTTTAGAATGTCTCATTTGGAATTTTATGATGATACAAGTATTGAGATTTCAGTTTGCTAAAACTATGTAAAAGATAATTTAGAGTTTGAACCCAATTATATTTTATGTTTTAAGTATATAATTTACTATATATAGTGTATTTAATGGAGAAGCCTTGATGATTCATATATCCTTGTCATATAAAAAATAATAATAAAATTTTAATCTGGGTACAACTTTAAAGAAGATCGTACAAGTTGCTCAGATTAGTATTCAAACATGGTGAGTGGAGGTTGTTCGATCTCCCTCCATAGCCCAATATAACCCCTAAATAATTAGGGGATGCTTATGTAATTTATTTTTTTTCGATCTCTCTCCATAGGCCTGTATAAAATTACAAATAATTATTTTTAAAAAAAATTCAATAGGAAAATCACATTTTTGGGTCTCGATAATATGCACGTTGAATGCACGCAATCGCCTCGAGGTTGGACATCATTGAATGCTCAATGTTGAAGTGAAACATTTTATCAAAATAGAAAGTTAAATGAAATAAACTATTTGTCTCAATATTAAGAACAACGTTAGAATGTCTTCATTTGGAACTTTACGATGACCTCAGTACTAAGATTTAAATTGGACAAACATATTTTTTTTAAAAGAAACACATCATTTTTCTAAGTATCCAATGAACTATCTATGACATATTTAATAAAGAAGGCCTGATGATTTCGAAACCCCTGTCAGATAAAAAGAAAAATATAATTTGGGTATGACTCTACAAGAATCGCGTACAAGTTGCTCACATTAATATTCAAGCACGGTGGGTGGAGGTTGTTCAATCTCCCTCAATGGGCCGATATATTGACTCTTAAATCATTTGGGACGACTTCTGTAATTTAATGTTTTTCGATCTTCATGCATCTGACATTACCTTTGATTCGACAACGGAAATTACTAGATCAATTATTTTGACATTCCCAATCCATGGGAAATGCTTTTTCGTCAACATAGTGATGGCAAGTTGTGAATGAGGTCATTCACACAATTCAATGCTGCAAAGCTCTTAGCTGACCATCGTCATTTTCATTTCAATGCCTAAAACCTTAGTGAAAAGATCATTCATGTGTAAACTTTGCAATTGATCTTTGAAGTCTCGATAGAACTGGAGCATAGTGGGAAAAAAGAGTATAGTGTTCTTCATGATGTCTTCAGTTAATCGACAAGCTTGAATAATTAATCCAAGACTTAGCCAATTTAGTCTTGAGCTCTTCATCATGGAATTGATCAATCAAAGCATTCAATGCCGCATCTCTAAGCTTCGTTCTTGACCTTCTCACTTTGAGGATCCCGAACATTACCCTTGAATGTTTGATCAATTCTTCGAGTGTCTTCATTTATGATAGTAGTCGTATTGGCATCTCCATCATTCCCTTCGTGGTTGAAAGGTTTCACCCTCGAAACTGAATCATTTTCAAAGGTAAATGGAGATAAATCAGCAACATTGAAAGTAGTACTAACACCATATTCGCCCGGTAAATCAATCTTGTAGGCATTATCATTCACACGCGCTAATACTTTAAAAGGACCATCATCACGCGGACTTAATTTAGATTTCTGAGCATTTGGAAACCTTTCCTTCCACAAATGTAACCAAACCCAATTTCTTTCCTTGAATAACACAAGTCGGCACCTCTGATTGGCTCAATCAGCATTCCAAGCATTTGTCCTTTCAATCTTCAATCGCACATTCTCATGTAATCTCTTCACAAAATCAACCTTCTTTTCTCCATCCAAAATTTTCACCTACTTAAAATTTAAAGGAAGTAAATCAAGTGGAGTATTTGGTAAAAATCCTTGGTCGCACATCATTCGGTTCTTGGTAATGAACTGGTACATTTTTCCCGAATATATAAGAGAATGAAATAAACTATTTTTCACAATATTAAGAACAACATTGGAACGTCTTCATTTGGAACTAAACAATGATATGGGTACTAAAATTTGAATTGGCTAAACATATTTTTAAAAAAGAAACATATTTTTAAAGTATCCAATTAACTATGTACGACATATTTCATAGAGAAGTCATGTTGATTCTGAAATCCTTGTCATATAAAAAGAAAATAAATATTTTGGGTATGACTACACAAAAAGCATATACAAGTTGCTCAAATTAATACTCAATCCCGGTTGGTGAAGGTTGTTTGATCTCCCTCCATGGGCCAATATATTGACTCTTAAATCATTAGGGAAGAATTCCGTAATTTAATGATTTTTGATCTCCCACCATCTCACAATACCTTTGATTCGACTCCGGAAATGACTGGATCATATATTTTAACATCTCCAGTCTAGGGGACATTCATTTTCCTCGGCATTGGAGGGCCAGTTGTGAATGCGGTCCTTCACTGAATTCAACACTGCCAATCCCATAAATGACCATTCCCATTTTCTCTTCAGCGCCGAAAACCTTAGTGAAAAGATCAGTTATATTTATACTTTGCATTTGATCTTTGAAGGCTTGAGAGAATTTGGAGCACCCGGCCAATATATTAGCCCTCGCTTTAATGATTTTTCAAGAAAGCTACAAATTAACAATATTCCAAAAAAAAAATTAAAACTTGAAAATGCTTCATTTTTCAAAATGAAAATCATATTTTGGATTTTGATAATATACATGTTCCACCCACGCAATCGCCTCGAGGTTGTACATCACTGGGTGCTCGGTAATGAAGTGATACATTTTGTAGGAATATGTAAGAGAATAAAATATAATCTTTTTCAAACTATTAAGAACAACTTTAGATTGTCTCGTTTGGAATTTACAATGATAAAAGTATTGAGAATTTAGTTGGCTAAACATATGTAAAAAGACAATTTATAACTTTTACCCAATGATAAGTTGTATCAAATTCACTATATACAATGTATTTAATAGAGAAGCCTTGTCATATAAAAAGAAATTTTTTTTAAAAAAAAAATATATATATATATATAATCTGGGTACGACTCTAAAGAAGTGCGTACAAGTTGCTCAGATTAGTATTTAAACATTGAGATTGGAGGTTGTTCGATCTCCCTCCATAGGCATCCCTAAATAATTAGGGGATTCTTCCATAATTTATTGTTTTTCGATCTCTCTCCATGGATCAGTATATTGACCCTGAATTTAATGTTTTTCAAAAAAGCTACAAATTTATTAAATTCCAAAAAAAATAAAATCTTTTTTCAATAGGACAAGCACATTTTTGGATCTCGATAATATGCACTTTGCATGTACCCAATCTCCTCCAGGTTGCACATGATTGAGTGCTCGATATTGAAGTGCAATTTTTGATGGAGATTACCAAACGAATACCACCATAAATGAAAACATTCCACGTTTTGATCAAACATTCAATGGTTATGTTCGGGATCCTCTAAGTGACATGGACATGCCAATGACTAGGTCAAGAATGAAGCTTAGGGATGTGGAATTGAATGTTTTAATGGATCAACTTCATGATGAAGAATTAAAGAAGAAGTCGGCTAGGGCTTGGGTTCATTATTCAAGCTTGTCGGTTAATTGAAGGCATCGTGAAGAACACTATACTCTTTTTCCTACTGGTTTTTTAATGAGGTAGTGTGATCTTTGTAAAATGTTGTAAAATTAAATCAGTTTGGGTTTTTTTGGGCTAAAGAGCTCGGCCATGTGGGCTTTGAAGAGCTGTTCGAAAATAACAGTCCATTAGGGTTTAGAAAATTCAGTTTTATTCTGATTAGAATTAGATTGGGTAAGATTAGATAAGGTCATATTTTTCTAGTCTAATTCTAAGACAGAATCGGCCGAATAGGGTTATTTTTGGGAGTTTTAGTTAGATATGGTTTTAGCTTCTTAAAGCTGCCATAAGTTGATTCAGATTCCAATTGTGTTTAGGGTTTGAGTTGGCCAAAAATCTCCTCTATTTAAAGAGAGGTTTTGGCTGAGAATTATACATCTTTTATTAATCAAATATTCAGAATTTTGAGTCATTCTCATTTTTTTTATTGTTTCTAAATCCTACGGGTTAATTAAGTTTCAATATCCTTTGTGAGCTAATCCTGCAGGCTAGTTAGGGAGCGAAGAACCCTTGTGATCTAAACATGCGGGCTATTTAGAGAGCAAGTTGGAATTGAGTGTACCTTGCGGGCTAAATGCTTAGTTTCGTGCGGCACAAGTAGGTTGGGCGAAATCCTTACTTTTGTCAAATATCCGATATTCCGCAATCCAGAGTATTCGCAAGGAGATTCATATCATTTTTTTCTAGAATGTACAATAAAATGAAATAAACAATTTATGTCAATATTAAGAGAAACTTTAGAATGTCTTCATCTGGTTCTTTACGATGACCTGAGTATAACATTACAATTGGCTAAACATATTTTTAAAAAGGAAACACATATTTTTTCTAAGTATCCAATTAACTAACTACGATATATTTAATAGAGAAGCCCTGATGATTCCGAATTCCTTGTCAGATAAAAAGAAAATTATATTTTGAGTATGACTCTACAAGAAGGGTGTACAAGTTACTCAGATTAATATTCAAGCATGATGGGTGGAGGTTGTTCGATGTCCCTCCATGGTCCAACATATGTTTTCTTAAATAATTAGTGAAGAATTCTGTAATTTAATGTTTTTCCCCACTATTTGACATTACATTTTATTCCACACCGGAAATGATTGGATCATATATTTTAACATCTCCAATCTAGGGGAAATGCTTTTTCATCAGAATTGGAGGGCAAGTTGTGAATGCAGTCCTTCGCTGAATTCCACGCTACCAATCCCATAGATGACCAACGCCATTTTCTCTTCAGTTCCAAAAACCTTAGTGAAAAGATCAATCATGTGTATACTTTACATATTATCTTTGAAGGCTCGATAGAATTGGAGCTCTGGGCCAATATATTGACCCTAAATTTAAAGTTTTTTTCAAGATTGATCCTACTAATTTTTTTCCAAAAACACTAAATACATAAAATAACATTTATTTCTTAAAAAGAAAATAAAATTTCTGATCTCGATAATATGCACGTTCCACGCACACAATTGCCTCGTGGTTGCACAACATTGGGTGCTCGATAATGAAGTGGCACGTTTTGTAAGAATTTATAAGAGAATGAAATAAACTCTTTGTCATAATATTAAGAATAACTTTAGAATGTCTTCATTTGGAAATTTACAATGATTTGATTGCTAAAATTTCAATTGGCTGACATATTTCAAAAAAGAAACAAATCTTTTTTTAAAGTATCCAATTAACTATCTACAACATATTTAATAGAGAAGCCTGACGATTCTAATATCCTTGTCATATAAAAACATTTGGTATGAATATACAAGAAGCACATACAAGTTGCTCAAACTTATACTCAAGCACGGTTGGTGGAGGTTGTTCGATCTCCCTCCATGGGCTAATGTATTGTTTCTTAAATCCTTAGTGAAGGATTCCGTAATTTAATATTTTTCAATCTCCCACCATCTGACATTACCTTTGATTCAAAATCGAAAAATGACTGGATCAAAAATTTTAACATCTCCAATCCATGGGAAATGCCTTTTTAATTAGCATTGCGATGGCAAGTTGTGAATGTGGTTCTTCACACAACTCAATGCTTCCAATCCCATGGATAACCATTGTCATTTTCTCTTCAGAGCCCAAAACCTTAGTGAAAAGATCAGTCATGTGTATACTTTGCATATTATCTTTGAAGGCTCGATAGAATTGGAGCCTGGCCTGGGCTAATATATTGACCCTCAATTTAATGTTTTTTCAAGGATGATCCAACTGAAAATTTTCAGAAAAAATTTATTTTTGAAAAGGAAAATCACATTTTTGATAGCGATAATATGCATGTTCCACACACGCAATCATCTCAAGGTTGCACATCATTGAGTGCTCGATAATGAAGTGGTACGTTTTGGAAGAATATACAAGGGAATGAAATAAACTCTTTCTCATAATATTAAGAACAACTTTAGAATGTCTTCATTTGGAACTTTACGGTGATCCAAATACTAAAATTTCAATTAGCTTAACATATTTAAAAAGAAGAAACACATCTTTTTTAAAGTATACATATTTAATAGAGAAGCCCTAATTATTAGAAATCCTTGTTATATAAAAAGAAAATAAGCATCCAAGTCGGTCAAAGTATTACTCAAGCACGATTGGTGGAGGTTGTTCGATCTCCCTCCATGGGCTATTATATTGTTTCTTAAATCATTAGTGTTTAAAGATTCCATGATTTAATGTTTTTTCTATTTCCCACCATCCGACATTACGTTTGATTCCACACCGGAAATGACTAGATCATATATTGTAATATCTCCAATCCAAGGGAAATTATTTTTCATCTGTATTGGAGGGCAAGTTGTGAATTCTTTTCTTCACTGAAGTCAACACTGCCAATCCCATAGATGACCATCACCATTTTCTTTTCATCTCCCAAAACCTTAGTGAAAAGATCAGTCATGTGTATACTCTGCATATTATCTTTGAAGGAACGATAGTATTGGACCCCTTGGCCAATATATTGACCCTCAATTTAATGTTTTTTCAAGAAGGATCCAACTAAAAGTTTTCCAAAACACTTCAAACTTAAAAAAGAATTAATTTTTAAAAGGAAAATCACATTTTGGATCATGATAATCTGCATGTTTCACGCACACAATCGTCTTGAGGTAGCACATGATTGGGTGCTCGATAATGAAGTGGTACATTTTTCAAGAATATATAAGAGAATTAAATAAACTTTTTTGTCATTGTGTTAAGAAAAACATTAGAATGTCTTCATTTGGAACTTTACAATGATATGAGTACTAAAATTTCAATTGGCTTGACATATTTTTAAAAAAACACATCTTCTTTTTCTAAGTATCCATCTAAATATCTACGACATATTTAATAGAGAAGCCCTAATGATTCCGAAATCCTTGTCATATAAAAAGAAAATAAATATTTTGGGTATGAATATACAAGAAGCGCACACAAGTTGCTCAAACTAATACTCAAGCACGGTTGATGAAGGTTGTTCGTTCTCCCTCTATGGGCCAATTTACAGTTTCTTAAAGCATTAGTGAAGGATTTCATAATTTAATGTTTTTCAATCTTCCACCATCTAAAATTACCTTCGATTCCACAACAGAAATGACTAGATAGTATATTTTAACATTTCCAATCCAGGGAAATGCTTTTTTCATCAGCATTGGATGTCCTTCACAGATTCAACACTGTAAATCCCATAGATGACCATTGTCATTTTCTCTTTAGCGCCCAAAATCTTAGTGAAAAGATCAATCATGTGTATACTTTGCATATTATCTTTGAAGGCTTGATAGAATTGGAGCTCTGGGCCAATATATTGACCCTCAATTTAATGTTTTTTTCAAGAATGATCGAACTACATTTTTTCCAAAAACACTAAAAAAAATTAAAAATTATTTTTAAAAAGGAAAATGACATTTTGGATCTCGATAATGTGCATGTTCCACGCACGCAATCGCCTCGAGGTTGCACATGATTGGGTGTTCGATAATGAAGGGGTACATTTTGCAAGAATATATAAGAGAATTAAATAAAATCCATGTCATAATATTAAGAACAACTTTAGAATGTCTTCATTTGGAACTTTACAATGATCTGAGCACTAAAATTTCAATTAGCTTAACAATTTTTTTTTTTAAAAAGAAACACATCTTCATTTTAAGTATCCAAATAACTATATACAACATATTTGACAGAAAAGCCTTATGATTCCAAAATCATTACCATGTAAAAAGAAAATAAATATTTGGGAAAAGTGTAAAAATGACCCTATAAGATTGAGAAAGTGCATGAATGATCTTGTAAAATATGAAAGTGCAAAACTAACCCCAAAATGTTAGTAAAATAATGCAATTATACCCAAATTACACTATTCCAACATTAACTGAACAGATTCAGGCATTGACCATTAATGAATTGACAAAAATACCCCTATTGTTGATACAATATTTTGATTGACAAAAATACCCCTAACATCTCCTTCTTCATCACCAGGTCTACCACCGCACCACCATGTCTACCGTCGCGTCACTAGCTCCACTATCGCACCACCAGTCTCTACTAAGCTCATTTCCTCAGTCTCTAGCTCATCCAGTTCCAACGTTATTGGATCCAAAATTACAAACTCACCTGGGCCAAACAAACAGCAACAACCAAAAACTCTCCTTGCCGCCACCTGCTCCCACCATCCTAGTCCCGTCGCCCATCTCCGCCTCCTATCACCCTAACTCTACCGCACAAAAACCCTGGTAACACCACAACAACCCTAGCTCCGCCTAAAATCCTACCCTTCCCATAGCAACACCACCACCGCACAGGACGTCGGCCATGAACGGAGAAGACGAACGCCACCGCCTACTCCCACCACCACCACCACCTCCGCTCAAATTCGTCGTTGGGCCTCCGTCGCTTCTCCACCCCATACCCAGAACCACCGCCAAACAAATCCACCGCTACCTAAATCCAGCTGCTCAGCCCCCCTACCAATGTTCAACCCCACCACCTTCGGAGACCCTAACCCCTAACCCACACCACTCAACCTCCACCGTCGGGACCCAGCCGCTCTGCCCTACACCACCTTCAAAAATCCTTACCCCTAACCCTACACTGCTCAATCTCTACTACCACAACTTAGCCACCCAGCCCCCACCACCTTCGAAAACCCTCGCTTGCTTTCTGGAATCCTCGCTCGCTCACCATTCACACCACAGTCCGCCGCTCACCATTCGCACCAAAGCAACGCTGTGACCCTCACCCGCTGGCTGATTAAACACCATGCTCGCTTACCATTTGCACCACCGCCACGCTCTCCGTTCTCACCACAGTCACCCCCACAATTCACACCACCACCATGCTCGTCGTTTGCACCACTTCAATGGCACTCTAGTCAATCCACCGCTCAAGACAAATTCGGCCAAATCCCAGAACCTTAGTTGTGCGAATCCCTCCAGTCCAATGAGAATCAGAGGAGAGGAAAGAAAAGAATGAGAAATAAAGAAAATGGGAAGAAAAAGGAAAGGTTAATGGGGGGGGTATTTTTGTATTTTAGTTTTTTGAATTTTTAATCAGGGGTATAATAGTCATTATATTGATTTCCAGCCAAGTTGGTTGTTAACAATTTTGTCAACAATTTCTAGGGTTAATTTTGCACTTTCAGATTTTACAAGGTCATTTCTGAACTTTTGCCTAAAACATAGGGTTAAAAAAGCACTTGAGGTTGATAATATACATGTTACAAGCATGCAATAGCCTTGAGGTTGCACATGATTGGGTGCTCGATGATGAAGTGGTACGTTTAGCAAAAATATAGAAGAGAATGAAATAAACTCTTTGTCATAATAGTAATAATAACTTTAGAATGTCTTCATTTGGAACTTTACAATGATATGTGTACTAAAATTTCAATTGGCTTAACATATTTTACAAAAAGAAACACATCTTTTTTTAAGTATCCGATTAACCATCTACGACACATTTAATATAGAATCCCTAATGATTCTGAAATCCTTGTCACATAAAAAGATAATTAATATTTTGGGTATGACTATGAAAGAAGCGTATACAAGTTGCTCAAAAAATACTCAAGCATAGTTGGTGGAGGTAGTTCGATTTCCCTCCATGGGCCAATACATTGAATCTTTAATCATTATGGAAGGATTTTTTAATTTAATGTTTTTAAATCTCCCACCACCTGACATTAGCTTTGATTCAACACCGGAAATGACTAGATCATATATGATAACATCTCAAATCCAGGGGAAATGCTTTTTCATTAGCATTGGAGGCAAAGTTGTGAATGCCATCATTCGCTGAATTCAACACTGTCAATCCCATAGATGACCATCGCCATTTTCTCTTCACCACACAAAACCTTAGTGAAAATATCAGTCATGTGTATACTTTGCATATTATCTTTGAAGGCTTGAGAGTTTTGGAACCTCGGGCCTATATATTGACCCTTAATTAAAAATATTTTTTAAGAATGATCCAAAAAAACATTTTCCAAAATTCTAAAAACTTTAAAAAAATGTTTATTTTTTAAAATGAAAATCACCTTTCTGATCTCGATAATATGCACGTTCCACGTACGCAATCGCCTCAAGGTTGAAAATGATTGAATGCTCAATAATGAAATGGTGCGTTTAGCAAGAATATAGAAGAGAATGAAATAAACTCTTTGTCATATATTAAGCATAACTTTAGAATGTCTTCATTTTGAACTTTACAATCATCTGAGTACTAAAATTTCAATTGGCTTAACATATTTTATAAAAAGAAACACGTCTTTTTTTAAGTATCCAACTAACTATCTACGACACCTTTAATAGAGAATCCCTTATAATTCCAAAATCCTTGTCATATAAAAAGAAAATTAATATTTTGGGTATGAATATGCAAGAAGTGCATACAAGTTTCTCAAAAAAAATACTCAAGCATAGTTGGTGGAGGTTGTTCCATTTCCCTCCATCGGCCAATACAGTGACTCTTTAATCATTAGGGAAGGATTCTTTAATTTAATTTTTTAAATCTTCCACCATCTGACATTACCTTTGATTCGGCACCGAAAATAACTGGATCATATATTATGACATCTCCAATCCATAGGAAATGCTTTTTCATCAGCATTGGAGTGCAAGTTGCGAATGCGGTCCTTCATTGAATTTAACACTTCCAATCCCATAGATGACCATCACCATTTTTTCTTCAGCGCCTAAACCCTTAGTGAAAATATCAGTCATGCGTATTCTTTGCATATTATCATTGAAGGTTTGATAGAATTAGAGCCTTGGGCCAATATATTGACCCTCAATTTAATGTCTTTTTAAAGAATGATCCAACTAAAATTTTCAAAAGACACTAATTTTTTTTAAAATATTTATTTTTCAAAATGAAAAAATCACAGTTTGGATCTCGATAATATGTACGTTCCACGCACGCAATCGCCTCGAGGTTGCACATGATTGAATGCTCGATAATGAAGTGGTACGTTTAGCAAGAATATAGAAGATAATGAAAAAAACTCTTTGTCATAATATTAAGAATAATTTTAGAATGTCTTCATTTGAACTTTACAATGAGCTCATTACTAAAATTTCATTTGGCTTAAATTATTTTAGAAAAAGAAATACATTTATTTTTTAAAAGTTTCGAGTTAACTATCTAACACACATTTAATAGAGAATCCCTAATGATTCCGAGATCCTTTTCATATAAAAAAACAATATTTTGGGTATGAATATGTAAGAAGCTCATACAAGTTGCTCAAAAAACATACTCAAGCATAGTTGGTGGAGGTTGTTCGATTTCCCTCCCGGGGCCAATACATTGACTCTTTAATCATTAGGGAATGATTCTTTAATTTAATGTTTTTAAATCTCCCACCATCTGGCCTTTGATTCGACACCGGAAATGACTGGATCAAATATTATAACATCTCTAATCCAGGGGAAATGCTTTTTGATCAGCATTGGAGGCAAAGTTTTTAATGCAGTCCTTCAATGAATTCAACACTGCCAATCCCATAGATGACCATCGCCATTTTGTCTTCAGTGGCCAAAACCTTAGTGAAAAGATTAGTCGTGTGTATACTTTGCATCTTATCTTTGAAGGCTTGATAGAATTGGATCCCTGGGCCGACCCTCAATTTATTGTCTTCTTTAAGAATGAACCAACTAAAACATTTTCCAAAAAATAAAAACTTAAAAAAAATCTATATTTTAAAACGAAAATGACCTTTTGGATCTCGATAATATGCACATTCCACGCACGCAATCGCCTCGAGGTTGTACATGATTGAAAGCTCGATAATGAAGTGGTACGTTTAGCAAGAATATAGAAGAGAATGAAATAAACTCTTTGTTATAATATTAAGAATAACTTTGGAATGTCTTCATTTGGAACTTTACAATGACCTGAGTAGTAAAATTTCAATTGTCTTAACATATTTTTTTTAAAAAGGAAACACATATTTTTTTCAAGTATCCAATTAACTATCTACGACACATTTCATAGAGAATCCCTAATGTTTCCAAAATCCTTGCACATAAAAAAATTAATATTTTGGGAATGACTATGAAAGAAGCGCATACAAGTTGCTCAAAACAAATACTCAAGCATAGTTGGTGGAGGTTATTCAATATTCCTCCATGGTCCAATACATTGACTCTTTAATCATTAGGGAAGGATTCTTTAATTTAATGTCTTTAAATCTCTCACCATCTAACATTGCCTTTGATTCGACACTGGAAATGACTGGATCATATATTATAACATCTCCAATCCTGGGGAAATGCTTTTTCATCAGCATTGGAGGCAAAGTTGTGAATGTGGTCATTCATTGATTTCAACACTGACAATCCCATAGATGACCATCACCATTTTCTCTTCAGCACCTAAAACCTTAGTGAAAAATCAGTCATGTGTATACTTTGCAAGTTATCTTTGAAGGTTTGATAGAATTGGATCCCTGGGCCAATATGCTGACCCTTAATTTAATTTCTTTTTAAACAATGATCCAACTGAAAACTGTCAAAAAAACTAAAAAATTAAAAAAAATTAATTTTTAGAAGGAAAATCACCTTTCGGATCTCGATAATATGCACATTCCATGCACGCAATGGCCATGAGTTTGCACATGATTGGGTGCTCGATAATGAAGTGGTGTGTTTTGTAAGAATATATAAGAGAATGAACTAAACTCTTTGTCATAATATAAAGAATAACCTTAGAATATCTTCATTTGGAACTTAACAATGATCTAAGTACCAAAATGTCAATTGCCTTAACATATTTTAGAAAAAGAAACACGGTCTTTTTTTATTATCCAATTCACTATCTATGACACATTTAACAGAGAAGCCCTAATGATTTTGAAATCCATGTCATAATTTTTTTTAATATTTTGGGTATGACTATAAAATAAGCAAATACAAGTTGCTCAAAAACAAATACTCAAGCATAGTTGGTGGAGGTTGTTTTATTTCCTTCCATGGGCCAATACCATGACTCTTAAATCATTAAGGAAGGATTATGTAATTTAATGTTTTTAAATCCCCCACCATCTGACATTACCTTTGATTCAAAACCAGAAATGATGGGATCATTTATTATAACATCTCCAATATAGGGGAAATGTTTTTTCATCAGCATTGGAGGCAAAGTTATGAATGCGGTACTTCACTGAATTCAACATTGCCAATCCCATATATGATCATCACCATTTTCTCTTCAGCGCCCAAAACCTTAATGAAAAGATCAGTCATGTGTATAATTTGCATATTATCTTTGAAGGCTTGATAGAATTGGAGCCTTGGGCCAATATATTGACTCTCAATTTAATGTCTTTTCAACAATGATCCAATTAAAAAAATTCCAAAAACACTAAAAAAATTAAAAATATATATTTGTTTTTAATAGGAAAATCACATTTTGGATCTAGATAATATGCACGTTACACGCACGCAATCGCCTCGAGGTTGCACATCAAAGGGTGCTCGTTAATGGAGTGGTGCATTTTACAAGAATATATAAGAGAATGAAATAAACTCTTTAACATTAGGAATAACTTTAAAATGTCTCCATTTGGAACTTTACAATGATCTGAATACTATAATTTCAATTGACTTAACATATTTTAGAAAAAGAAACACATATTTTTAAAGTATCCAATGAACTATCTATGACACATTTAATAGAGAAGTCCTAATGATTCCAAAATCCTTGTCGTACAAAAATAAAATTAATATACTGGGTATGACTGTACAAGAAGGGCATCGAAGTAGCTCACAAAAAACACTCAAGCATTATTGGTGGAGGTTGTTTGATTTCCCTTAATTGGCCAATATACTGAGTCTTAAATCATTAGGGAAGGATTCCATAATTTAATGGTTATAAATATCCCACCAACTGATATTACCTTTGATTCGACACCGGAAATGATTGGATGATATATTATAACATCTCTAATCCAGGGGAAATGCTTTTTCATCAGTATTGGAGGGAAAGGTGTGAATGCAGTCCTTCACTGAATTCTACACTGCCAATCCCATACATGATTATTGTCATTTTCTCTTCGACGCCCAAAACCTTAATGAAAAGACTAGTCATGTGTATACTTTGCATATTATCTTTGAAGGCTTGATAGAATCGGAACCATGTGCCAATATATTGACCCTCAATTTAATGTCTTTTTCAAGAATGATCTAACTAATTTTTTTCCAAAACTTAAAAATTGATTTATTTTTTAAAAGGAAAATCACATTTTCGATTTCGATCATATGCACATTCCAAGCATGCAATCGCCTCGAGGTTGCACATGATTGGGTGCTCGATAATGAAGTGATACATTTGGCAAGAATATAGAAGAAAATGAAATAAAACTTTTGTCATAATATTAAGAATAAGTTTAGGATGTCTTCTTTTGGAACTTTAAAATGATCTGAGTACTAAAATTTCAATTGGCTTAGCATAATTTAGAAAAAGAAACAAATATTTTTTAAAGTATCCAATTAACGATCTACGACACATTTAATAGAGAATCCCTAATGATTCCAAAATCCTTGTCATATAAAAATAAAAAATAATATTTTGGGTATGACTATACAAGAAGCGCATACAAGTTCCTAAAACAATACTCGGGCATAGTTTGTTAAGGTTGTTCGATTTCCCTCCACGGGCCAATACATTGGCTCTTAAATCAGTAGGGAAGGATTCTTTAATTTAATGCTTTAAAATCTCCCATCATCTAACATTACCTTTGATTCGACACCGGAAATTACATGATCATATATTATAACATCTCCAATCCAGGGGAAATGCTTTTACATCAGCATTGGAGAGAAATGTTTGAATGTGGTCCTTCACTGAATTCAACACTGCCAATCCCATAGGTGACCATCACCATTCTCTCTTAAGCTCCCAAAATTTTAGTGAAAACCTCAGTCATGTGTATACTTTGCATATTATCTTTGAAGAATTGATAGAATTGGAACCCTGGCCCAATATATTGATCCTCAATTTATTGACTTTTTAAAGAATGATCCAATTAATGTTTTTTTCCCAGAAACACTAAAAGCTTTTTTAAAAATAATTATTTTTAAAAGGAAAGTCTCATTCTGGATCTCGATAATATGCACATTCCACGCACGCAATTGCCTCGAGGTTGCTCATGATTCTGTGCTCGATAATGAAGTGGTACGTTTTGCAAGAATATATAAGAGAATGTAATAAAATCTTTCTCATAATTTTAAGAAATACTTTAGAATGTCTTCATTTGGAACTTTACAATGATCTGAGTACTAAAATTCAACTAGCTTAGCATATTTTAGAAAAAGAAACACATCTTTTATTTAAGTATCCAATTAACTATCTACGAAACATTTAATAGAGAAGCCCTAATGATTTAGAAATCCTTAAAATATAAAAAGAAAAATAATATTTTGGGTATGACTATACAAGAAGTGCATACAAGTTGCTCAAAAAAATACTCAAGCATAGTTGGTGAAGGTTGTTCGACTTACATCCTTGGGCCAATACATTAAATCTTAAATCATTAGGGAAGCATTATGTAATTTAATGTTTTTAAATCTCCCACCATCTGATATTACCTTTGATTCAACACCAGAAATGATTGGATCATATATTATAACATCTCCAATCAAGGGGAAATGCTTTTTCATCATCATTGGAGGGAAAGTTGTGAATGTGGTGCTTTACTGAATTTAATAGTGCAAATCCCATAGATGACCATTGCCATTTTCTCTTCAGTGCTCAAAACCTTAGTGAAATGATCATTCATGTGTATACTTTGCAAATTATCTTTAAAGTCTAGATAGAATTGGATCTATGGGCCAATATATTGACCATCAATTTAATGTCTTTTTCAATAGCGAACCAACTAATATTTTTCAAAAAACACTAAAATATTTTTTTTAAAGTAAAACCACATTTGGATTTCGATAATATGCATTTTCCACGCACACAATCGCCTCGAGGTTGCACATGATTGGGTGCTCAATATTGAAGTGTTACGTTTTGCAAGAATATATAAGAGAATGAAAGAAACTCTTTGTCATAATATTAAGAGTAACTTTAAAATGTCTTCAATTGGAACTTTGCAATGATCTGATTACTAAAATTTCAATTGGCTTAACATATTTTGGAAAAAGAAACACATATTTTTTTAAGTATCCAATTAACTATCTACGACACAATTAATAGAGGAGCCCTATTGATTCCAAAATCCTTGTCATATAAAAATAAAATCAATATTTTGGGTATGACTATACAAGAAGCGCATACAAGTTGCTCAAACAAAATACTCAAGTGGGAAGCTGTCGTCGTGCCTCTCAAAAATAGTATTTATAAGCCCTAATTGCGGCTAACTACTAGAAAGTAGATAGTACCAAGTCGGGATCGTCCACTAGGAAAAGGGGGTTTTATCAAGTGTTAAACATAGTTAAAAAGCACACAAAGAAGTCACTCCTTTGATTTTAGAAAACAATATGACTACTTTAAATAGCTAAATTAACCAACAATTAGAGAAAATAATATAACTACGAACACATTAGCACAAAAGATGTAATTAAGATGATAACGAGTCTTGGGCGCAATTGGTTTACATTTCTAGTCTTCCTTTGATCATCAATTAATTAACATATTTTTATGCATTAATCACATATTTGTGGAGAACTTATCTACTCCTTTCGGGTGAAGATATTTCTCGTCTCTCCTCGATTATAGTTAGAGTGGGCGATCGGTGCTACACAATAACCCTTACCCTCGGGTCACCCTAGACGATCGGCGTCATAGACTTCCCTGAGATTAGCAATACACATGGAGAACCAATACAACTAACACAGTATCCTACAAGCGAGAAATATCGGGATAGCACAACTATATCTACTAATAACGCTACGAGGATCGGCCTTCATGCTAATCATTATTAGTGAGCCACATTGATAATTAGTAAAACCCATTAAAATTCATCTCAAATCTAAGCAATTGCATCAATAAATAATCACAATTAGTTGTCACACCCAATTATAATCTAACATAAACCAACGATAATCACATCAACAAAAAGTCAATATATCCCGAGTTTGACAAAAAAAACCTAGCAAATAATTAACCCACAATCATCAACTAGTTGATCATTCTAGTCTAAATCATGCATTAACTACACAACAAAGGTCAAAATATACTTGATAATCAAAGCACAAAATAGGAGAAATCAAATCTCACAAATTCATACTAGAAATGCTTACCAAT